>BROE01000014.1:18876045-18892130 GCA_036571765.1 Plecoglossus altivelis
CCCTGCCTCCCCCTCCCTCCCTCCCTGCCCCCCCTCTCTCTACCTGACAGCGCCCTGACGATGTCCTCCTTCCTCCATTCCCAGGGCAGCTCGTACTCCGCAGGGGGGCGTGCATCGGACTCAGGCCGTGTGACGGGGATCCACACCCCCCCTGCGTCTCCCTCCGGCCCCCCCTCGTAGGGGGTGTCGTAGAGGTTAGGAGGCACTGGGCTTCTCCCCTCCCCCTGGCCTCGGTCCAACAACACACACACCTTCAGCAGGTCCTTGGAGCCACGCCTTCGGACCTCTGACAGGGACCCAAAACACAAAGCTTCAAGGAGGGAAACACAGTCAACACACGAGACAGACGGATGACTTGCGTCCATCACAGAGATAAATGCTGTAATTCCAGAGAGTTCGATCTGTCTCATTAAGGTGTCCCTAGCGTACAGGTGTTACTACTCTAGATTCGGACACACGAATGCTCTGTGTTTCCATCTTTTTTCTCCACAGAGGATATCTTATGTTATTGCATGGTACGATATTTCTTAGCAGTCTGTCAGGTAGCCTGTGTGTCTGCACTATTGTGTGACCAAACAATGGAACCACAGGAAGAAAGGTCAACACAGTCCCTGATTGGCCGGCTGACTAGACCACTTCCTGACTGCTGGGAAGTGATTGGGCGAGACCGGGGGAAAGAGGAGTGTATGCTGGGGTGAGGGACTCTTTGTATTCTGTTCACACATAAGGGGCCATGTAGTATAATATGAGTGTGCTGGGGGCACAGAGACTGGGGGGCTGCTTCCTATCTAGAGAATGGGACACAGGAAACAGAACTAGGAGACAGGAAGTAGGAAGAGGAAGCTGCGCCCTTTGTCCCAGCACAACACCGTTTCCATAGCAACCGCCAGTAGACGAGGGCAGGAGGGGGTGGGGGTGGGGGGGGGATTGTGATAGTGTCCAGTTGTGATCCAAGCCTCTTTAAACACACGCACTGTCAAAGCGGACTGGCCGATGGCTTTTTAAAATCCTGATGCAACATAAAGTTCCCCAGCCTGAGCGCTGTAGTGACGTGACCTGTGACCCCAGCATGACCTGTGACCCCAGTATGACCTGACCTGTGATGATGACCTGGGCGTCGTAGGGCTCCATGTAGCCGTCATCCTGTCCCGCTCTCTCCGCCTCTCGCTGCTCACGAGTCTGCTCCGCATCATACGGATCAGCGTAGTTCTGGATGATCAGCTGCAAAAACACAACATGGCCTGATTAGTGCCACAAGGGTGACTCTCTGAAGACCCACAGAGGGTCACTCTCTCACCCCACAGAGGGTCACTCTCTCACCCCACAGAGGGTCACTCTCACACCACAGAGGGTCACCCACAGAGGGTCACCCTCACACCCCACAGAGGGTTACTCTCTCACCCCACACTGGATTACTCTCTCACCCCACAGAGGGTCACCCTCTCACCCCACAGGAAGTCACCCTCTCACCCCACTCCCTCTCACCCCACAGAGGGTCACCCTCTCACCCCCAGGTTTGCCCAGTAGGGGGTCAGGCCCAGTAGGGGGTCAGGCCTCTGTATGACAGAAGGCCACACAGTCCAGTGTTACATCATTCTACAAACAAAGTCTTTACCGGGAGCCAAGTGAACAAGAAAACTTCAGTAAGTCAGTGTGTGTGTGTGTGTGTGTGTGTGTGTGTCTGTCTGTCTGTCTGTCTGTCTGTCTGTCTGTGTGTGTGTGTGTGAGTGTGTCAGTGTGTGTGTGTGTCAGTGTGTGTGTGTGTGTGTGTGTGTGTGTGTGTGTCAGTGTGTGTGTGTCAGTGTGTGTGTGTGTCAGTGTGTGCGTGTGTGTCTGTCTGTCTGTCTGTGTGTGAGTGTCAGTGTGTGTGTGTGTGTGTGTGTCAGTGTGTGTGTGTGTCAGTGTGTGTGTGTATGTGTGTGTCAGTGTGTGTGTCTGTGTGTGTCTGTGTGTGTGTCAGTGTATGTGTGTGTGTGTGTGTCAGTGTGTGTGTGTGTGTGAAGAGGACAGACAACATCTTAACCACCGTTTTTGCAGCAAGGCGCAGGTGTAGCACCTAACAAACTCACCGTGGCCGTCTTGATTTCTGTTCTTCCCCTCTCGTTCTCAGTCATCTCCTGCTGATCTGAGCAGCTGACATCGACATTCTTGTCCTGCTTGTCTACTTTAATCATCCTGCTGATATACGCGTGCGCCAAACTGGACGTCCTCAACGGTCGATTCTCATCTGGTACTCCCGCCTCGAGCTTGGAACTCTTACGGTTCTTACCGGGGATGAGATTGTCCCAGACTGTCCCGCTGTTGCATGTGCTGCTACGACCCAGTTCAAACGCCGAGTTTTTTCGAGTTCTCCCTGACAGTAAAGAACCGACTACTCCGGATCCATCTTTACGCTGGTTTCCTTTCAGGCTATCGCGGGTTATCCCGGGTTTCGGTCTCGTTTGGGGACCTGATTCAGAAGCGGAGCGCGCACGTTCGGTCCCGTTCCTCAGGTTGATTGGGAAATCCCTGAACCACTTTGCCATTTTTAATAATATTAAGTCACTAGTTGGTGAATTCAATTGATGCCTAAAACGGTTCCACGTATTCAAAACATAAGCTAGTTTTACAGCTTTAGTGCGAGGACACTGGTTTTACGCACGGGTAACTTTGGTTAACTCTGTTACCGGTTGAAGTTGATCAAGTCGAGCATTCAAGACTGGATCAATTTATTCTAAATTAATAGATTGTGTGGATTGAACAGACTGAAATACAAATTCCAAACTTTAACCCATCTGTCACTCAATCGAAGGCTTCTCACGACGACCCTCGCCTGTCTTGCCGTATCCACAGCCAGCTACCCGCGGAGTTTGAATAGTAGTCTTTGGAGCGCGTAAACTCGGAAGAACAGAAAGATTTTCTTTGCATTCACTGAAGATCCCATTCCCGGAGCTTGTTAACGTTGCGACTTCCAAGCGAAATGTGGGAATAGCTTTGAGGTAGATTGAGTGCGCGCCAGAGGGAGGGGGTCTGGGCAGGGAGGGGTTGAAGGGGACTGGGAGAGTTGAATAACAATGGGATAGTCATATTTCATAATGCACATTGAAACCTGGTAAATGACTGTGAACCGAACGTACACAAAGACAACTCAATGACCCTGAAAATCAAACAGGAATGACACTTGACACGTCCAAGTACAAATCTGAAAAACAAAGTTTGCCATTTTTAAGATCATATAAACGTTATGAATTATGAATTTGCAGTACGATAGACACGTTCTTATCCTGACACGATCTTAAAATGTTTAACTAAATAAGTGAAATCGTTGAATATGTTGCTGGAAATTATTTTATTTTTATAACATTTATAACAGCAGCGTCTAGGCTACTTTTCGTTTTCAAGTGTGCTTGAAACATTGTTGAAGACTTAGCGCCCTCTACAGTCCTTTCTGTGGAACAACAGCGGTGTGGATTGTAGATACACGGTTTCGTAAATAAAGAGGGCATATTATTACATCATATCCATGGATATGCTTTATCGGGATAAATGCTACTGTTATCTGAGCTGTATGTAAACACTTGTATAAACTTATAAATGAAACTTTGCAGTAATGGTTTCAAGTGAGAATAAATCACAGAATAACAGCCAGAGCTCAGAACTGTTACCACCGCTCAATGTTTTCCGTAAGTATACAGCAGTTACTTTATAATAAACTGACAGAAAATCCCACCAATAACGAAAGCGGGCGCTTCGCGTTGTCCCGCCTACAAACTTTCCCTGACCTATCATGTTATTCCTTTTGGCTGGGCTGGGCGGAACAAGTTCTCTGACCGCATCGGCCACAAAGGTAACAGGTTGTGGTCCCATAACCAACTTAGCTGTCGGCGGATTGTACATATCCACTAGTTTCTAGCTAATACGGTTGGTAGCTAGCTATCTAGTTTGTTTACCTTCAGGAGAAACTGTACAGAAAGACTGGATAAACTGAAAAGAAATTAAGAATTTGTTCTACTCTGACCCAACAACAGCAGGTACGTTTGGATGTTAATAGACCAACACAAAGATGCCGCACAGTGAGACAGCGGGCTGGCTAACGTTAGCTAGCATGTCCGTTGGCCAGCTTGTTCAGACTTGTGCAATTGTCTAGATCGATACTAGATCTGTTTTGATTACAATCTATAAACTTTTGTCTTCTAATATATCTAGTCAGACAGATAGTTATCCAGATAAAGATTACGTCGGATGAACCAACATTTAGTTAAGTCCTTATCAGCGAGGTACTGTATGTTGATTATACCGATGAGTTGAGTTTTGCTGGTGAACATTGAACTACGGGAGGTCAGCTACTTAGTCAGTCGTTTCCGGTAAACGGTCCGCTAACGATCAAGCTACCGTCACACGTACGGTAGGTCGAAGCAGGTGTATCGTAACGGCAAGAGCACTTAATAGCAAGTGAAGCGTCCGTTCAGAGACACATGTACCACGTCTTTATACTTTCATTATGCTTTAATTCAATCATTTGTCAGTTGGCTACAACTGTGAATTCAGTTACACTTGTTTAATTTGAGCGATGCCTCTGTCGCGTACATGTCGAGTCTGATCCGGGCGGCAGTACTTGGTGGTACCGCTGACGACGCCGGGGAAGAATTCGACACCAGAGGTACAAGTCGCCCTCAGACAGCGTGTTGACAATGTTGAAAGTGTAAATACTGAACACGTCCAACCTGGATCATCAGTATTACCTCTATAGGAGATCTATAGAAGTCCAACAGGCACCAAGTGTTGGAAAAGCTTATCTTGAGGATACTTGCTTTAGATGCCAGACCTTAAAACTGACCACTAGACTGATGCAAGTACTTTAAGAAACTGTGTGTGTGTGTGTGTGATGTTTACTGAGCAACATGATGTGGAATGTGGATAACTGGAGGGCTGTATTGTGTGCTGTTTGTGAACTATTTGGCCACACCGAATCCCCTCTTTGTGATGCGAGTAAGCGCCATTACAGTTAGACAGAGGAAGAAATGGCTGTTTGTTTGAGTGTGAAAGAGAATCAGTACTGAGTTTGGAGAGGGATGGAGAGAGGGAAAGAGGGAAGGAGAGAAGGGGGTCTGGTTTAAGACAAGAATGTAATGGAGAGTCAGGAGAGCATGAATGGAGGTAGGACTGTCTATTCACAACACAGAGAAAAGAGGAACTAAAGAGATTCTATCTCCTGTGTATCTGAGTAATGGTGTGATTTCGGTGTTTACCAATGACATCCAAAAATAAGGAACTTGTCTAAAATGTTGCAGTCATCCAACACGATGTCTAACTTCTTCAGAACTTTTTTTTCCCCACCTTTATTTCCCCACTCAAGTTTTGAGGACAAACAGCAGTAGTGCCAAGCTCTCTCCTGTCTTCAGTCCAGCCCCCCCTTCAGTCTCTCACTGACACCACGCCCCTTAGAGCAAAGCCGTCTCCATTCAATTTGATGAACAAGTATTCATTTTAAGAGCTGAGCCATAGGACTGGCTAAGACTGTAGACTGGCTCTGTGATGGACTGTAGACTGTCTCTGTGTAGGGCTGTAGAGACTGGCTCCCTGCAGGACTGTAGACTGGCTCCCTGCAGAACTGTAGACTGGCTGTGGAGGACTGTAGACTGGCTCTTTGTAGGACTGTAGACTGGCTCTGTGTAGGACTGTAGACTGGCTGTGTACAGGACTGTAGACTGGCTCTGTCTAGGACTGTAGATTGGCTGCGTGTAGGACTGTAGACTAGCTGTGTGTAGGGCTGTAGACTAGCTGTGTGCAGGACTGTAGACTGGCTCCCTGCAGGACTGTAGACTGGCTCTGTGTTGGACTGTAGACCGGCTGTGTGTAGGGCTGTAGACTGGCTCTTTGTAGGACTGTAGACAGGCTGTGTGCAGGACTGTAGACTGGCTGTGTGCAGGACTGTAGACTGGCTCTATGTAGGACTGTAGACTGGCTGTGTGTAGGACTGTAGACTAGCTGTGTGTAGGGCTGTAGACTAGCTGTGTGCAGGACTGTAGACTGGCTCCCTGCAGAACTGTAGACTGGCTGTGTGCAGGACTGTAGACTGGCTCTTTGTAGGACTGTAGAGACTGGCTCCCTGCAGGACTGTAGACTGGCTCTGTGTTGGACTGTAGACTGGCTGTGTGTAGGGCTGTAGACTGGCTCTTTGTAGGACTGTAGACTGGCTGTGTGAAGGACTGTAGACTGGCTGTGTGTAGGACTGTAGACAGGCTGTGTGCAGGACTGTAGACTGGCTGTGTGTAGGACTGTAGACTGGCTCTGTGCAGGACTCCAGATGGAGGGACAGTGGGTGGGGTCACAGCCTGCAGGGTGGGGTCAGCATGCAGGGTGGGGTCTGAGGGACACGTGGATGACAGGTGCAGACTGGAGGAGGGAGACTGGCTGAAGGAGGGCATGGGAGGGGGGGGTTGAATTCCTAGGATTGCTGCCCTTGTTTTCTGCTCCACATCACCTGCACAATAGGATGGACCTTAAGCCCCCTTCTCTCCCACACACACACACACACACACACACACACACACACACACACACACACACACACACACACGGTCTCTGTGTAGGAGCTAGCCTGGCGTGCTGGTGAACAGTGACCTCAGTGACACACTAAGACAATGAAGGGCTGTTTTAAACAGAGGAGAGAGAGACCCAGGGTCTGAGCTTAACCTTGGTCTCTCAGTCGAGGGCTCATGACAATGAAACCGTCCTGCTCTGTGCTCTTGAAAGGACTCAAGGGCTGTGTCTCTGTTATTATTGACATAAGCATTAGAGATGTGCTATTGTGTGTTTGTGTGTGTGTGTGTGTCTCTGTGTGTGTGAGTGTGTGTGTGTGTGTCTCTGTGTGTGTGTGTGTGTGTGCGCGTGTGTGTGTGTGTGTTTGTGTTTGTGTGCGTGCGTCTGTGTGTGCGTGCATGTATGCGTGTGTGTGTGTGTGTGAGAGAACGGGGTCTGTTGTAAGTCTGTATTCGTTCATGTGTGTTGACATGCTGTGACAGGGGACTTCCCTCACAGCTCTGACTGTGTGCTGTGCTTCATCACATGACTGAGGACACGACCCCCCCTAGCTAGCAGGACACAGACAGCTAAGCATGTCTGTGGTATACCAACAGTAGACGCACCATACAGTCTGAATCTGTGTGGATTTGGCCACTCTCTGTCTGGCTACATCTGTTAGCAGAGGTTCACATCCTCCCTGTTTGCAGTAAAAGACTCTGGTTGACTCATTAGATGACTCCTCTGGTTATCTCCTCTGTTGAGTCCTCTGGTTATCTACTCTGACTATCTCCTCTGTGTATCCCCTCTGACTATTTCCTCTGACTATCTCCTCTCGGTATCTTCTCTGGGTATCTCCTCTCGGTATCTCCTCTGACTATCTCCTCTGGGTATCTTCTCTGACTATCTCCTCTGTATATCTCCTCTGGTTATCCCTTCAGATGAGCTCTTCCTGATCCAGCCTGTTGTGGTTGTCCTCATGCAGCCCTGTGCAGACTTAGTGGAGAGCTTGAATTTATGGGACATGGCACCCTGGCAATGGTCTACTAACTGGCTGTGTTTTACGATAAGTGTGTCTGTCAGGGTGTGTCTGTGTGTGTGTCATCTGTTTTGTGCCAAGGTCAGAATTCTGAGGTTTGTGGGGAAGGAGGGTGGTGTGTGTCAGGGTGTGTGTGTGTGTGTCAGGGTGTGTGTGTGTCAGGGTGTGTGTGTGTGTGTGTCAGGGTGTGTGTGTGTGTGTCAGGGTGTGTGGTGTCAGGGTGTGTGTTGTCAGGTGTGTGTGTGTTCAGGTGTTAATGCAATCTTGCCTATCCTATGATCCTCGAGGACATCGGTCTCGTTATGTGTCCCTTCTTACTGCCCTGTGGAGTCGGTGTGTGTGGGGAGTTATATTCAGAGTGTTGTGTCAGGGTGCGTTGGGGCAGGGCTATTCACGTAACCGCTTGCGTGTGTGTGTGTTGTTGTGCATTGTGCATGTGTGTGTGTGTTGGTGTGGTGTGCATGTGTGTAGTGGTGTGTGTGTGTGTGTGTGTGTGTGTGTGTGTGTGCATGTGTGTATGTGTGTGTGTGTGTGTGTGTGTGTGTGGGGCTAGGCTGTGTTCACAGGAACCAGATACCTTTTATTTTTTATCAGAGAGGAGAAACTGTCTGGAACCTTTCCTGCTCTCACACTGATACTCCCTCACACACTAGAAAGGGGAAGTAACCCAGCACAGATCATTTGTTACTGTACGGCAAAAAAAAGTTTTGATGGATGGACTTTTTCTTTGAGAAGGTTACAGGGGAGGTGCAGAATATTAGTAAGTAGAGCCGGGCTGTGTTTGTGGGTGACTGGTAATGCCTCTAAAGTATCCATGGTAATGAAACATGCAGGGTAATGACTTGGTGTTGAGAAGCACTGATACAGCACACAGACTGGTACTGGATTACAGTAGGACAGCCAGGCTGGATTACAGTAGGACAGCCAGGCTGGATTACAGTAGGACAGGCAGGCTGGATTACAGTAGGACAGCCAGGCTGGATTACAGTAGGATAGCCAGGCTGGTACTGGATTACAGTAGGACAGCCAGGCTGGATTACAGTAGGACAGCCAGGCTGGTACTGGATTACAGTAGGACAGCCAGGCTGGATTACAGTAGGACAGGCTGGTACTGGATTACAGTAGGACAGCCAGGCTGGTACTGGATTACAGTAGGACAGCCAATCTGGATTACAGTAGGACAGGCAGGCTGGATTACAGTAGGACAGCCAGGCTGGATTACAGTAGGACAGCCAGGCTGGTACTGGATTACAGTAGCACAGCCAGGCTGGATTACAGTAGGACAGGCAAACTGGATTACAGTAGGACAGCCAGACTGGATTACAGTAGGAGAACCAGGCTGGATTACGGTAGGACAGCCAGGCTGGATTACAGTAGGACAGCCAGACTGGTACTGGATTACAGTAGGACAGGCACACTGGTACTGGATTACAGTAGGACAGCCAGGCTGGATTACAGTAGGACAGGCAGGCTGGATTACAGTAGGACATGCAGGCTGGATTACAGTAGGACATGCAGGCTGGATTACAGTAGGACAGGCAGGCTGGATTACAGTAGGACAGGCAGGCTGGATTACAGTAGGACAGCCAGACTGAAACTGGATTACAGTAGGACAGGCACACTGGTACTGGATTACAGTAGGACAGGCAGGCTGGATTACAGTAGGACAGGCAGGCTGGATTACAGTAGGACAGCCAGGCTGGATTACAGTAGGACAGCCAGACTGAAACTGGATTACAGTAGGACAGCCAGGCTGGATTACAGTAGGACAGGCAGGCTGGATTACAGTAGGACAGGCAGGCTGGATTACAGTAGGACAGGCACACTGGTACTGGATTACAGTAGGACAGTAAGGCTGAAACTGGACCAGGGGGGGAGGGGTAGACGACCTTTCTTCAGATTGCCAGCTGAATAATGAAGCTCTTTGAGGAAGAGAGAGACGAGGAGAGGAGTTCAATCCTTGAGGAGAAACTTGATGGGAGGAAGGACAGGCAGCATGGACGTTTGACACATACTGTTGGCCTCAAATCAGCCTTCACTGATTACACAGAACAAGGTGTGTCAACAAGAGAGTGTGTGTGTCCATGAGTGTGTGTGTGTACGTACGCTAGGTTAATGACTAATGAAGCACACACACACCCACAGAGCTAAGTCCAGAGAACAGAAGTACACCCAGCCTGAAAGAAGGACTGACGCGATGCTGAGTCTGTTGTTGTTGTTGTTGTTGTTGATTCAGGTCATTGTGCTGAGGTTTGTCTGCCAGGTGACATCACACCACCTCATCACTGGGAGAGAGGTCTCTCGCTCTGACTGTGTTACTACAGCATAGGCTCTGACTGTGTTACTACAGCATAGGCTCTGACTCTGTTACTGCAACACAAGCTGTACTGAATCTCTTTATGCCACACCACCTCATCACTGGGAGAGAGGTCTCTCACTCTGACTGTGTTACTACAACACAGGCTCTGACTGTGTTGCAGTAACACAGACTCTGACTGTGTTACTACAGCACACACAGGCTCTGACTGTGTTGCAGTAACACAGACTCTGACTGTGTTACTGTAACACAGACTCTGACTGTGTTACTGCAACACAGACTGTACTGAATGTCTTTATGTGAATCCCCCTGCTGTGATTTTGGAGCCCTGAAGGCCATTCTACTGTGCTGCAGACATGAGGCAGGGGAGAAGCACTGTCTGCCGGCTTAAGACTTAAATACAAACTATGAGAACTAATATGAGAAAATATGTTGGCCTAAACACCCTCTTTCCTCTCCCCTCTCTCTTTCTTTCTCTCTCTCTCTCTCTGATCCTTCCCTTTCTCTCTTTCCCTCTTCCCCCTACTCTCTCTCCCCCACTTCCCCCCTCCCCTTTCTCTCTTCCTCCTCTCTCCCCCTCTTCCCCCCTCCCCTCTCTCTCTCTCTTTCTCCTCTCTCCCCCTTTCCCCCCATCCTCTCTCTTTTCCTCCTCTCTCTCCCCCTCTTCCCCCATTCTCTCTCTCTCTTCCTCCTCTCTCCCCCTCTTCCCCCCTCCCCTCTCTCTCTTTCTCCTCTCTCTCCCCCTTTCCCCCCGTCCTCTCTCTCTTCCTCCTCTCTCTCCCCCTCTCCCCCGTCTCTCCTCCTTTCCAGAATGAGTACTTCATCATCTGGCCGCAAGACCCCGGTGGACCACGGTGTCCAGATCCGCTTCATCAACGACCTCCATGACTCCGGAGGGGGCGTTCCTGGCCCCCACCCCCAGACCAAGCCCCCCTCGACCTCCAAGTATGGGGTGGCAGTCAGGGTGCAGGGCATCGCTGGCCAGCCCTACGTGGTGCTGAAGGGCGGGGGGCAGAAGGGAGACTCATACGGGGTGCAGCTCCGAACGCACTCCCCCCCTGGGTACAGCAGCCTCCCCCGGAGGAGGGAGGAGTTGGGGAGGCCGGGGGAGGAGGGGCAGGGGGGAGGAGGAGCGCTGCGCCGGGCTCAGTCCCATGGCTCCCTTCTGGAGAGGGAGGGGGGAGGAGGAGTTGGGGGAGGAGGAGGTGGGGGAGGAGAAGGGGGAGGAGGGGAGGAGCTTCGCTCTTGCAGGCCACCGGGAGACGGAAGGTCTGGTAGCTACGGCAACCTGGACGGGGGGATTGGGCTGGGCGGGGCCGGGGAGCAGGGGGGAGGACTGGAGAGACACGTCCTGACGGGGTCTCATCCGCCCAGTCTCAACGGGTCTGTGGGGGAGACAAGGGGGAGTCTGTCCTATTCCTCCCCCCCTCCTCCAGCCCTCACCCCTGTCAACAGGCTGATCACTCGCTTCGATGGAGAGAGGGGGTACTCTCCCACCTCATACGACAACCGGGGCCCCTCCCCCATCATCACCCACAACCCCTCCCCCTCCTCCTCAACACACAGCAGCCTGGGTAGAGGCCAAGGCCACGCCCCCAGGACCACAGCACTGCCGGCCAATCAGTGGGCTCCGT
This sequence comes from Plecoglossus altivelis, assembly GCA_036571765.1. NCBI lineage: Eukaryota > Metazoa > Chordata > Actinopteri > Osmeriformes > Plecoglossidae > Plecoglossus > Plecoglossus altivelis. The sequence continues at coordinate 18,887,537 of BROE01000014.1, forward strand.
CGGACAGGATGGCTGCCATAGAGACGCTGTCCACCAATCAGACAGAGACGCTGGTGAGTGAGTGAGTGACAGAGAGAGAGAGACAGAGAGAGACAGAGACAGAGAGAGAGAGAGAGAGAGAGAGAGAGACAGAGAGAGACAGAGAGAGACAGAGAGAGACAGAGACAGAGAGAGACAGAGAGAGACAGAGAGAGACAGAGAGAGAGACAGAGAGAGAGACAGAGAGAGAGACAGAGAGAGAGACAGAGAGTGAGTGACACAGAGAGTGAGTGACACAGAGAGTGAGTGACACAGAGAGAGAGAGAGACAGAGAGAGAGAGAGAGAGACAGAGAGAGAGACAGAGAGAGAGACAGAGAGAGAGACAGAGACAGAGGGACAGAGAGAGAGACAGAGAGAGACAGAGAGAGACAGAGAGAGAGAGAGAGAGAGAGAGACAGAGAGAGACAGAGAGAGACAGAGAGAGACAGAGAGAGACAGAGAGAGAGAGAAGAAGGGGTCAATAGGTTGAATTTAAATTAATAGTAGTGATAAAAATGTGTGTTTATGTGTGTGAAGGTGACACCTGACCTTTTGCTGGACCAGGGTCAGAGTTCGGAGGTTACCAGAGAGGAGGAGCAGATCATGCAGACCATCTACACTATCCTGAGAAACGGGTACTGTGCCTGTCTCACCCTCAGGCAGGGAGAGGTGCCTGTCTCACCCTCAGCCAGGGAGAGGTGCCTGTCTCACCCTCAGGCAGGGAGAGGTGCCTGTCTCACCCTCAGGGAGAGAAACACCATCAGTCAGCTTTTATCTCTGAGCCGCTGCAATAGATAGAATGTCTGTACTGGTTAGGGTTAGTGTCTGTACTGGTGGGTTAGTGTCTGTACTGGTGGGCTAGTGTCTGTACTGCTGGGTTAGTGTCTGTACTGCTGGGTTAGTGTCTGTACTGCTGGGTTAGTGTATGTTCTGTCTCCACAGGTCAGGTGAAAGTGACGCAGTTATAAAGCACAAAGTCAAACTCATCCACCACAACATACAAGCTCTCAAGGTTGGTTTCAGATGTCTTCCTCTAAGTCCAGCTTTACAGGGATAGGTCCTGTGGAAGATGAAGTATTTAACATCCCTACTCTCTTTCCCTTTCTCTCCTCCTCTCTCTATCTCTTTCCCTTTCTTTCTTTCTCTCCTCCTCTCTCTCTCTCTCTTTCCCTTTCTTTCTTTCTCTCCTCCTCTCTCTCTCTCCCCCCTCTACCTTTCATTTCCTCTCTCTACCTCTCTTCCTTTCTCTCCCCCCTCTATCCTTCTTTCCCTCTCTCTACCTCCCTTCCTTTCTCTCCCTCCCTCTCTCTGTCCCGCTCTAACTCCCCCACCCCCCTCTCTCTCTCTCGCGCTGGCCCTCAGCCCAGGGAGGCCTCTAGTACTGAGTGGATGAGAGAGAAGAGAGAGCTGGAGAGGAGACTGTCTGAGTTGGAGACATCACTGAGAGAGGAGCGAAGGGTGAGGGAGTCATGACAACCACATACACACACTCTCTCTTTCTCTCTCTCTCTCTCTCTCTCTCTCTCTCTGTCTCACTCTGTCTCTCTCTCTCTCTCTCTCTCTGTCTCACTCTGTCTCTCTCTCTGTCTCTCTCTGTCTCTCTCTCTCTCTGTCTCTCTCTCTCACACACACACCTCATGGAGGATTTGAGTAACGGTCTGTACATCTGTCTCTCTGTGTTTATTGGGACAAGCTACTTTTCAGTGTAGTTGGAGTGTAATCTGAATAAGTGGCTTTAAAGCCCTTCTTAAATGGCTCTCAGATTAAACCATTTAAGACAGCTGGGTCGTGGTGGACAGACAGACACACACACACACACACACTCACACACACACACACAGTCACACACACACTCACACACACACACACACACACACACACTCACACACAGTCAAACACATACACAGTCACACAAACACACACACTCACACAAACACAGTCACACACACAAACACACACACTCACTCACACACTCACTCACACACACACACACACACACACACTAATCTAACTTTAATCATGAGTTGCTGTGTGTTGGTATAAAGGAGCTGGCTCATCTTAAAGTCTTGTAGCTTTAAGAACTTAATCTCTCATGAACATTGTTCTGTGGAAACATGCAAACTGGCTTTGTGCTGGTTCAAAAAAGGAACACACACATTCTCAAATACTGACATGATGGTGTCTATCTGTGTGTATGTGTGTTCTGAGTGTGTGTGTGTGTTTTTGCTCTGCGTGTGTTTTTGCTGTGTGTGTGTGTGTGTGTGTGTGTGTGTGTGTAGAGCTCTACTTGCAGGTCTGACCTGGTTCTGAAGGCAGAGTTGGAGGAGTGTCTTGATGACAACCTGCAGCTGCAGGAGAGTCTGGACCGGAACAAGATTGAACTACACCAGACACACACTGAGTGAGAACACACACACAGAACACACACACACTGAGTGAGAACACACACACACACACACACATACACACTGAGAACACACACACACACACACACTGAGAACACACACACACACACTGAGTGAGAACACACACACAGAACACACACACACACACACATACACACACACACACACACATACACACTGAGAACACACACACACACTGAGTGAGAACACACACACACACACACATACACACTGAGAACACACACACACACTGAGTGAGAACACACACACACACACACACACACTGAGAACACACACACACACTGAGTGAGAACACACACACACACACACACACACACTGAGAAAACACACACACACTGAGTGAGAACACACACACAGAACACACACACACTAAGTGAGAACACACACACTGAGTGAGAACAGACACACACACACACACTGAGTGAGAACACACACACAGAACATACACACACACACACACACACACACACACTGATTGAGAACAGACACACACACACACTGAGTGAGAACACACACACACACATAGAACATACACACACACACACTGAGTGAGAACACACACACAGAACATACACACACACACACTGAGTGAGAACACACACACACACACACACACTGAGTGAGAACACACACACTGAGTGAGAACACACACACACACACACACACACACACACACACACTGAGTGAGAACACACAGAACACACACTGAACCCGCACACATACTGTAGGTGTAGATGAGGCAGAGCAGTGGAGATGATGGATGTAGTCTGTGCTGGAGGCATGTCTGATGCAGCAAGTTCTAGAGCAGTAGGTTCCAGAGCAGCTGGTTCCAGAGCAGCAGGTTACAGAGCAGCACGTTCCATAGCAGCAGGTTCCAGAGCAGCAGGTTATAGAGCAGCACGTTCCATAGCAGCAGGTTCCAGAGCAGCATGTTCCAGAGCAGCAGGGTCTAGAGCAGCAGCATGTTCCAGAGCAGCATGTTCCAGAGCAGCAGTAGGTTCCAGAGCAGCATGTTCCAGAGCAGCAGCATGTTCCAGAGCAGCAGTAGGTTCCAGAGCAGCATGTTCCAGAGCAGCAGCATGTTCCAGAGCAGCAGCATGTTCCAGAGCAGCAGCATGTTCCAGAGCAGCAGTTCCAGAGCAGCAGTTCCAGTGTGTTGTGTCTCTGCCAGGCTGGCTCAGTTGCGTATGGAGAGGGAGAAGGCTGAGGCCCGTGGGAGAGACCTGGAGGAGCAGCTGTCTGAGCTGCAGGAAGAGCTGAGGAGAGATGGCAACACCAGCATGGTACTAACACACACACACACACACACACACTCATGTACCCACACACACACTAACACACACACTCACACACACTCATGTACACACACACACTAACACACACACTCACACACACTCATGTACACACACACACTAACACTCATGTACACGCACACACACATGTACACACACTCATGTACACACACACACTAACACACACACACAAACACTCACTAACACACACTCACACACACTCATGTACACCCACACACACTCACACTCCCTTCCTGCAGCAGTTGGAGGCGTTGCAGGTGGAGCTGGTGGAGGTGTGTAAACAGCGGGGGCGTGTGGAGGACACCCTGCGGCAGAGAGAGAGGGCGCTGGCTGCCCTGAAGGGGGCGCTGCAGGACGAGGTCACTTCACATGACCGAGAGCTGGAGGCTCTGAGAGAGCAGTACAGCACCGACATGGAGAAACTGAGGGCCAGCATGGAGCAGGTGTCCCAGGTACACACACACACGCACACACACACACATACACATGTACACACACACACACACACATACACATACACATACACATGTACACACACACACACATACACACACTCTCACACACACACAGACATGTAGCTGTGGAAAGTGAACTGTGTGATGATCTCCAGTCCCAGGTGGGGATAGAGGCAGAGCGTGTGCGTGTGAACGCTTCAGTACGTTCCCTGCAACAGCAGCTGGAAGACTGCAGAGATGAGAGCAACCACTGGATGGAGCAGTTTCACTCCTCCAGGGATGACCTCCGCTCAACCAAACAGACGTGAGCATGCCCCTCTCTCCCTCACCCCTCCTCTCTCCCTCACCCCCTCTCTCCCTCACCCCCTCTCTCCCTCACCC
>BROE01000014.1:18902253-18921668 GCA_036571765.1 Plecoglossus altivelis
CACACACCCTACACACACACACACAGACACACAGCCCTATTACACCCACACACACACACACACACACACACGTAGGGACACACAGCCCTATTACACACACAGACACACACACAGTGTCTTACTATGCATTCATCCTGGATGATATACGAACATGGTTTGAGCTAATGCTGTACTGTAGAAATCCACAGACCAAATCTTGATCTGCTCCATGCAGCCACACGTGAATCAACAATACGATTACGTCCATCGGTTTGTTCTCCTGCGTCATCAACTGTTTCCTGCCGCACAGATGAACCAAATATGATCATGTCTTGACTGGTATTACGTTTATCGTGATGATTTTTAAACTCTTTTTACGGATGTTTGTTGTTGATCTTGTTGTTGTTGTTGTTGTTGTTGTTCTCAGACCTGCTGTTGTCTTCCATGTGCTCAGTAATGTTTAGTATTGCTGTACAACTTCTATGCATTCCATGCGACAGGTCAGAGAAACATGAGAATCACAACGCTGCCTTCAAGTTGACTGGAAAATCTCCTTGATTTATATTGATGTTCTTCTGATTTCAAAAAAATCTTTCGTTCTTTTTTTGATCGCTGTACTTACGTAATCGAGCGTGTTAACCCAGGAATCGATTTCTAGTCCTCACAGACGTCTGAAGTGTTTTGAGGTTCGGATCATTTCTGTAGTTATCTGGAAGTTATCTATATTTGTGTGTCATCAAAACCTAGACTCCCAAATATACAAAGTTGTTCAGGACAAGATTACTGATTAGAATATTTTAGTACTGTGCAATTTCAATACAGGATTGTTTTCTCCTGAAAATGAGTTTAGCTACAATACAATTTATAATAAAAATAAAAAGTCAAATCACTGCCTTTCTGTGTCCAGGGTTTGTCTTCAGTCTAGTTATCATTGTTTGTTTTCAGTTTACTTAGTCTGTCACTGACGGTTCAACCACATCTGACTCTGTGTTATCTTTGACTGTGTTGTCTGACTGTGTTCTCTCTGACTCTGTGTTCTCTTTGACTCTGTGTTCTCTTTGACTCTGTGTTCTCTCTGACTCTGTGTTCTCTTTGACTCTGTGTTCTCTCTGACTCTGTGTTCTCTTTGACTCTGTGTTCTCTCTGACTCTGTGTTCTCTGACTCTGTGTTATCTTTGACTCTGTTATCTTTGACTCTCTGTTCTCTCTGACTCTGTGTTCTCTCTGACTCTGTGTGCTCTCTGACTCTGTGTTCTCTTTGACTCTGTTATCTTTGACTCTCTGTTCTCTCTGACTCTGTTATCTTTGACACTGTGTTCTCTTTGACTCTCTGTTCTCTCTGACTCTGTTATCTTTGACACTGTGTTCTCTCTTACTCCGTGTTCTTTGACTCTGTTCTCTCTGACTCTATGTTCTCTCTGACTCTGTGTTCTCTCTGACTCTGTGTTCTCTCTGACTCTGTGTTCTTTGACTCAGTGTTCACTTTGACTCTGTGTTCTCCCTGACTCTGTGTTCTCCCTGACTCTGTGTTCTCTTTGACTCTGTGTTATCTCTGACTCTGTGTTCTCCACCTGCTTTGTGTCTCAGTTCTGTGAAGCAGCAGTCAGCTACTTGGAAGTTCCTGAGTCATTATTTGTCTGTCTGGCTCGCTAAGACCCTAAGAGTTTAAGTGTTGGTTAAACATTCTGTCTAAGTCAGCTGTGCAATACCTACTGTTATGGTTATGAAGCTGTCATTCCACTAGTCTGCAAGGTAAGACATCGTGGGTGTCGCCGCAGGCTGGAGGGGAGTCCTGATTGGATCGCTGGATCCTCGTAATGGATAGAGACCAGGTACACTGAACATGACTGACAGTTCTAAAATACACCTGCATCATCATGAGAGCGATCGTGTATGTTGCTTTTCTGTTTGATGCCCCTGTGGTGATGCAGTTTACCAACCCATCACACACACACACTCACACACACACACACACTCTCACACACACACACTCTCACACACACAAACTCAATCTCACACACACAAACTCACTCTCTCACACACTCACACACACACTCACCCTCACACACTCTCACTTACACACACTCTCACACACACACTCACCCTCACACACTCTCACTTACACACACTTTCACACACACACACACACACACTCTCACTCTAACACACACTCTCACACACTCTCACTCTAACACACACTCTCTCTCACACACGCACACTCTCACACACTCTCTCACACACACTTTCACACACTCTCACACTCTCTCTCACACTCGCACACACACTCACACACACACTCACACACACACTCTCTCACACACACTTGCTCTCACTCTAACACACACACACGCACACCCTCTCACACACACCTCTTCTATTGTCATGCATAAGCACTGTAGGGAGTTTTGACTGCAACACCTGTGTCAACACTATCACATGCTTTTCACCCAGGGCTTCAACACTGTGTTGTTGAACACACTCGCTGTGTTGTTCAGAAAATGGAGCGTGTATTTCCTGTATGTAGATCAGCTCACAGTGTTTCTGTTTTCTGCTTTCATCTAGTGTCACAGAGATGTTTCCAACCTACGTTTTCCACTGTGATTTTCTATGGCTTTCTTTTACCCCTCTCCTTAATTGCCTGTGTGTGTGTGTGTGTGTGTTTGTGTGTTTGTGTTTGTTTGTGTTTATGGAAACGTCATTTGGCCTTGCACAATTAACTGCTCATCTCTGATGAAGCCCTTGGTCATTGAGTACAACACATCAATCACACACACACACACACACACATTAAACAGACACAACACACAGAGACACACACACACCACACATTAAACAGACACAGCACACAGAGACACACACACACACACCACGCACTGACAGACACCCACACCACACAACACACAGAGACACACACCACACAGAGAGAGAGACACACACACCACACATCAGGCACAGACACACACACACCACACAGAGAGAGAGACACACACACACCACACATCAGGCACACACACATACAGAGGGCTTGCTGAGTTCACAGAACACTGGATGAGGTGTTCCAAACATCACACACAACACAGAGACACACACACACACCACACACAGAGAGAGAGAGAGACACACACCACACACAGAGAGAGACACACACACACCACACATAGAGGGCTTGCTGGGTTCACAGAACACTGGATGAGGTGTTCCAAACATCAGAGAGTTCTCAGTTCCAGATGAGACAAAGCTGGCAGAAACACAACACCCTGAGAGACTTTACAAAGAGAGCAACATTCCTTCCATGGGCCAGGATAAAGTGTTCACTGGTGCTACTATCAGGCTACCTTACTGTGGGTGTGTGATTTGGGAGACTCAAGTCTGTGGTTTCCTGTTGTTCATCTAGCAAAGCATGCAATCTGGATGGCTTGGGAGTTGAGTTTCAGCCAACACAACAGAGCAGAGAATGTTTGGAATGTACTGGATCATTTGTATGCAGGCGTTCAGCTCAAAACTAGCCGAAGTCCAAATCAGTTGAACACTCCTCTTGCGACAAGATGTCGCAATATCATCTGTTTGGTTTTGCTTTTCTAAAGACGAATTTTTAAAGAGAATTTCTGATTTAATGGTATAGATCAGGGGTGTCAAACCCTGGTCCTCGAGGGCCGCTGTCCTGAAGGTTTTCCATGTTTCCCTGCTCCAGCACACCTGATTCTAATGAAGAGTCATTATCAGGCTTCCACAGAGCTTGATAACGACCCATTCATTAGAATCAGGTGTGCTGGAGCAGGGAAACATGGAAAACCTTCAGGACAGCGGCCCTCGAGGACCAGGGTTTGACACCCCTGGTATAGATGATGAATAATAACAGGGAATGTAGGGAGAAGTTGAAAGGGAAGTACATGCAGAAGAAGTTCTTGTTGTCTTGTATGTTATTTTACTCACTGCAAATTAATTTCCTCAACAAGACAACAAACAACCTAACCTAACTAACTCAATGGTCAGAGCCAGATTTGAACTCTGGCCCCGGGGCCTTCAGCATACATGGCTCTTTTCTGGACGTTAGAGTTGTGAGGACCAGTCTCAACATGTTCCTATTTGTGATTAAACCAAGTCGATGTCCTTACCTGACGTTTCACCTGCTTGTTAAGCCTGCAGGAATGTTATTCATGATGAAATGCGGTTTCAACACTCTAGGATGTGACTCAGAGACTAATATGGACTGCGTGATTATCCTGATGTCATTATCCAAACTAAAATGTTAACTGTGTTTACGCTAATACTACTAGCGAACCAGTGGAGGTATTCTGCAGCAGTCATTGTTTCAATGTTCTGTCTCTGTGAGTGAATACTGAACAGGTTCTGTAGAGATGCAAAGTGGCTAGATGGTAACACGAGATATGGTTCCTGAGAATGCAAATGGGAGAATGTAGGAGCACAGCCCAATTGTTCATCCTCTGTTTATCCACGTCTAAGTGAATTACAAGGCTCTATATTGTACCCAGTATCCCTGTGAGGTAAGCACTGGAACTGTGTTCAGACATTGATGACAACAGGAGCCGGTCTTGAGAGATGATGTAGGAAGCGTCTGGGCATCTCTATTCCCTCAGACTACCAAGCCTCGTGAGAACATCTCTGGGTGTCACATGACAGAGAACAGCTCATGAGAACATCTCTGGGTGTCACATGACAGAGAACAGCTCATGAGAACATCTCTGGGTGTCACATGACAGAGAACAGCTCATGAGGACATCTCTGGGTGTCACATGACAGAGAACAGCTCATGTGAACATCTCTGGGTGTCACATGACAGAGAACAGCTTATGAGAACAGCTCTGGGTGTCACATGACAGAGAACAACTCATGAGAACAGCTCTGGGTGTCACATGACAGAGAACAGCTCATGAGAACATCTCTGGGTGTCACATGACAGAGAACAGCTCTGGGTGTCACGTGACAGAGAACATCTCTATGTGTCACATGACAGAAAGGGAACGTATGGAGACAGAGAGGCTCTCTGGGTGTCACATGACAGAGAACATCTCTGGGTGTCACATGACAGAAAGGGAATGTATGGAGACAGAGAACATCTCTGGGTGTCACATGACAGAAAGGGAATGTATGGAGACAGAGAGGCTCTCTGGGTGTCACATGACAGAAAGGCTCTCTGGGTGTCACATGACAGAGAACATCTCTGGGTGTCACATGACAGAGAACATCTCTGGGTGTCACATGACAGAAAGGGAATGTATGGAGACAGAGAGGCTGTCTGATTCATCACTTTCAGATGAGTCTTTTTGTTGCATAGGTTTTGTGAGCAGGGAGTGTGATGGAAACATATAATTACTGGGTGCAAGTGCAAGTATGAGACATTTTCCATCAGTAAATCAGGAAGGCATGATGTTTATGATACAGACTGGTATGGGTTTATGTTAGTGCTCTGTGTGTGTGTGTGTGTGTGTGTGTGTACATGTGTGTGTCTTTGTGTAAGTGTGTGTACGTGTGTATGTGTGTGTATGAGTGTGTGTATATGTGTGTCTTTGTGTATGTGTGTGTACATGTGTGTGTGTGTGTACATGTGAGTGTCTTTGTGTATGTGTGTGTCTTTGTGCATGTGTGTATGTGTGTGTATGTGTGTGTATGAGTGTGTGTACATGTGTGTGTCTTTGTGTATGTGTGTGTACATGTGTGTATGTGTGTATGTGTGTGTGTCTTTGTGTATGTGTGTGTACATGTGTGTGTGTCTTTGTGTATGTGTGTGTGTACGTGTGTGTGTCTTTGTGTATGTGTGTGTGTACATGTGTGTGTCTTTGTGTATGTGTGTGTACATGTGTGTACGTGTGTATGTGTGTGTGTCTTTGTGTATGTGTGTGTACATGTGTGTGTGTCTTTGTGTATGTGTGTGTGTACATGTGTGTGTCTTTGTGTATGTGTTTGCGATGGTTTATTTTTGTATTCCATATGCCATTGTGAGCTGTGATTCGGTTTCCAAGCAACCATTAATGATCGTTAAGTCTTGATCCAATTTAGGGTCTTGTGCTGTTAGGACACGCTGAGTTCTCACGGCCAAACAGATGCAACAGTCAACTCAGGATAATATCGCTCAGCAACATTTGCAATACGGAAATATAAGTCGTCGAATGGTTTTACCCTATAATGAATTAAACAAAAGTTCAAGTCTGTGTCTATGTCCGTTGTAGCCATTTTGATCTATCTTTAGCTCAGTGAACTTGCGGACATTGCCAGTCAATTTGTCATTAAATAGATGAGCCTGAATTCATTTAAATGAGAAAGTAGAGATTATGAAGGTGTATCTACACACACCTGAAGGGCTTGTGTTGCAGCGCGAGGTGCGCCCGGACAGAGAGATGCTTGGTGGTTGAGATCACAGCACGCGCACCGCTCACGCTTTGACGTAACGAGACACGCGAAGGAGGGAACAAGGTAGGACGCGTGAAACCGTTTCCACGGTAGTCAAGAACAATACTTCAGCGTTCAGCCGGTAGACCGCTAACATCAGCAGACTGAACGAACAGAGAAAGGGTGCGCTCCTATCGAGTCCAGACTTACTATTAAAATATCTCTTCCAGTTTATTTCAGTTTTGTCGCGGCTGTTGATAAACCTTCTGCCAGGATGAACGGGGTGACGCGGAGTCTGTGTACGTTTGAAGACATTAGGAAAGAGGACAAATCGTCGGTAAGTGTGATAAAAACGCTTCTTTATACATAAATAATACATTATTAGTGTTGTTTCATGCACACTAGTGGGTTTGACCATGAAATCAACACAGTTACCGCTTCTTTTACGGCTGCACACAGCGGTCAAGCTAGTTCACAAGTATCTCTGAATATGGGAGCTAAGAAGTTTAGTCTGTTTAACATGCTTCAGTCAGAGATATAAATATACTATTACCTCTTACTATCAATATCACGCACTACATATGTGTAATTTTCAAACGTTCAGACAGATGCAGTGTGGCTAGTTGCTCACGTTAACCATTCAGTTGGAGGTTTTCTGTGGGGATATGTTACTGATGCGTCGGTTAAACTGTCCGGCTGATCTGATCACCAGTCTGGCCTGGCTTAACGCTTCATCTGGTCTTAGTGCCCTACTGACTGCTAACGCCTTGTCATTAAAGTCTTAACGTCCACTTCTATGAGCGTACACACACACACACACACACACACACACACACACACACACACACACACACACACACACACACACACACCACCCTGACACCCCCGTCTGTTTGCCTGTACACTAGCCTAATTTAATATCTGCTTTAGTCTGTGCCGTGAACAGCTAACAGTCAGCGAACTTGCCTTTCATTACCTGTTCTATAGGTGCAGCTGTCTAGACACTCATTTCACCTGTTCAAACTGACACGTAGGCCCCTACACAGTGTATTTATTACCTATGCAGCCACACTGGGTTACCTATTCACCTCACTCTCTCTGGTCTAAGTGTTGTTATGCAACAGGACTCTCTCCTGATAAAGGCTGTGGCCTGTATGGCCAGTTAACAACCTGGAGACAAGCTACTGACCCCAGGGCAGATCAGGGTTTCACCCTGTAATGGTTACGATCAGGAGTCGATACGTGTAAACTGCTCCCAGATCAGCAATAACCTCGGTGTTATCAGTAAAGTCTACTAGGGCTGTAAAACTGACAGCGAGGGCAAAGTTTTCATATGTTCCTTTTTTATCACACATGCAGATCTAGTTGATACAGGGCTGTTACATCGTTTTCACAGAGTGTATCTCTGAGTGTTTTTACAAAGTATATCTGAGTGTTTTTACAAAGTATATCTGAGTGTTTTTATAAAGTATATCTCTGTTTTCATTGAGTATATCTCTGTTTTCATTGAGTATATCTCTGTTTTCATAGAGTATATGAGTGTTTTCATAGAGTATATCTCTGTTTTCATAGAGTATATCTCTGTTTTCATCGAGTATATCTCTGTTTTCATGAGTATATCTCTGTTTTCATGAGTATATCTCTGTTTTCATAGAGTATATCTCTGTTTTCATGAGTATATCTCTGTTTTCATAGAGTATATCTCTGTTTTCATCGAGTATATCTCTGTTTTCATCGAGTGCATCTGTGTGTGGGAGTTGCTTTGTATTGGCCCAGACCCTGGATGTCTTGTAATATCTGCTACAGGGTGGGAGTAGGTTGAGTAACATCCTGATCACAGAAGGATTTCTTCCCGTCAGACTGTCTTGATTACAGCATGATTTCTTCCCGTCAGACTGTCTTGATTACAGCACGACTTATTCTTGTCAGACTGTCTTGATCACAGCATGATTCCGTCTTGTCAGACTGTCTTGATTACAGCATGATTCCTTCTTGTCAGACTGTCTTGATTACAACATGATTTCTTCCCGTCTGACTGTCTTGATTACAGCATGATTTCTTCCCGTCAGACTGTCTTGATTACAGCATGATTCCTTCTTGTCAGACTGTCTTGATCACAGCATGATTTCGTCTTGTCTGACTGTCTTGATTACAGCACGATTCCTTAGAATCATAAGACTCGCCTGAGTTTATGATGTACACGAGTGACTTCATTGGTTACAGAGGTGGCTGGCAGAGAAAGCAGGAGGATACTGTTGGTAGCTGATAGCAGCAAAACTGTTTATCTGGAAACAGCTCTGCTTTATACCAGCTTCAAATCTCCTGTTTTACATCTAACTGGATGCACGACAGCTTAGCTGGAGACATGATATCCCTTTTTTAGGCATGGAGATGAATGATTTAACGTAGCATAGGGTAAGACAGTCAGGTGGACACAGATAGACAGATAGGCAGACAGACAGGCAGATAGACAGACAGACACACAAATAGACAGATAGGAAGATAGGTAGACAAACAGACAGACAGACAGATAGATAGACAGACAGATAGACAGATAGAGATAGACAGGAAGGTAGACAGGCAGGCAGGCAGATAGACAGATGAACAGGCAGGCAGATAGACAGATGGACAGACATGCAGATAGACAGATGAACAGACAGGCAGATGGACAGATAGATAGATAGATAGATAGACAGACAGACAGACAGACAGATAGAAAGGCAGGCAGATAGACAGACAGACAGGCAGGCAGGCAAAAAGACATAGACAGGCAGGCAGATAGACAGATGGACAGACAGACAGAGATCCTACACAGCAGAGCTCTGGCAAGCTGCTCTGGGTTTGTTCTTGTCTTGCTGGCAGTGTGGTGCCTGAAAGTATCGACACAGGAGCTAGAAAGAACAGCCAGTCCTGTTCTTCAGCACTGAGAGACAGACAGGCTGATCTAGTGTTCTGGCCGAACAGTGACCTCACGAGAGGTGAGACAGGCAGATCTAGTGTTCTGGCCGAACAGTGACCTCACGAGAGACAGACAGGCTGATCTAGTGTTCTGGCTGAACAGTGACCTCACGAGAGACAGACAGTCTGATCTAGTGTTCTGGCTGAACAATGACCTCACGAGAGACAGACAGGCTGATCTAGTGTTCTGGTCGAACTGTGACCTCACGAGAGGTGAGACAGGGCGAGTGGCTGACCTGGCCTCAGGAGGGCTGTTGGATATCGAGGTCCCCTCCTTCCAGTTCTTGTAATCAGGCATGTATCAACGCTGCTCTGCGTGTGAATCATCTACATTTCCTATGATGGTGTGATCTCACCTCATTCTGCTCCCCTCACCCAATCTTCCAGACAGAGAGAGGCTGTGTGTGTGACATCACTGTCTGGGCCTGAGCCAGACATAACTTCCTCATCATAAGATAAGGAGGAGAAAGAGAGAGACAGACAGACAGAGAGAGAGAGAAAAAGAGAGACATAGAGAGACAGAGAGAGAGACACACACACACACACACACACAAAGACAGACAGAGAGAGAGAGAAAAAGAGAGACATAGAGAGACAGAGAGACACACACACACACACAAAGACAGACAGAGAGAGAGAGACAGAGAGAGAAAAAGAGAGACATAGAGAGACAGAGAGACACACACAAAGACAGACAGAGGGAAAGAAAAAGAGAGACATAGACAGACACAAAGACAGACAGAGAGACATACAGAGAAAGAGAGACATCGAGAGAGAGACATCGAGAGAGAGTGAAAAGCCTACACTCTCTCTCTCTGTTTTCACACCTGCAGGACAGGTAAGGACATCAGTACTGCCAGCATGGCCAGGTTGACATTAAGCACCATAACAGGATATATCACAGGATTAGTAACAGAACAGAAACTAAAACATTAGATGGCTCTGGTCTATTTGTTTTTCATATGAACCTCAGAGAATTCACATTTCCTCTCCAGAACGTCCTTCCTTACTGTGTGACATCACATCCTGTCTCTATGTCCTGGGGGCAGGGGGAGGGGCAGAGGGGGGGGCAGGGCTGTTTGTTTAGCACCTGTACAGATGAGACCTCCTTCCCCCTGAGCAGAAACACACACCTGTGTTTTGCTATTCTCTCCCTCTCGCTCCCTTACCCCTCCTTTGCTTCTGTGCTTGCATTCTGCTTCAGGGCTTCTCTCTCTCTCTCTCTCTCTCTCTCTCTCTCTCTCTCTCTCTCTCTCTCTCTCTAGCTTTCTCTCTCTCCCTCTCTCTCCCTCTCCCTCTCTCTCTCTCTCTTGGTCTCTCTCTCTCTTGGTCTCTCTCTCTTGGTCTCTCTCTCTCTCTCTCTCTTGCTCCCTCTCTCTCTCTTGGTCTCTCTCTCTCTGTCATTCTTGCTCTCTCTCTCTCTCTTGCTCCCTCTCTCTCTCTCTCTCTACCTCTCCCTCTCACTGTCCACACCTCAGCTTCTTTATAACATGAAGACAAAACAACTGTTGTTGTTGTTTTGCTGTTTGTGGAGGCAGTGCAGGCAGGCAGGCAGTAACTCCAGCAGTGAGCCTGTGACCAGCACTAGTCCTACAGGACCAGATGCTAGCTTGCTGCTGCTGTTGACAAGGGCCTCTGATGTTGTGTTTGTCGACCTGGTGGGCATTCAGATTCCCGGCACTGCTAGACGCAGCCGGATGACATTTAAGGACTAGCCCACCCTGATGTGCTGATGAAAGATACAAACCCTCATCGGCGCCTCTCTGTCTGTACAGCATCTCCTGCGTCAGCATGCCACGATAGCAGTATTTCCCCACGGAGGTGAAGGTGGCTCTCAATCTCTCAGCCCACCACGCGTTCGTTACACAGGCTCCTATTATGAGTAGTAGAGGGAAGTGCCGACACTGGACTGTCTACAGATGCTCAAACGACTACTTCGGTTACGTCTAGCGTCGACTGAATCGGCTGCACCTGCTAGCAGCAGCACACACCTCACGTGACCGTGATGCTAACTCTGTCTCACCCAATTGCCTCTCTGACTTGGGCTGAGCTGGGCTGGATGTTGCACACTGCTATTTTACATGTTCCGAATGATTTACTGTTCGATTGTGCTTGTATTGGTGTGTGTGTGTGATTGTCTCCAGGTATGTGTGTGTGTGCACACACAAAGAGAGGCAGAGAGACAAAGAAAGACACAGAGAGACAGAGAGAAGGAGGAGAGAGAAGGAGGGAGGTAAGAAGGGAGAGAACGGGGGAGTTTAAAGCAGGAGAGAGAGCGAGCGAGAGAAAAGCCAAACATCTCGAGTCAGATAGAAGAGAGGGAGAGTGGGGGAGAAAGAGACAAGAAGAGAGAGAGAGGGAGGGAGCGAGGGGAGGGAGAGAGACGCGAAAAATACGCAAGAAGAGGAGGCGATAGAGGAGAGATCTATGAGAGATGAGATGAGGATAGCTACTGTCACTCTCTTGGGTCGGCTTAGGGGGACTCGTTATCATGAGCGCACGCATATTCACATAGAGAAACACAAAAAACGGTCTTCACATCAATTCCCTCCTCTAATGTCTTTGTCGTACTAGTAGTCCTTCTTCCCTCTCGTCCCCTCCTCACCTCTTCTTCTTCCTTCCGCTCGCCCTTGCTTTGCTGTCTCTCTCCCTTCTCCTCCTCTTTCCTCCTCTCCTTCTCCCCTCTCTCCTCTCCCATTCTCTCCCCTTCT
Source organism: Plecoglossus altivelis (assembly GCA_036571765.1). Lineage (NCBI taxonomy): Eukaryota > Metazoa > Chordata > Actinopteri > Osmeriformes > Plecoglossidae > Plecoglossus > Plecoglossus altivelis. Next base: position 18,914,250 of record BROE01000014.1, read on the forward strand.
GGTCTACCTCTCTCCCTCGGCGGCTACTCTCCTCTCCCTTCTTCGTCGCCATACCTCTCCTCAAATCCTCTCTCGCTTTCTTTCCTCTTCCTCTCCCTCTTCTTTCTCTCCCTCTCCTCCCTCTCTCCCTCTCTTCCTCTCCTAGGCTTTCTTTCCTCTTCTCTCCTCTCTCTTCTCTCCTCTCCTCCCTCTCTCCCTTCTCTCCTCTCCTACCTCTCTCCCTTCTCTCCTCTCCTACCTCTCTCCCTTCTCTATGCCTCTCTCCTCTCCCCCCTCTCTCCCTTCTCTACACCCTCTCTCTCCCTTTCCCCTTCTCTACATCTCCCTCTCCCCTCTCTACATCTCCCTGTCTCCCCCCTCCTCCCTCCAGGTTCATCAGTCAGACAGACAGTAGCTGGCTGAGGAGCAGAGGACGTGTTCAGCTACTGTCTTTAATTTCTTCCCTTCTCGGTTTCTCTTGGCTAGCTGTGTTTGTTCAGGGTATTTGCCTACCTGCTAAGGTAACCCAACACCTAATGATATATGGCCTTTTAGAATGCAAGCTTGTCACACCAGTTCAGCTGTATCTCTCACGCAACCCTGATCACTGTTCCACACCTGCCTTATCAATTCAACAATTCATCCAACCCTGCGATGCCTGCCACTGTGTCAACAATCTGTAGGTTCCTCTTTAGACACACACTCACACACACACTCGCACGCACACACACACACACACACACACACACAACCCACACTCACACACCCACACACACACACAAACACACCCCACACACACATACCCATACACACCCCACGCACACGCACATCCCACACACACCCCACACACACGCACATCCCACACACACACCCCCCACACACACATCTCACACACACACCCCTCACACACACGTACATCCCACACACACACAAACACAGCTACTGTGTGGGGAAAGTGCATTCCTCCTGTCCCACAGTCCAGCCAACTGTTTGAATGATAATCAATACGCAAACGTTAGCAGCAACAGACCAGAAGGTTAAAGATGTCTGTTGACTTTTCTCTTGTTCTCAGCATGTGTGTTTATACAACACCAGCAGGACATATACACTGAACACAGCCTGCTGTGGATGTTGGCTGGAAAAGTTTCCTTACATAACGAACAGCCCTGTGTGTGCTTTACACGCACACACACACACACCTATGTGTGCAAAACCATGTTACACACACGCACACACACACACACCTCTGTGTGCAAAACCATGGGACAGATGAAGGCACACAAGCACACCAACTTGTACATAAATACAAACATGCGTCACTGCAGTAGGGAGGCACAATAGCCTCAGCTGTGATTGGTTAAGGGAGTTGAATAACAGGGAACTCCCTTAGTATTTGTGTTTGTGTGTGTGTGTGTTTGTGTGTGTGTGTGTGTGTGTGTATTGACCCCTCCTTCTCTCATTGTGTTGGACAGCCAACTTGTTTATGACTACCGTGAGACATGGTCGCCGTGGAAACGCGCTCCTTACTACTTTGCATCTCTTCCCACCCAACTCTTTCCAGTCTTCCCAGAAAAGAGGCTGTTCCAATCTGCCGCCAGACTTTTCCAAGAACGGCTTTGCTACAACCGTAGAGTCTAACGGAATATTCCGGTCTCTGTGCATCTATAAAAACTTGTTCTCAATGTTCTCCTTCTCCTCCCTAAATTCCTGCTCTCTGTTCTACTGCCACTGGCTAACCCCCCCTCTTTCCTTCCTCTCCCTTCCCTCCCCCCTTCCCTCCCTCCCCTTTTCCTCCCTCTACCTTCCCTCCCTCTACCTTCCCTCCCTCCCCCCTTCCCTCCCTCGCCCCTCGCCCCTTTCCTCCCAACCCCCTTCCCTCCCTCGCTCCCCCCTTCCCTCCCTTCCCCCCTTCCCTCCCAACACCCCCTCCCTCCAAGAATTACTCACTTTCTCCTCCCTTTCTTTTTTTTCTTCTTCTTCATTCCTTTACAGCAGTTCCCCCCGTCTCTCTCACTCTGCCTTTCCATCCCATAACGGGCTCTTTGTTGACTCTTGATCTCATCCTTCTCCAGGAGGGCTGCAGACGGCTGCGTCTCACCCTGCACGACCAGAACCAAGCGACTAGGAGCTCACAACTGCCCAGGAACAAGGTAGGATCATACAGCCTGCATCCTACATCCTACAGCCTGCATCCTACATCCTACAGCCTGCATCCTACATCCTACAGCCTGCTTCCTACATCCTACAGCCTGCTTCCTACACCCTGCATCCTACATCCTACAGCCTGCATCCTACACCCCGCATCCTACATCCTACAGCCTGCATCCTACAGCCTGCTTCCTACACCCTGTATCCTACATCCTACACCTTGCATCTACGTCCTGTATCCTACACCCTGTATCCTGCATCCTACACCCTGCTTCCTACACCCTACATCTTACATCCTACACTCTAGTCCTCCACCCATTAAGAGAACATGAGGCAGGGCAGAACATGAGGCAGGGCATGAGGCAGGCAGGGCAGAACATGAGACAGGAAGGGCAGAACATGAGACAGGAAGGGCAGAACATGAGGCAGGGCAGAACATGAGGCAGGGCAGAACATGAGGCAGGGCAGAACATGAGGCAGGGCAGAACATGAGGCAGGAAGGGCAGAACATGAGGCAGGGCAGAACATGAGGCAGGAGAGTGTGGCCTTTGCTGGAAGACTCTGCAAGGTGATACCCTACTGGAGCATGGAACAGAACTCAGCTAGTTTGCAGTGTAGCGGTGACCATGTGTCTGTGTGTTAGTCTGGAGGAAGTCTCCTCTCACACTGGTGAGCCAGCAAACTGGACGCCTCCAGCATGCTGTGGTTTGTTGTGTCCAGTTAGCTGCTAGCCATTGTGCTGTATCTGTAGCGTTATCCTACTCAGCAGGTTGTAGTGTTGTATACGTCCCCAAATTTAGCTGCAGTTTACACAGACGCACGGCTCAATAGCATGGCTGCTGTCCAGTTTCCGTCAACTGTTTGAGCACTTTGGAAAGGTATTGTTCTTACTGGAGGTCTGGCTGCCAAGATTATGTAACTCTCGCTCTCTCTTTCCATGTCTGTTTCTCTTTCTTTCTCTCCTTCTCATTTTATTTTGACAGCACGGATCTCCATAGTGATTAGGGATAAATGTTTATGTCTACTAATTATAGTGTATGTATACACACAAGCCCATACACTCACATTTACAAGTGCGCACGCACGCACACACACACGCACGCGCGCACACACACACGCACACACACACACACGCACACACACACACACACGCACGCACACACACACTCACGCACACACTCACACACACACACACACACACACACACACACGCACGCACGCACGCACACACACACACTCCAGTGCCTGTATTTAACTCTGCTCTGATTCCCAAACCTGCAGCCAATCGGACGAGCTTTTGCTGTGGTTCAGCCAACCAATGAGGTGGCAGCTTTGAAGCCTGAACCAGCCACACCTGCAGAAGAGAAGGTTGAGGTCATCAAGGTGTGTTAGATACGTGTGTGTATTATAGAGGTGTGTGTGTGTGTGTATTATAGAGGTGTGTATGTGTGCATTATAGATTTGTGTTTGTTATAGATGTGTGTGATGTACCCAGGTGGGTTGGATGTTTGTGTGTATTACAGGTGTGTGTGTTACAGGTATGTGTGTGTTACAGGTGTGTGTGTGTTACAGGTGTGTGTTGTTACATGAGTCCCTATATGTTGCTGATCACAGGGTGTTGCTGTGTGTTTGATTGGCAGCTGTTTGGTTAGAGGCGCTTGTTTCTCCCGGAGTGATAAGGAGATCATGGGTTCAATTCTTGTGCCAAATCCAACATCACATGATCTCTCTGGGTGGAGTCTGCATGTCCTCCCCATGTTACCATGGGTTCTCTCCAGGCACTCTGACTTCCTTCCACCATCTAAAGACATGCATGTCCCGGGCATTTTATGTGGTTTGGTTCATTGCGTATGATGTAAATATTGCCCTTGAGAGTGTGAGTGTTTTTCATTCTCACTTCTTTGTGAGCTGTTTTATGGTTGTTCTGTCTGTTTCTGTGTTAGCCCTGCGACTTTCTGGCCCAGTCCAGGGTGTACCCTTCCTATGGCCCGAAAGCTACTAGGTTAGGCTCCAGTCACCAGTGACCCCAAAATGGGAACAAACGGCACTGCCTCTTTCCTCCAGGATCGGCAAGTAGACATATTGTTTGTGGGTTGTGTACATCGTGCACTGTGTGTTACAGGTGTTTGTGTGTGTGCCACTGTGTGTACAGGTTGGTGTGTGTGTGCACATGTGTTACAGGTTGTGTGTGTGTTACAGGTGTGTGTGTGTGTTGTGTAAGTGTGCACATGTGTTATTGTTGTTTGTGTCTGTGTTGTCGTTTACAGGCTGTATCTGGCAGTTCCGTCAGACAGTAGCTGCTGACAGATTAGCCATCGCATATGTTGCAAGATGCATGTCAAAGATGAAGTCTCCCAGATACAGGAGGTCAGAACACACACATACAGCACAGGCATACATTCTTTATATCAGTTATCCTGTGTCCTTACAGCATGTGTGTATGTGTGTTTCAGTTTAGTTCGTAGGTACTGTTTTTTGAGAGCCTCGAGGGTTAGCAGATGTCTTGCCATTAATAAAGGAGAACAGAAGGTACGACTATAGATCACATAACCTGGGACTATAGATCACATGACCTGGGACTATAGATCACATGACCTGGGACTATATATCACATGACCTGGGACTATAGATCACATGACCTGGGACTATATATCACATGACCTGGGACTATAGATCACATGACCTGGGACTATATATCACATGACCTGGGACTATATATCACATGACCTGGGACTATATATCACATGACCTGGGACTATATATCACATGACCTGGGACTATATATCACATGACCTGGGACTATATATCACATGACCTGGGACTATATATCACATGACCTGGGACTATATATCACATGACCTGGGACTATATATCACATGACCTGGGACTATATATCACATGACCTGGGACTATAGATCACATGACCTGGGACTATAGATCACATGACCTGGGACTATAGATCACATGACCTGGGACTATAGATCACATGACCAAGGACTATAGATCACAAGACCTGGGTCTATAGATCACATGTGCCATGGATCAGCATCACTGACCTGGGACTATAGATCACATGACCTGGGACTTTAGATCACATGACCTGGGTTTATAGATAACATGACCTGGGACTGTAGATCACATGACCTGGGTCTATAGATCACATGACCTGGGACTATAGATCACATGACCTGGGTCTATAGATCACATGACCTGGGACTATAGATCACAAGACCTGGGTCTATAGATCACATGACCTGTGGGTTCTGTGTCACCATCATCACCTGTCAAGTGTCTTTAGTGCAACTTTCTATACCTACTAAACTCCTTCATCCCTCCTCCTTCCTCTCTCTAGTTTCCTGTGAATGGGTACAGAGTCACTCCATCATCCATTCCAAAAGCTGAGCTCCGCCCAGAGGGAGGGGCTAGCGTTGATGGACAGGTAAGCCTCTCCTCACCTGCCCATCTTCTGTCAGATCTTTGTGTGTGTCTGTTAAACGTCTTACCTGGTCCAGTCAACCATGGGATAACTCTGACATGGACTACAGCTGGATTGTGTGTGTGAGAGTGTGTGTTTGTGTGTGTGTGTGATTGTTTGTGTGTGTGAGTGTGTGTTTTGGTTCCCTGGTTATATGAGATCAGTCTCAGAATGTCCTGATGGTGTAAAATGATATGCCACATTCTGCAGGTTTCTGAGTGAGAGGGAGAAAGTGATGAAGCGAGGGAGAGAGAAGAAGGGAGGGAGAGATGAGTGTACTATGGCAGTAGAAAAGTGCTGATACAAAACAGAGACAGAGGACAGACAGAGAAGGGAGAGAGAGAGACAGAGAGGGGAGAGACAGAGAGAGAGGGGAGAGACAGAGAGAGAGAGAGAGAGAGAGAGAGAGAGAGAGAGAGAGAGGAGTGAGACAAAGAGGACAGACAGAGAGACAGAGAGACAGAGAGAGAGAGGAGTGAGACAAAGAGGACAGAGTAAAGACAGAAAGACTAACAGTGGAGAGACAGGAGAGACAGAGACTAACAGTGGAGAGACAGGGGAGAGACAGAGAGTAACAGTGGAGAGACAGGAGAGACAGAGACAGAAAGACTAACAGTGGAGAGACAGGAGAGACAGAAAGAGCCAAGAGTGGAAGCTGAACCAGAGGTGTAGAGAAGTCCTATAGATAGCTCTACACAAGCACATATAGAGGGAGGTGTTAATTAGCTTGTAACACTCTCAAATCTGCGTTATTTGGCGTGTCATCTGTGTGTGTGTGTATGTGTGTGTGTGTGTGTGTATGTATGTGTTATGTATGTATGTGTGTGTGTGTGTGTGTATGTATGTGTTATGTATGTATGTGTGTGTGTGTGTGTGTGTGTGTGTATGTCATATGTGTGTGAGTGTGTATATGTCATATGTGTGTGAGTGTGTATATGTCATCTCTGTGTGTGTGTGTGTGTGTGTGTATGTGTGTGCGTGTGTGTGCGTGTGTGTGCGTATGAATGTGTATGTGTGTGTGCGCGAGGGCCGGCACATTGAGAGGGAGGTGTTCCAGTCCTTTCTGTTCCTCTGCTGTGTGTCTTTCCTCTGCATTCCTGAGGCATGCGTTCATGTAGGCCTGCTGACTATCAGCTCAGCAGGGAACAGGCAGCTTAAGGAGTCTCTGTCCTCACAGCTCAGGAAAGCCTCCAACGGAAGAAGGATTCCTGGCCGGTTTCGTGGCCCGTGTGGAGTTTCTGTAGCTTGAGGCTGTGTTGGAGCTTCCAGACGTGAGTCACGTAACCGCAGAACAGCGGTTAGTGTTCAGAAGAAAAGCCTAGCTCGTCAGCCAGGCCCGTTCCCTGATGATGCCCTGTAGCTCCGCCCCTGTGGCTCCGCCCCTGTGGCGGTACCCCTCTGACGCACACTCCTCATGTTTCCCTCGGCTTTTCATTCAAATTTGAATGAAATGTGCAAGTCCTCTTTTACAAAAGATGTGAACAAGCCACTTCCCCTCTGGCTCCTGAAGTCTCCAAACGTCTCTTGTAACTGGCGGTAGTTGCCATGGTATCGTTCATCGTCAGAAGCAGCTGTGAAAACACAATGGAGCTCCTCCTTCTAGCTCTCCAGTTGGAGCTGTGTTGATAACGTCATGCCAACAGAACGATTAGTCCTGACACTCTGAACTCAACGAGGTCTGGACCGGAACTGTGACTGATAGCAATGCTAACCTTACAGGTTCTTAAAGCAAATGTTTCTAAACTTGATGTCTGACATGTGTCCCTCTCCCCCCCTCTCTCCCTCCCTCCCTCCCTCCCTCCCTCCCTCTCTCTCTC
>BROE01000014.1:18922145-18944173 GCA_036571765.1 Plecoglossus altivelis
TGGCCCTCGTCTTTTCCTTTTCTCTCGCCTCTTTGTCTGGTTCTACTTCCGGCCCCGCCTCTCCCTGCCCTTCCCAGAACTGCCCCCTCCATCACTCTCTCCTCCCTCCCTACTCTTCATCTCCCTTCTACTCCAACCTCCCTCCCTCCCTCTCTCTCTCCATCCCACTCTCTCTCTCTCTCTCTCCCTCCCTCCCCCCCCTACAGGAAGGAGGACGACGAGCAGAGCGGGATCTTATGAAGATGCGTGTGCGATGTGTCGCAGTAAGCGTTCTGTCATGGTCAGCTTCAGGAGGCAGAGAAGAAACACCAGGAGGAGAGAGAGAGACTAGCAGAGACAGGAGAGACTAGAGAGAGACAGACATGGAGACAGACATGGAGACAGACAGACAGACAAAAACACACACACACATGTACACACACTCACATGTACACACACACTCACATGTACACACACACACACACGTACTCACACTCACACATGTACACACTCACATGTACACACACACATGTACACACCACACAAACACACAAACAAAAACACAAACACAAATGTACAGTATACACACGCGTACAAACACACACACACATGTTACACACACACACAAATGTACACACTCTCATTTGTACACACACACATGTACATACCCACACTCTCAATGTACAGACACACACACGTACACACACACACTCACATGTACACACACACATGTACACACACTCTCATGTACACACACACACGTACACACACACACTCACATGTACACACACACACGTACACACACACTCTCACATGTACAGACACTCACATGTACACACAAACACATGTACACACACACACACACTCACATGTATACACACAAACACATGTACACACACACACACACTCACATGTATACACACACTCACATGTATACACATACATTCTGTCATATTTTTAAAAAGTTCTAAATGTTCCCTTTGTTAACTTTTACCACCTCCTCACTTGCTCCTCCCCCCTCCTCCACCTTCTTGCTCCTTCTTGCCCCCCCTCCTCCCCCTTGCTCCTCCCCCCTCCTCCTTGCTCCTCCCCTTCCTTCTTGCTCCTCCCACCTCCTTCTCCTCCTCCTCCCCCTCCTCCTTCCCCTCCTCCTCCCCCTCCTCCTTGCTCCTCCCCCCTCCTCCTTCCTCCTCCCCCCTCCAGGCGGAGGGCAGTGACCTGCGGCAGCGTCTGAGTGAGCAGGAGGAGAAGCTGCGTGGCGTGGAGGAGGTGAGCGAGAGGAAGGACCGGCGGCTGGACGAGCTGCAAAGGCTTCTGGGAGGCATGGAGCAGGAGAGCGCCGCCCTGCGGGACACCCTGAGGAACCGCGAGGAGGAGCTGAGGGAACTACGCAAGATCAGGGAGGAGGGCAGGACAGAGGACAAGAGGTCAGCCAGCACACATTCAAACACACTGTCACATACACACACAAGTATGTACACACTCAAGTACATACACACAGACTCACACTTTTTGTATCATAGTTTAGTAAAGTTGTGTGTGTGTGTGTGTGTGTGTGTGTGTAGGTCTGAACACCTGGAAAAGGAGCTAGCGATCCTGAAAGAGAAGATTCATCACCTGGATGATATGCTGAAGAGCCAGCAGAGGAAAGTGAGACACATGATTGAACAGGTTAGAGCGGCTATCTCTCTCTCTCTCTCTGTCTCTCTCTCTCTGTCTCTCTGTCTCTCTCTCTCTCTCTCTCTCTTTGTCTCTCCCTCTGTCTCCCTCTGTCTCTCTCTGTCTCTCCCTCTGTCTCTCTCCCTCTGTCTGTCTGTCTCTCTCTCTGTCTCTTTGTCTCTCCCTCTGTCTCCCTCTGTCTCTCTCTCTCTGTCTCTCCCTCTGTCTCTCTCTCCCTCTGTCTGTCTCTCTCTCTCTCTACCTCTGTCTGTCTCTCTCTCTCTCCCTCTGTCTGTCTCTCTCTCTCTATCTCTCTCTCCCTCTGTCTGTCTGTCTCTCTCCCTCCCTCTGTCTCTCTCTCTCTCCCTCTCTCTCCTCTGTCACACACACACACACACAGTTTATCACAGTAAAATTTGACACATTAGACTGTCAAATCATACACATTTTAAAAATATATTTTGTGTGTGCGTGTACAGCTCCAGAACTCTCGCATGGTGATCCAGGAGAGAGACCGGGTGATCAGAGAGCTGGAGGAGAAGGTTGCCTTCCTGGAAGCTGAGGTCAGCACAGACCCTCTGGGGAGCTTGCTTATTTGTAGTCTTTTAGCCACTGCTTGGGAGTTGTAGTCTTTATACTGATTTACCCTTTGTGTGTAGAACCGGGAGATGCATGATCAGATGGACTACTTCATGGGAGGTCAAAGATCAAACCAATACCTTTCAGACCGCAATGCCCAGATTGTTTACAGGTAAACACACATGAGCACACTCACTCACTAACCGCACACCTGCCCACTGTACACAGACATAACTATTACACACATACACATACAAACATATACAAACATGCACCTGGTCTCAGTCTCTTCACACCTGGGACCCCATGTTGTTATATGGACCGCGTGTTGACTTGCACAACCATACACACAAACTATACACTCACAACAAAAGTGTGATCATTCTGTTTTATAACAGCAGAGTTGGTTAGTGACATTATTCCACCTTCTGATCTCTGGTCTCCTCCTCTCCTTCCTACTCTCTTCCTCTCCTCCCTCTCTCCTCTCTTCCTCTCCTTCCTACTCTCTTCCTCTCCTCCCTCTCTACTCTCTCCCACTCCTCCCTACTCTCTTCCTCTCCTCTCTTCCCTCTCTCCTCTCTCCTCCTCCTCTCTACTCTCTTCCTCTCCTCCCTCTCTCCTCTCTCCCACTCCTCCCTACTCTCTTCCTCTCCTCTCCTCCCTCTCTCCTCTCTCCTCCTCCTCTCTACTCTCTTCCCCTCCCCCCTCTCTCTCCTCTCCTCCCTACTCTCTTCCTCTCTCCTCTCTCCTACTCCTCCCTACTCTCTTTCTCTCCTCCCTCTCTCCCCCTCCTCCCTTTCTATCCTCCTCTATCTCTCTTTTACAGCAAACCACTCAAGCCCTCCAACTCCTCCTCCAGCAAGCCGCTTCCATTCATCAAAGTTATCGAGATAAAGTCCTGATGTGGACCTCATGACCCAGAGAGAGAGAGAGAGAGAGAAAGAAAGAAAGAGAGATAGAGAAATGAAGTAGAAACTAGAAAATCGCCCAACCTGTAAAGCAACAGTGGCCTGTAACCAGACCACACCAGCATACGGCAAACACCACCGCGATCCACATCTGTAGATACCAGGCCTCGGCCAGGACAGTGACCCCCTGGACCCTGTATGGACACACCCCTCAATTTGGGGGGACACTATGCAACGTGTGTGTGACTTTTTGAGAAAGACTTTGATTCAAGTTTGACGTAGATAAGTAGGTATTATATATATAAATATACATATACTGATAGATTAACATTGACATTTGAAGCGTTAATAAACAGCACAGTGGATCCACCATGAACCACCTACTGCAGGATGTCAGGTGACAGGAAGTCAGGAGACAGGAAGTTAGGAGACAGGAAGTTGGCAGAGGAGTCTGGAAATGGATCTGTGTCAAAGGGGATGGTAAAAGCCACACTCTGTTCTGTTCTAGGAAAGATGGAAACCAGGCAAAAAAAAAGAGAGATTGCATTTCACTGCTATTTTGTCTGTAACTCAATGACCCAGGTAAATCCCAGCTCCTCTGCACTTTCTAACATTATGATTTGACCCCTGAGGTCTAAAGGTGATCCTTTATCAGTCGTACGTCCCACTGTAATTACATAGCTGTGAACGTTGGCCCCCTGCGTGTTGTGTGAACAGTCTGAGTGAAGGTCTTTTAGTTTCTGAACTTGTAGCACAAGGACGGCTTGTGATGTCACACGCTAACTAAAGTGACATCGGTACTAATTGGAATACTCGCGCCAGTCAGCATGAAATAAATGAAGGTGAGAAAGGTGGTTGTGATGATGAAGTTTGACAAGCGTGTTTCTCTTGACATGTTACACCTGACATGTTACACCTGACATGTTACACCTGACATGTTACACCCAGTTGTGTCACGGTGAGAATTTGTTTCAGTTCATGAAAGAGTCATCCGCCATCTAAGACTTTGTACATATTTGTCATTAATATTATCATGTTAATATTCTTTGTTTCATTCTTTTACTTACATTTCCTGCCTAACACTCCATGGCAATATTTTGTTCTATTTGTAATTAGAGAAATATTCTGTAAGTGTGTTTGTGTTATCATATCTTCACAAGCTATGTGTGTTTTGGTTATTTAAATAAAATTATCGAAATTATAACTTCTTCATTCCTTTTGGGGGTGTTCAAATGAAATAGTTTATAGTGGTTGTAGCCGGTGTAGAATCCAAGTTGTGGGATCGTTGCTTTCAAAAAGCCTGAAAGATATGGAACCAAGAATAAAATATGTTACATACTTAAATTTGAAATACCACCAAATTTGTTGGTTTTTAATTCACCTATTTAAAAAGGAATTATTTTCTTTCAATGTAAAAAAAAAAAAAAAATCTGGTCTCAAAATTAAAGGTTCACGAATTCAGGCTGCTCACATTTGAATGGTGAAATTCAGATCCCATTATTTTCCTGGAAAACATTTTGATATAAAAATTCAGATTGCGTTTTGTTGTATTTGGGTCTGTAGATCTTGATTTATTTCATTTGAAAAGATTATTTGAATTTGAGGGTCTGAATTTTACTATTCACGTTTGAGCAACCTGAATTTCTGCAACTTCCATTTTTTGATGTATATTTTTTATCAACGTTCAAATAAAGTAATCTCGCGATAAATACGTGTCACTAACAATGCCGCTGTCGGAAGACTCGTCGTCACGTGATCAGCTACAGGTAGGCAGAATCACTGCTCGCGATTTGTATTTTTCCACGACAATCATAAGGGTATGAAATTGCATAGATTGCTCAACTGGATTTATGATGATCATTTAATACCCTTATCTGGTTCATTATATAATAATCTAATCACTCTCACCATCAAACTAGCTCAATTGAGTAAATACAGTGAAAACAAAGTTCGAAAAAAGTACCAGCGAACTGGTTGTTAGCTAGTACTGCAGCTGGCTAGCTGGTACAGCCGGTGCTTTGGGAAACTGGACATTTACCAAGTTACAGAAGAACACATCTAGTGGGCAGTATATATCCTTTTGCTCACCCGGAGAAGCTGCCGTGCTTATTATTGCTCTTTGCATCAGGCTTGAACCGGTAAGAAATATTGTTTCTTCATTTGAGAAGTTTTAGCTAGCTATATCGCCTAGAAGCTAACGTCCAGTGACGGTTGCGGGTAGTCGCGCGCAGGTTTGTGACGTAGGTGACGCTCGCGACTGTGGCTAGCTAGTTAGGTATCGTTAGCTTTACTTTTCGTGAAATGATGAAATGAAACCGTGCAACGTCCGTTATCAAGACGAACATTTCAACACTGGTACTTTATAAAGTGCAAAGATTTAGGGTTTAGTGAGGGTGGGAAAAGTATGAGACAGATACTATTAACTTGTTAGAACAATCGGATCCAGTAAACCTTAAATGTACTTAGGGAACACATTATAGCTCGTACCTCCAGGATCTCTCAGGGTTAACACAAACCGGACTCGTCTATACCAGCCCGTTAAATCAGATGGTGTTCATCTATTATAGTTCAACTGTTTAGTAGTGAAGCGTTGAGCTGTTTCAATGTATGTAGTGACATCACGCCACCTGCTGGTCATGTAGTGACCTGCAGTTCGAACGATATCCTTGATCAGGAGATGCAACACACACACACACACACACACACACACACACACACACACACACACACTTCAACAAGACCATCTTCTTAGACAGTGTTAACACTTTATTGGAATGATATGTCTTATTTGACACCTTATATTACAGTATTACATTTGTAACAGTTGTGCTGTTCTGATCACAGAACTGTACATCAAACACATTCTGCCTGGCAACACACCTGTTGCTACATCAGTAAAGAATAGTTGGTGCATACAGACATTCTCTCTCACCTTAAACAGCAGGAATGAATACATTTAAGTTGCATTGAATGAGTTCACCGAAAGCATAGAGCATTTTTTTACTTCATAATTTAGCACTTAATTTACCATTTGATTTTCTTTTAAGAATAACAATAATAAACATTTAAAACCTGTAAAAAGCTTGTCTTGTGATCTATTATGGCTTCAGTTTAACTGAGTTGATATTGTGTCTGTTTGACCACCTTATAAAGCTAGTGTTTATCTGCTGTAACTCAGGAGCAGTGCAGAGACCCTTAGGGCCACCCTTAGGGGCCTCTCTCAGGGGCCACCCTCAGGAGCAGTGCAGAGACCCTTGGGGCCTCCCTCAGGGGCCTCCCTCAGGAGCCTCTCTCAGGGGCCACCCTCAGGGACCTCTCTCAGGGGCCACCCTCTGGAGCCTCCCTCAGGGGCCTCCATGAGGGGCCTCCATGAAGGGCCTCTCTCAGGGGCCACCCTCAGGGACCTCCCTCAGGGGCCACCCTCAGGCACGGTGACAGACACGAAGGCATCACACATCAGCAGTAATACTGGGTTAGTGTTACATGGTCCGTACAGTACATGTCTGTTACATGCATGTAGCTTGGCCTATGTGCATCCATAAGCTACGGACATACGAAGTTATACACGCACTGATTGTCTTGTTGCATAGCTCTAAGCTTATCTAGGTCAGACATACAGACCCATCAAGTGGCCAACGTCCTCCATCTACACAGTGTTGCGTTCACCTGCCTCTCAACACAGCTTAAGGGCAGCTATCTTGATCAATGGCCCTGGGTAAGCAATGGTAGGATTTGGTAGGCAGTAAATCTGTATTGTAAGGCACCTTAGCTATGACTGTAATTATCGTAACACTGGCTCTAACTAAAACACAGGCACTTCTCTCTCTGGCAGTTACAGACCTCCACCCCTCTCCCTCCACCCCTCTCCCTCTACCCCTCTCCCTCCAGTCCTCCACCCCTCTCCCTCCACCCCTCTCCCTCCACTCCTCCCCCAGACCTCCACCCCTCTCCCTCCAGTCCTCCACCCCTCCTCCAGTCCTCCACCCCTCTCCCTCCCTCTCTATGTCCAGGTGCTCTCCAGAGTGTTATAGTTGTCTTTGAAGTTCTTGAGTTCCAGGAAGTGTTTGGGACGCTTGCTGCGTTGCCCTGCCGACGGGAGGTAGGTGACCTGCGAGGGTGAGGGAGGGGAGGATGGGGGTGGGTCTACGATGCTGGTCAGGTCTTTAGCAGCAGCTTGGTGATGCTGGCTCACCAATGCGGAGCTGGCTTGGGTCTTCATGCTAATGCAAACACAGGTCAAATGTACAGGTTAACCATGTTAAGAATGTGTGTAATGTAACAGAATTTGACAACAGGAAGTTGAAAGAAAAGGCTGTTGATGGTGTAGTGACTCACAGGGTGGCCAGTTCGGTCAGAGCTTCTTGGTATTTAACAAACTCAGCTTCTCCAAACACCTGCACACAAACTGGTGTCACTGATCTATGTCCCCTCCAATGTCTTCTTAACACACACACACACACACACACACACACACACACACACACTCTCTGCAACTGACCCCAGTGCCGTGACGTGCGTTATGGTAGCCCTCGAGCAGCGTGTCCACCAGGGAACTGCTTCTGTTCCGGAACACAGAACTGGAGTTCCGGAGTTCTAACAGCCAGGTTCTGAACCTTCTTCCCGTCACAGCCGTACGAGTTCCTCCCAGCTCGCGGAACGACATGTCTGAGGAAGAACATCAGCAAAGGTTCTAACACAGGGGTGATGTTTGGTTATGGCAGTAGAACCCTACAGTAGAGAGAACTTGGCTCAGTAGACAGAACTTAGCACAGTTGATAGTACTTGTTACAGTAGACAGTACTTAGTACAGTAAACTTGGTACAGTAGACAGTACTTAGCACAGTAAACTTGTTACAGTAGAAAGAACCTACCACAGTCTCTGATGGCATCCAGTGCTCTCATTCGGTAGAGGTAGTCATAACATCCTGTTAACACATCACACACAGAGACATTAACACAGTACTTCTAACACAGCCTGGACTGTGCTGCAGGAGCCTGTGTTTCAGCGTGTATAGAAGTGCGTGAGTGTTTCAGCGTGTATAGAAGAGTGAGTGTTTCAGCATGTATAGAAGTGTTTGAGTGTTTCAGCGTGTATAGAAGTGTGTGAGTGTTTCAGCGTGTATAGAAGTGTGTGAGTGTTTCAGCATGTATAGAAGTGTGTGAGTGTTTCAGCATGTATAGAAGTGTGTGAGTGTTTCAGCATGTATAGAAGTGTTTGAGTGTTTCAGCATGTATAGAAGTGTGTGAGTGTTTCAGCATGTATAGAAGTGTGTGAGTGTTTCAGCGTGTATAGAAGTGTGTGAGTGTTTCAGCATGTATAGAAGCGTGTGAGTGTTTCAGCGTGTATAGAAGTGTGTGAGTGTTTCAGCATGTATAGAAGTGTGTGAGTGTTTCAGCATGTACAGAAGTGCGTGAGTGTTTCAGCATGTACAGAAGTGCGTGAGTGTTTCAGCGTGTATAGAAGTGTGTGAGTGTTTCAGCATGTATAGAAGTGTGTGAGTGTTTCAGCGTGTATAGAAGTGTGTGAGTGTTTCAGCGTGTATAGAAGTGTTTGAGTGTTTCAGCGTGTATAGAAGTGTTTGAGTGTTTCAGCATGTATAGCAGTGTGTGAGTGTTTCAGCATGTATAGAAGTGCGTGAGTGTTTCAGCATGTATAGAAGTGTGTGAGTGTTTCAGCGTGTATAGAAGTGCGTGAGTGTTTCAGCGTGAATAGAAGTGTGTGAGTGTTTCAGCATGTATAGAAGTGCGTGAGTGTTTCAGCGTGAATAGAAGTGCGTGAGCGTTTCAGCGTGTATAGAAGTGTGTGAGTGTTTCAGCGTGTATAGAAGCGTGTGAGTGTTTCAGCATGTATAGAAGAGTGTGAGTGTTTCAGCATGTATATAAGTGCGTGAGTGTTTCAGCGTGTATAGAAGCGTGTGAGCGTTTCAACTTGTTAGTGTTTCAGCATGTGAGTGTTTCAGCATGTATAGAAGTGCGTGAGTGTTTCAGCATGTATAGAAGTGCGTGAGTGTTTCAGCGTGTATAGAAGTGTGTGAGTGTTTCAGCGTGTATAGAAGTGTGTGAGTATTTCAGCATGTATAGAAGTGCGTGAGTGTTTCAGCATGTATAGAAGCGTGTGAGTGTTTCAGCGTGTATAGAAGTGTGTGAGTGTTTCAGCGCGTGAGTGTTTCAACTTGTAGTGTTTCAGCGTGTTAGTGTTTCAGCGTGTATAGAAGTGTGTGAGTGTTTCAGCATGTGAGTGTTTCAGCGTGTACAGAAGCGTGTGAGTGTTTCCACGTCTCACCGCTGTGCTGCAGCCGGTGATCGTCTGCAGACAGCAGACGAGGCTCAAAGCAGATCTCCTGGACTTTAGAGAGGCGGGAGTCCATCTCCTGTTTTAGACCCTTCAGCACACGGCAGAAACATTTGAAACTTTTACTTTCAAAGTTTTCAACCCTGAACTGTGTGTGTGCGTGCCTGCCTGCATGCATGCGTGTGCCTGCATGTGTGTGTATGTGTGTATGCCTGTGTGTGTGTGTGCCTGTGTGTGTGTGTGTGTGCCTGTGTGTGTGTGTGTGTGCCTGTGTGTGTGTGTGTGTGTACCTTTGGTGCATTGTGACCAAGTGGCACATGGGGTCCTCTGCGGGACCTCATAGCGAAGCGCATGATCTGCCTCTTCACGAAGATGAACAGCAGCACAAACACCTGAGCACAGACACAGCACAGACAGGACACCGCACAGACACAGCACAGACACGACACAGCACAGACAGGACACCGCACAGACACAGCACAGACACGACACAGCACAGACACGACACAGCACAGACACGACACAGCACAGACACGACACAGCACAGACACAGCACAGACAGGACACAGCACAGAGACAGGACAGCGCACAGCACAGCAGAGACACAGCACAGCAGAGACACCACACAGCACAGACACAGCACAGACACACAGCACAGACAGGACACCGCACAGCACAAACACCGAACAGCACAGACACACAGCAGGCACCACGCCAAGGTACAGAAATATCAGAGGTAGTACACAAATACTGCGGTATAGTAACAGTTTATGGGCTAGGCTAAAAGGCAACCTGTGTCTTTGTCGTGTACATAGTTATGTCGTATTTTCCTAATATTTCGAACATCAAACAACATCGGTTAACACTTACAAGACTTCCGTAGGCCATAACAAGCACAACATTGACCTTGTTTGACGGAGACGCCGTCATGTTGAAACTCATTGACGTTTTTATTATTTTTTTTCAAGCAAAGTTGTTTGGTTTTTCTTTCATCTGGCACAAAGACTTGACTCCATTACTTTCAGAATTTATCCTAAAACATTTAGTTTTTGGCCAACAGGCCCTATCAGCGGCGAGCCGCTAAACTCTAAACATTTTGTTGACATCCGGGTTGGTTACGTCATGTACAGCTGGAAAAGACGGATCGACGACAAATTCAGGCAACGACGCGTCTGTCGCCACCTACTGTGGGCAGAACAGCACTTACCGACAGCACTGGACTGATCCAAAACGATAGTCCTCATCAAGTACTTTTGAGGAAACCTTTTGTTGCGGAAAACAAATGTTGTTAATATTTTTACCTCTCGAAACGTTTTTTTCCCAAATGTAAAATATATCTTTCAAAACTTAAAATATTCTGGCTATTCCTAAAATATTTTGTTCACCTTTCGAAAAATAAGAAAGGCGAAAAAAATCACGGTCAACATAATACCAAAGATCTAGTTCTTTCGAAACTTATTTTCTTGACTTTTTTCTCACACACTGAAGGAGAGTGAACAAATATGCACTCATAATTAGTTTTTAAATATTTGTATTTGTTTTCGAAATCTAAAAAAAGAAAAATAATTTATTTTACACCCAACGCGAAACCAAAAAGTTTTTTGTAGTTCTTTTTTCACGCACAGTGAAAGAAGATGAGCGAGAGAGATCATCCCATTAAATAAAAATTCAATTTAAAGTTACTGCCCGCCTTGAAAATGTATAAACCGTGGAATCTATGGTATGGCTAATAGCTTCAATGCCCCCGTGTGGCCCGCGAGTTTGTCACATGGGAACCGAATGGTGAGTTCTGAGTTGCCCACACCCTGAAGCCTGAACACAGAAAACAGCAGTTTGTGTGTTGGAAGACGATTGCTCTTTGTGCTTGTCTCAGCACACACACACACACAGAGAGAGAGAGAGAGAGAGAGAGAGAGAGAGAGAGGAATTCTTTGTGGAGGACAGGGGTGGGTGGTGAAATGGCTTGGGTCAGCGGACTGTGTTGTGAACACTGAACTACTCTCTTCATGTCTTCACCCCACACATTGAAGCTAATCACTGCTTAGCAAGCCTGTTTGACTGCAGCTGCATCTTTATGTGCTCTAAACAGTGCAGCTCTGTGTGGAAAAAAATATAGATTCCTGCGTTCTGAAGCGGACTTTGTGTGCTGCTTTTGAACCCTATTGTCTGTTACTTCTACCCTTGTTGGGAAACTGCATTGAAATGAACTGCTAATCTTTAGCCACAGCAGACAAAGATACAAACCACAGCTTTACTTCCTGTATCACAGATGATGGTACACTGCTGCAGGAAACTGAAGCACAGCTATACACTCAGACACGCCACGAACAGCTGCTTCATGTAAGTACTGCCTTCAAGTGACCCCATCCATGTTTGTGATGCGTGTTTCTAGATGACTTGTTGTTCAGATTCACACCATTCTGAGTATTAGATTAAGATCAACTGCATCCGTGTCTGAGACTGTAACCACAGTCATGGCTGCTTTACGGCTGGGCCTTCACACCACCCTCTGCCCCATACCCATGTCTGTAGGGATGGATGGATTGGAAAGAGCTGCATCTTAGCTGTGGAAGGGTATCTTATCTATCTTACCAAGAACATTGAAGGGAGTTTTGGCAAATGTTAGGCAGCACACTAAGCGAGTGTGCCTGGGTGAAGCCTGGTTCTATCTGACAGACAGCACACAACACAGCACGCACACAGAACACAGCACACAACACAGCACGCACACAGAACACACACACACAGAACAAACATAGCACGCACACACACAGAACACAGCACACACTCAGAACACAGCACTCAGAACACAGCACTCAGAACACAGCACTCAGAACACAGCACACAGCACACACAGAACACAGCACACACAGAACACAGCACACACAGAACACAGCACACTCAGAACACAGCACTCAGAACACAGCACTCAGAACACAGCACACAGCACACACAGAACACAGCACACACAGAACACAGCACTCGGAACACAGAACACAGCACTCGGAACACAGAACACAGCACTCGGAACACAGAACACAGCACTCAGTACACAGCACTCAGAACACAGCACTCAGAACACAGAACACAGCACACAGCACACACACAGCACACACTCAGAACACAGCACACACACAGCAGACAGGGAATGAGACTTGAGTTGGCTGACCTGTGTGGTCACTACTACAGCATACTCTCTCACCGTCTGTCAGTGTATATCACAGTGTATGTGATAGATCAATGTGTCTCTCTCTCTTTTTGCTCTTTTAGTTTCTCACAATGATGTAAACCCTATCCCTGCTCCCTCAGGATATGATGTCACTCATGAAGGGCAGAGAGATGGAGTTTGATAGGGCTTTACGTGTGTGTGTGTGTGTGCTTGTGGAGGTGTGTGTGTGTGTGTGTGTGTGTGTGTGCTTGTGGAGGTGTGTGTGTGTGTGTGTGCGTTTCTGTCAGAGTGCTATTGTGTCTGGGTGAAACACAGAACCAGTCTGGAATGACACTGTGAGAAGAAGTAGGCAGCAACAATGATAGGGGGAGGAGAGAGAGATGGTGAAGGACAGCGAGAGAGAGAGAGAGAGAGAGAGAGAGAGAGGGAGGAGGAAGAGAGGGAGGAGGAAGAGAGGGAGGGATGAAAGGACAAGTGAAGGTAAACCAGTGTGGCAGGTTTATGTCACTGGACAGAAGCTTTAAGACGTCGTGCCAGAGAGAGAGAGAGAGAGAGAGAGAGAGAGAGAGAGAGAGAGGGGAAGTGGATTTTAAGGATGCTGTACCAGGCTTCTCAAACATGGCTTAACTTCAAATCTGCCTCCACCTCTAAGACTTTTCCAAGGTATGTGTGTGTTTGTGTGTGTGTGTGTGTGTGTGTTTCTGTGTGTTTCTGTGTGTTTGTGTGTGTTTCTGTGTGTTTCTGTGTGTTTCTGTGTGTTTCTGTGTGTTTCTGTGTGTTTCTGTGTGTTTGTGTGTGTGTTTGTGTGTGTTTCTGTGTTTGCATATTTGCCCATGGTGGGGTTTACGTTACCAATGGTTACGCAGTTGAACGGCTTTGTGAACGTAGCAGAGCAGGTGTTTCTGTAAACTGATACTCTACCTCTCCTGCAACAACAAGCAGCTCGTACACGCACAATATGTCAAGATGGACTGAATGCTTTTCTACTGTTTTGGAGCGGTTCTTAGTTTGGCGTGTCGTGTTTTAAACTGTCCTGTGTCTTTGTGAGGCTTGAGGTTTAGACCTGACGCCCTGATCGTATCTTTATTCAGATTATTTTAAACGTTTCTGTCACAGGTACTCTTCCCTTATTTGAATTTCGCTTTGAATACATGTGAACGGCAAGTCATCATGGAAGACTGGATTCTGTTGATGCTATCAGACGCTGCAGGTCAGAGACTGGAGTCTGTTGGTCCAATCAGACGCTGTAGGTCAGAGACTGGAGTCTGTTGGTCCAATCAGAAGCTTCAGGTCAGAGAGACTGGAGTCTGTTGGTCCAATCGGAAGCTTCAGGTCAGAGAGACTGGAGTCTGTTGGTCCAATCAGAAGCGTCAGGTCAGAGAGACTGGAGTCTGTTGGTCCAATCAGAAGCTTCAGGTCAGAGAGACTGGAGTCTGTTGGTCCAATCAGAAGCTTCAGGTCAGAGACTGGAGTCTGTTGGTCCAATCAGACGCTTCAGGTCAGAGACTGGCGTCTGTTGGTCCAATCAGACGCTTCAGGTCAGAGAGACTGGAGTCTGTTGGTCCAATCAGACGCTTCAGGTCAGAGAGACTGGAGTCTGTTGGTCCAATTAGAATCGTCAGGTCAGAGAGACTGGAGTCTGTTGGTCCAATCAGACGCTTCAGGTCAGAGAGACTGGAGTCTGTTGGTCCAATCAGAAGCTCCAGGTCATGGGATCAGAAAGTCTCTAGCTATGTCTGTACCACCTCCATTAGTCTGCTTCTGCTAATCTGATCTGATAGCAGGTTAATATGCACTAAGAATTGCAGTGTTTGTATTGTGTGTGTGTTTGTATTGTGCGAGTGTGTGTGTTTATGTTGTGTGTGTATCAGTGTGTATCATACCGATCTCTTTTTCACACTAACACATTGTTTCCTCGGAGTGGATTGCTGTTAGATACGTTTTTCCAGTTTGGCTGCATGTTGGTTGAGAATGACAGGTAACCAATAGTATGTTGATTGAGTAAACAGCCTTTATGACATTTCTAAGTGATGTGTGTTCGTGTGCGTGTTTGCGTTACTTCATTGTGAAGGTTTTGCAGACAGCATGAGTGGAATGTTACTCTCAGTCTCTTCGACTACAGCTGAGTTTCTCTCTCTGTCTCTCTCTCTCTCTCTCTGTCTCTCTCTCTGTCTCTCTCTCTGTCTCTCTCTCTGTCTCTCTCTCTCTCTCTCTGTCTCTCTGTCTCTCTCTCTGTCTCTCTCTCTGTCTCTCTCTCTGTCTCTCTCTGTCTCTCTCTCTCTCCTTTCATTTTAGCTTTTTGTTGTTGTTTTGTTGTTTTTTTGCAATTGAATTCTTTTCATTTTCTCGCTGTTTCCATTCAGAATTGTCCTTCTCTCTCTCTCTCTCTCCCTCCCTCTCTCTCTCTCTCCCTCTCTCTCTCTCTCTCTCTCTCATTTTAGCCGTTTATTGTTGTTTTGTTGTTTTTTACAATTGAATTCTTTTAATTTTCTTGCTGTTTCCATTCAGAATTGTCGTCTTTCTCTCTCTGTCTCTCTCTCTGTCTCTCTGTCTCTCTCTCTGTGTGTGTGTGTGTAAGAAGGCCTGTGGGCTGCTAGCTCACATTGTCCTTCTCTCGAACCACTATATGATTCAGTTTGGCCATGCGGAACCCTGTTTTCACCAGTCTGACCACAATCCACATATCAAAACACTCCACATATCATAACATTCCAGCTCGTTCCCTTCCCGAGGGTGGAACTGCACAACTGAATCGTGTCTTTTTTCCACGTAGGGAGCGGAGGCCTGTTTGACAGAACAGGAAACTTCTCTTCTTCTGATGAGTCACAACACAGCAACACCCTGGGCAGAGCACAGACTGTGTGTGTGTGTGTGTATGTATGTGCATGTGTGTGATTGATTTGGAGGTGGGACCAGAAGATAGTATTTGTCCAGAACACGTGGTGATACAGTCACATTGGAACGCAGGCGTGAGGATCTACTGATGTGTGGACGCATTGTGGAGGCCTCCCGCCGGTGACGGGATCGTCACGGCGACCGTATTTCCACGGTGACGGCCTTACCACGGTGACGACGTGTCTGTCGTCTTGAAGCCTGTCTTGGAACCTGACTTGGATACACTTTCTTGTTTGTTCTTTTGGTGGACTCGCTCACTGGAGCTCTAATCACAGACCTCAAGCAGCAGAACATTTACTCTGGTGTGGCTCCACGCTCCAGAGCATCCAGAGCATCGCCTCTCCAAGCCCATGGAGCTGCCATCCAACCCGCCTCCTTTCACCTTCCGTTCAGCCAGCTCTCCCGCCTACAGCCTGCCCTCTAACACACAGGGGCTCCTGTCCAGGAGCAGAAGGGGGGGAGGGGGCGCGGGGTGCGTCCCGGGGAACCCCAGAGACGAGACAATACAGAGCGAGGCTGCCCTGACGGAGAAGAGGCCGACACCCCCTCTGGCCCCGCCCCCCCAGGCCCCGCCCCCCCAGGGCCAGCGGAGGCAGAACGGGGCCGAGTCCTGCGCGGAGCGGGGGGCCACGGGGGGGCAGGTGGATGGGGCCGGGGGCACAACGGCCGGCAGGAAGCTGAACCTGACTGGTCAGAGTGAGCGAGGGGGCGGGGCCAGCTCAGAGGAAGGTCGCTTGACCGGAGAGCTGACTGGGCGCCGGGGAGGGACCACGATAAGAAGAGCTGAGAGTCAGGGCGGCAGGGTGGAGGGGGGCGGAGACGTAGCGGAGCGAGGGGGAAGCCAGAGGCTGACCAGGACTCTGAACTCCGCCCCTTCTGCTCTGGGGGGTGAGGAAGGGAGGATGGGGGCTGAATTGAGTCGTACCACCCTGGGGCTGGAGAGGGCTGGAGGGGGCCTGTCTCTGCCCACCAGGCTGAGGGTCCCGGCTGGGTCTGGGCTCCGGGATGCAGGGACAGACGGGAGTCAAAGCATCTGGAAGAGGATCGAGAGGCTGTACGGGTCGGAGAAAGCAGACGACTCGAACCAAAAGACCAAGCGCTACTCCGCCCCCATCGGAGACTGGACTCTGCCTGAGCCGGACGGAGGCGGAGCTTTCGCCCAGCGCAGGAAGTCGACCACTGACTTCCTGCCCACCTCCTCCCCTATTGGCCAGTGGAGGAGAGGCTCCTGCGAGGGCGGGGGTGGGTCTTTCCCCAGGCGTCTAGTCAGGGGAGAGAGGGTCGGTGTGGACACAACACAGGCCAGCCTGCCTACAGAGCCTCCTGTGTCAGCGCTGGGCAGGGAGAGATCACCAGGAGGCCTCTGGCAGGGCCAAGCCCAGGGGAAGCCTCCTGATCTGGGGCAGAGCGCCTGGAAAAGAGGGGTGCCAGAGTACAACACCAGATCTCTGGACAGGGTCCGGAGTAAACTCACTGTGGCAGCTCCTAGCAGGGCGGACCGGTCTGCACTTGTTCCCTCAGGTGAGGACACCTCCAAACCTCTCAGTAATCCAGCTGTCTGTCCCCCACCTGGAGAACGAGAGGAGAGAGCAGGGGAACAAAGGACTAAAGAGGAAGCACTCGATGGAGAGAGACAAGGTGGGGTCGTGCGAGGTAATGAAAGAGTGGGAGAGAGGACATCGAGCCCAGAGTGTAAGCAGGGGCTGGAGAAGGAGGTGACTTCTCCACCGGAGCCATCAGGGGTCACCCTGGGGTCAAGACTCCTCTCGACCAATCAGATGAACAGCAGAGCGACCCCTGACCCCTCCTGCAGGACCCTGGCATGCGGCAGGGGCATGGCTCGCGAGGGGAGCATCACTGAAGATGTGTTTGAGCCCAGCCAGCAGAGAAGCACAGCTCAGACCAGCGACAGGAGGATGTTAGCGGTTCCCTCCGTGGCCAGTGTGAAGAATAAGATCCATCAGTTTGAGGCCCTGACACAGAAGACCCAGAGGGACTTCCAGAAGCCCAGACGGGCCTTGTCTGTCCCTGAGCACATGGGCAGTAAGGCTGGGGAGAGAGCCAGCCAGCCCTGGAGCGCAGGAGGTCTGAGGGGGAGGAGAGGGCGATGGGAGGAAGGGAAGGAGGAGAGGGATGAGGTGGATTCAAGAGGAGAGCAGATGAGAGGAGCGATGGATAAGGAGGTGAAGAGTAGCGGCCCGGTTCTGGGGGGCGTGGGGAGGCTGGGGGGCGTGGGGGGGCTGGGGGGTGAGGGAGAGGGAGGGAAGGACAAAGTGAAGGAGAGAGGGTGGGCAGTGAGATCAGCGTCGGTAGATGAAACAGGGCTGAGGTGGGAGAGGGAGGCTGAGAGGAGGGAGAAGGAGAGGAGGGAGAAGGAGAGAGAGGAGAGGAGGGAGAAGGAGAGGGAGAAGGAGAGAGAGGCTGAGAGGAGGGAGAAGGAGAGAGAGGAGAGGAAGGAGAGAGAGGAGAGGAGGGAGAAGGAGAGAGAGGAGAGGAGGGAGAAGGAGAGAGAGGCTGAGAGGAGGGAGAAGGAGAGAGAGGCTGAGAGGAGGGAGAAGGAGAGAGAGGCTGAGAGGAGGGAGAAGGAAAGAGAGGCTGAGAGAATGGAGAAGGAGAGAGAGGCTGAAGGGGGAGGAGTCCAGGAGAGAGGCCAATCAGAGGAGAGGGAATCTGGAGCCAGTAAACTGAAGTTGGAGATTCCTTTCAGTGGAGGACCCAGAGAGAGACCTCTCAGTGGAGGACCCAGAGAGAGACCTCTCAGTGGAGGACCCAGAGAGAGACCTCTCAGAGTCTCTCCTGTGGATGAGACCAGTTCCAGCCGATCTTCTGAGCCTCAGGTGCCGCTCTCTCCCCTGGACAAGACCAGGAGGAAGGAGGCTGCCTCCATCAAGCTGTTGAACTTCAACAACAACTGCAGCGGTCCTGAGAGTGTCGAGCTTCAGAACAGCCCTGACCTGCTTTCTCCAGTCAGCGACGACGACAAAACTCCCACCAACCCCCCCCAGGACTCTCCTTTCTACCCCCAGCAGGAGGCTCTGGAAGCGGGCCGGACACAGGAGGGCAGTGGGGGGTCTCCTGTCTTCACAGCCACAGCCCAGCCTCACACCTCCAGCCAGGAGACGAACTCCCATGTGGGGGGAGACTCTCTGGTACCGCCTCTCCCCCTGTCGTCCCCCTACTGTCTGCCTCAGAGCGGAGGAGACCTGGAGGCGTGGGTGACCAGCCTGAACCAGAAGATCGAGCGCTGGGATAGTGATGAAGAGGAGGAGGATGAGGGGACAGAGAAGGATGAAGATTCGAACTACGACTCGGACGAATCCTCTGTAACCATCACCAGCAATATGAGCCAATCAGATCGCAGGAGCTTCTGTCTCAGGTGAGTGGCCGATCAAACAAACCAATCGAAAGTAAACATGAATTTCCCGTACTTGAAACTTGTAATCTAAGTTATTTTCTCTTGTTCACTCTCAATACCTGTCTGCCTATCTGTCTCTCTGTTCCTCTGCTTGCCTGTCTGTCTCTCTGTTCCTCTGCCCCTCCTGCCTGTCTGCCTGCCTGTCTGTCTGTCTGTCTGTTCCTCTGCCCCTCCTGCAAGCCTGTCTGTCTGTCTGTTCCTCTGCCCCTCCTGTTTGTCTCTCTGTCTGTTCCTCTGCCCCTCCTGTCTGTCTCTCTGTCTGTTCCTCTGCCCCTCCTGCCTGTCTGTCTGTCTGTCTGCCTGTTCCTCCGCCCCTCCTGTCTGTCTGTCTGTCTGTCTGCCTGCCTGCCCCCAGCCTGGCAGAGCTGTGTAACTTCGGGGGTGTGGAGTACGAGTCCGAGGCTGAGATGGAGGACTGGCCTCCTGGCCGCTCTGCTTCCCTGAGTTCAGACATGTCGGCCTTCTCATGTGTGTCTGTCCTGGACACTGAGGAACTGGACAGACTGCTGGATGATGTTCGGAGTCTAGGCGACGACACGCTGCAGGTACAAGGGACTCCAAGACCACAGGATCCACTTAACAAGACTGTTTCTTCTCTCTGTTAGAAGTGATTTGGATTAACCTCCATCCCTCCCTTCCTCCTCCCTCCCTCCCTCCCTCCCTCCCTCCCACTCCTCTCCATCCCTCCCTCGCTTCCCTTCTCCTCCTTCCTTCTCGTCCCCTCCTCCCCTCCTTCCTCCTTCCCACCTCCATCCCTCCCCCTCTCCCTCCCTTCCTTCCCTTTCTCCTCTTCCTTCCCACCTCCCTCCCCCTTTCTCCCCCCTCCCTCCTCCCCCCTCTCCCTGTACAGAACTACGAGGACGTGCAGGTGGTGGTTCTCCATAAGGAGGTGGGCGTCGGCCTGGGTTTCACCGTTGCCGGGGGCGAGGACCAGAACAAGCCTGTCACCGTGAGTCAAACTGAATCCATAGTCAGCGTGGTCACCATACACCCCTGCTGTCCAGACACCCAGACCCCCTGCTGTCCAGACACCCAGACACCCTGCTGTCCAGACACCCAGACACCCCTGCTGTCCAGATACCCCTGCTGTCCAGACCCCCTGCTGTCCAGACACCCTGCTGTCCAGACACCCAGACCCCCTGCTGTCCAGACACCCAGACCCCCTGCTGTCCAGACACCCAGACCCCCTGCTGTTTCCTCCGCAGGTCCACAGGGTGTTTTCCTCCGGAGTGGCGGCCCAGGAAGGCTCTATCAGGGAAGGCGACCTGATCCTGTCAATCAACGGTACGTCGCTGTCTGGCTCCGCCCACTGGCAGGCTCTGAGGACGCTGAGGAAGGCGCGGACTCTGGGGATGGGCGTGGTCGTGCTGCGGAGGGGCGTGGCCTCTAAAACTGTGAAAGGAGTGACTGGAGGACACGCGCAGGGGCATACACTGACTCCGCCCACAGACACAGGTGAGAGTGCGCACTGAAACACACACCAACTGACTCCGCCCACAGACACAGGTGAGAGTGTGTATTGAAACACACACCAAAGCCTGGGCTTAGCCTATATTTACACTGGGATGTGTAAACGTGTGTGTGTGCGTGTGTGTGCATGTGTGTGTGTACGTGTGTGTGCGTGTGCGTGATGGTTCCTGTCCCGCAGGCCAGCGTCTGTGTGTTCGTCTGCAGAAGGGGAGCAGAGACATGGGCTTCAGTCTGGAGGGAGGGCTGGGCTGCAACCAGGGAGACCGACCACTCAGCATCCAGAAGATCTTCCTGGGTAAGAACACCTCGTCACTAACACACGTGTGATCTGCTGGTCCTGTGAGCTGTCACTTCAGCCTGTCACTTCATCCTGTCACCTCATGCTGTCACCTCAGCCTGTCACCTCAGCCTGTCACCTCAGGCTGTCACCTCAGGCTGTCACCTCAGGCTGTCACCTCAGGCTGTCACCTCAGCCTGTCACTTCATCCTGTTACCTCAGGCTGTCACCTCAGCCTGTCACTTCATCCTGTCATCTCAGCCTGTCACCTCAGCCTGTCACCTCAGCCTGTCACCTCAGTCTGTCACTTCATGCTGTCACTTCATGCTGTCACTTCATGCTGTCACCTCAGACTGTCACCTCAGCCTGTCACTTCATGCTGTCACTTCAGCCTGTCACTTCATGCTGTCACTTCATGTTGTCACCTCAGCCTGTCACCTCAGCCTGTCACCTCAGCCTGTCACTTCATGCTGTCACTTCAGGCAGCCTGGCTGTTAGGAAACCTGATTTCCATTGGTGCAGTTGGCCCTTAATAGAAGATATAAACACAACAGCATTGAGTTGAGCTGTGCTGCTGTAGAGTATTGTAACATGTATCTTGCAAGCCCAGTGTCAATCAAAACGTTAAGCCCCGCCCTCGTTGTGCCTTGCCCCTATCGGCACACTCCAGTCTTTCTTAGAGATACAAGGAGATTCCTGGAAGTTTAGATAAAGACAGCCCTCCCCCCTCTCCCTCTCTTACCTCCCTCCCCTCCTCCCCTCTCCTCTCCCTCTTACCTCCCTCCTCACCTCCTCTCTCCCTCTCTTCCCCTCTCCTCTCCCTCTTACCTCCCTCCTCCCCTCTGCTCTCCCTCTCTTACCTCCCTCCCTCCTCCCTCTTCCCCTCTCCGTCTCCCTCTTACCTCTCCTCCCTCTGCTCCCCTCTCTTACCTCAGCCTCCTCCTCCCCTCTTCATCTCCTCTCCTATTACCTCCCCTCCCTCTCTCTCCCATACTTCCCCTCTCCTCTCCCTCTTACCTCCCTCCCCTGCCTCCCTCCCCCTCTCCTTGCCTGACTTTACCGTCCCCCCTCTCGCCCTCCCCTCTCCTCTCCCTCTTACAGCCCTCGCCCCTGATCTCATCAGAGGCCACGAACAAGGTGCCACTGGGGATGAGCTGTTTGGAGATCACAGGGTCGGTGAGCGTGTGGGCATGAGGCGCCTGGAGGCCTCGGACCCTGCACCAGAAAGGACTTGCCCTGGGCCTGTGAATTGTGGTACGCACCGACCTCGCCAACGTGGTCTGAGCCATGTCATTGATAAGCTGCAGCACGAGCAGCTCAGTCTTCTCCTGGCTGAATGTGTCATCTCACAGACATCTAACCAGGAGTATACTAACGCTCTGAAA
>BROE01000014.1:18949852-18959852 GCA_036571765.1 Plecoglossus altivelis
CACACACACACACACTCACCACACATACACACACACCACACACACCACACATACACACACACACATACACACACATGCACACACACACACCACATACCCACACACACCACATACACACACCACATACACGCACACACACGCACACACACACACACACCACACACACATACACACACACCACACACACACACATACACACACCACACACACACACACACACCACACACCCCACACGCACACACACCACACACACACCATATACACACACACAGATGCCCATCCTCACACACTCATACGTACATGCCTACCACATTCACACGTCTACACAGACAAACAGTACTGTCATCTCCATGTTGCCAGTAACCCTTTGCCTTGTCTCTCTCTGGACCAGATGCTATCATGGACTTCAGTGGGGGGGTGTTGACTGTGTATGGTCCAAACGAGACAGCGTCTATCTTTGCTACGTATCCCACACCGGCGGTATCGCTAGGCACCAGCTTCCTGGATCAGGTCAGAGAGAGAGAGAGAGAGAGAGGGTTTGTGCTGTCTCAGTCCTTAGTCTTCCCTCTCCAAGCATCCAGTCTCATCTAGCTGTGTGTCTTGTTGTTTACAGGTGGTGGGCACAGGAACGCTATTACTTTGCATACTGCCATTGGACGAGAAAAGGAATACTCCCGCCCCCAACGATCTGATGCCACCTATCGTGGCGACGATCGTCTTGGGGATATCCATATCCATGTCGGCCAATTGCGGTGCAGCGATTAACCCTGCTAGGGACCTGGGGCCACGCCTCTTTACGCTGTCAGCGGGCTGGGGAGTTGAAGTGTTCACGTACGTGCGACTCAAACACACTAGCTGCTCTAATACACACTTTGCTACACACTCTGCTACACACTGCTCTACTACACACTGCTCTACTACACACTCTGCTCTGTTACACAGTGAAGTGACTTCAACACTCTCTCTGTCTCTGTCTCTGTCTCTCTCTCTCTGTCTCTGTCTCTCCTCTCTCTCTCTTTTCTTTCTCTGTCTCTCTCTTTGTCTCTCCTCTCTCTCTCTCTTTTCTTTCTCTGTCTCTCTCTTTGTCTCTCCTCTCTCTCTCTTTTCTTTCTCTGTCTCTCTCCTGTCTCTCTGTCTCTCTCTGTCTCTCTTTCTCTCTCTGTCGCTCTGTCTCTCTCTCTCTGTCTCTCTCGTTCTCTCTCTGTCTCTCTCTCTCTCTTTTCTTTATCTCTCTCTCTCTGTCTGTCTCTCCTCTTTCTTCTGTCTCTCCAGGTGCTACAACTACTGGTTCTGGGTTCCCCTGGTGGCCCCCCTGCTTGGAGCCTTGATAGGAACCTTGTTCTACCTGATCTTCATACACTGGCACCTGCCGGACGCTGACCCCAACCCAGACGCCCTCAGTCCCCCCGTCCCCAACGACAGCTGGAAGGACGTCTCTTACCCCAACCACCCTTACCAAGGGGGGTACGGGATGGACTTGAAAGCGTCTTCTCTGTAGAGAAGGTTTCCCTTTCACCTTGCTGCTGGGGGGAAGACACATCCTGTGGACTTTGGATAGACGACCGTGAGCTGGTCTGTGTTGTCTAACACAGCCTCCACTGAAGGAGGGAGGATTCTAGGACTTTCAGGACGTCTGAAGGCAAGAGACTGTGAAGGCAGCTATGAATGGACTGATGTAAAGCTGATGCAAAGATTGTATGTTGTGAAACAGTATGAGTTGTCGTTAACGACAACAATCACATGGGTGTGAAAGGCCAGATCATATTTCAAGCACTGATTTAGGTTTGTATTGTCAATACTGAAGTTTATAATGTTTGTAAAATACATCAAAATGAGTATGAGTGTCAACATGAGTAGAATGAGAATGAATGTGTGCTCGATCACTGAAGTGGGCTCGAATCTGTTATACCCTGTACGGCCAGCAGATGGCATTACAAGGTACAAATAAACGCACATGGCAAAAAGGCGTTTCGGGCATTCAGTATTTGAGCAAATGTCTACGCTTGTCTGCTAATAATAACATTTTGTACCCCTCAGGGAACTAGTTAACGGAATTTATTTAAAAGCATTCTCAAACAAAAGTCCTAATTTAGCTGAGAGGCCAAAAAATCAGTCGATATAATTTTAGCAAACGATTGCCCCCCGCAACGTTATTTCCTGTAAAAATGAGCCGTGCTGAAGAAGCACTTAATAAACACAAATGTCCTTTGAAGCGATCGAAATGGCTGGGAAGTGCGCAGAAGAGTGGTCGGCATGACCATAACCCCCTCCTCCCTCCCGCTCCCTGGATGGAGCTAAAAGTCTACGTCTAACCTCGCCAGCACGTCTGGCACCGCACATCCATAGAGCCTGAATCCTCACACCACAGGGGCCTTACCGACCAGGGCTTACCGACCAGGGCAAACGGTACCTTGTTCGGTCCACAATAACAGCATGAAACTGGCGACAGAAATCAGAAGTCGGCTATTACAGATGGGCTGGTAATTTCCAACTCGACTTGGTAGGTTGAACTAACACATCTACGACTATCTTGAAAAACGATGTGTTCAGTGATTTGATTTGAAGACTGCCGTTATAATTCATAGCTCAGTTTGGTTGTATGAATTAGCTGACTGTTCTAATCGCTACTCAAATTTCTTAATTTTGTCTCTGTAGTTGCTAGATTATTTTTGACCAGCCTACATAAATCACTCCAAACTAACTTTATTCTAAGTAGGCTATCAGCCAACCTGAATAAAGTTTTTCAGTCTTGTGAGCCAGATATTTTAGATTTATGTTGACAATTGTGTTTTTGGCCAACTATAGGCTATGTTTAAGTTTATGGATGTTTGGAAATGGGTAGTTGTGTTAACAGCAGTGATGTGATGAAGTTTTATGAGATATTTGGCAGCTCCAGAATTCTCTAATTCTTCTTGCCAAAGAAGTTGAAAGATACTCTGACATACGGCCAAAAAGAAGTTGAGGTAATTAGTGATCTTTCTGTTTTACACATCGTCAGAATTCGATATTTATTCCGTAAGGGTACTACGGGGTTAGGGGTGACACAACCAGGAAGGAGAGAAAGAGAAACGATCAGATTAGAGGTTGGTACTAAGAAAGATGAAAGTGAAGGTAAAAGAGACAGGTGTTCTCGTGAGATTTAAGCTTGTTCTTAGGAATAGGACTGGGACAGTGCAGAGAGAAAACAGAAGGATGTGAGAGGTAATGTGAGAGGGTGGAGAGACCGAGGCAGAGAGCGGCTGGTGTCTGGATAGCGGAAAACTGCTCAGCTCTCTCCGTGCGAGCTGCGGTCTGCCTGATTTATTGATTTTAGTCCTCACTACTGTTACCTCCCAGCCTCCTCCGTGTCTCCCGTGTCTAACTCTGTAGCTCGCGAGGGCGCTGCCTTATTCTCACCTCTCCTCCGGTCCGACATGACCAGATGGCACATGATGAGGCACGTGTACATCCATGACAGAGTAGAATGTTATCTCCTTCAGACTCCTTTAGGTACCGGGTAGATAGACAGACAGACAGACAGACAGACAGACAGACAGACAGACAGACTTTTAGTTCCGCACAGGCAGATGCTGTTGAACGTAATTTCCTTATTAGAACTCAGCCACAGACTGTTTCTGTTTTTGTGTGTGTGTGTGTGTGTGTGTGTGTGTGTGTGTGTGTGTGTGTGAGAGAGAGAGAGAGAGAGAGTCTCTGTCCCAGTGTTCCACTCCATGTAAATGACAGCATCTGGTCTACATGAGTAGGCAGCATCTTAGCATGGTACTGGAGTACCGATGAGGTCTGTACAGTCTACTGTAGTCTTTATGAGGTCTGTACAGTCTACTAGGGTACAATGAGGTCTGTACAGTCTACTGGAGTACCTGTGAGGTCAGTACAGTCACGCGAAGGCAGGGGTTTGTGTTCCTTCCACCTGCTGATCTGCGTTCAGTGGTCGCTTCCTGTCTCAGTTTCTGAGCGTGTACGACCACAGACAACCACACCTCCTTGTCCTGCTCTCTCTCACATTTGCTCACTCTCATCTACGTACAATATGTTTACAGTGGGCACAGCCCTGCATACACAGCCCTGCATACACAGCCCTGCATACACAGCCCTGCATACACAGCCCTATCACACACCCTGCATGCACAGCCCTGCATACACAGCCCTGCATACACAGCCCTTCATACACAGCCCTGCATATACAGCCCTATCACACACCACACCCTGCATGCACAGCCCTGCATACACAGCCCTGCATACACAGCCTGCATACACAGCCTGCATACACAGCCCTATCACACACCCTGCATGCACAGCCCTGCATACACAGCCCTGCATACACAGCCCTATCACACACCACACCCTGCATGCACAGCCCTGCATACACAGCCCTTCATACACAGCCCTGCATATACAGCCCTATCACACACCACAGCCTGCATGCACAGCCTGCATACACAGCCCTATCACACACCCTGCATGCACAGCCCTGCATACACAGCCCTATCACACCAGCCTGCATACACAGCCTGCATACACAGCCCTATCACACACCCTGCATACACAGCCCTATCACACACCACAGCCTGCATACACAGCCTGCATACACAGCCTGCATACACAGCCTGCATACACAGCCTGCATACACAGCCTGCCTACACAGCCCTGCATACACAGCCCTGCATACACAGCCCTGTATACACAGCCCTATCACACACCACAGCCTGCATGCACAGCCTGCATACACAGCCTGCATACACAGCCCTGGATACACAGCCCTGCATACACAGCCCTATCACACACCACAGCCTGCATACACAGCCCTGCATACACAGCCCTATCACACCCGACAGCTATGTTTGAGGTTCAATCCTTTTGTTTTGCTCTCTCCCCCACCTCCGCCTCTGCCGTATCAACTCTTTCTCTATAACCTTCACTTTCTCCCCCTGCACTCCTGCTGTCCGCTCCCAACTGCACATCTGCACCTCCTCCCACCCTTCCCCCCGGCCTGCACCCACCCTTACCTCCCTTCCCTCTCCCCAACCCTTCCCCACTCCCACCCTTCCCCCCGACCCCAACCTTCCCCCACCGCTTCGCCCGACCCAGCACCTTCCCACGCTTTTCCCCTTCCCCTACCCCACTTTCCCGGCCCTCCACATACCTTCCCCCACCCTTCCCCGCCCGTCCCCACCCTTCCCTGCCACCTTCCCCTACCCCACCTTCCCCCTCCCACCCCCTTCCCCCTCCTCCCCACCTAACCCTTCCCCCAGCCCCTCCCACAGTCCCATGGGCCATAGAGGAGTTCTGTCGGCAGAGTGGACATGTTCAGGAAGAAGCCTCCTCCTGGTGAGTATCCAGATGTGTGTGTGTGGTGGAGGGGGTTACTGTGTGGTGTGTGTGGTGGGGGGGGTACTCGTGTGTGTGTGTGTGGGGGGGGGGGTACTGTGTGTGTGGTGGGTGTGTGTGTGTGGGGGGGGGTTACTGTGTGTGTGGGGGGTACTGTGTGTGTGTGTGTGTGGTGTGTGTGTGTGTGGGGGGGGTACTGTAGGTACTGTGTGTGGGGGGGGTACTTGTGGTACTGTGTGTGGGGGGGGGGTCTGTGGGTGTGGTGGGGGGGTTACTGTGTGTGTGGGGGGGGGTTACTGTGTGTGTGTGTGTGTCTGGTACTGTGTCTGTGGGTTTACTGTGTGTGTGAGGGGGGGTTACTGTGTGTGTGTGGTACTGTGTGTGTGGGGTTACTGTGTGTGTGGCGTTACAGTGGGTATGGGTGGAGAGGGATTGCTGTGTGTGTGTGTGTGTGGTACTGTGTGTGTGTGTGGTACTGTGTGTGTGTGTGGTACTGTGTGTGTGTGTGTGTGCCACTGTGTGTGTGCCACTGTGTGTGTGCCACTGTGTGTGTGCTACTTTGTGTGTGTGCTACTTTGTGTGTGTGCTACTGTGTGTGTGCCACTGTGTGTGTGTGTGCCACTGTGTGTGTGTGTGTGTGTGTGTGTGTGTGTGTGTGTGTGTGTGTGTGTGTGTGTGTGTGTGTGTGTGAGCGAGCAAGCAAGTGACAGAAGTGTGCTGTTAGCAGTCAGGTCAAGTCCTCTCTTGGCACCAGACGTCTATCAGGCTGCACACGCTCAGACACCTGCCTGTAGCCCTGCCCACCGCTGCAGTGTCGGGAAACTGGGCTGCTGTGAGCAGTCATCTTGGCTCCAACCTCCCTCACAGCAGGCATCTCCTCTGGTACTCAGATCCAAGATGGCACCTAGTTTCGTTCACATTTCAGCAGAGGCAGTTGCCTTGACAACGTTAGCTTCAAACAAACTGTGATTGGTCAGATTCCTCGGCAAATAGACAGGCTTTGCAATGATGTCATCCTTACAGAAATGTTGGCGTCAGGGAAGAGAGGTTTGTTACTGACATAAACCAATATAGGGATTTCGCTCGGTGTTGTGATAACAGTTGCCAGGTTACATGAAAATACCTAGATAACACGATCAGTACATTTGGCCGTGTTTCAAAACACTTCAATTCATGACATTATATTCACATTAGATTCTCCAACTTTTTTCGGCAATGTAATTCTTACACATCTCAAGTGATATAACGGTTAGCATTACATTAAGAACAGATGCGCGTGATGTTTGTCCGTTTTTTTTTTACTACTCCCGTGCGGTCATTTGCAGTGTCGGTAAAACTCCGCGTCAGCAACACCGTAATAGCGAGATGAAAGTACCGCTTACAGAATCACGGACAGCGATGCTGGCAGAAGTCAAGACAATATCACAGAATGACCTCAGCATTTCTGCGGCAGAGGGAGAGAGAGAGAGACAGGGGAGAGAGATACAGAGTGAGAGAGACAGAGAAAGGGGGAGAGACAGAGAGAGAGATGGATAGAAAGAAAGAGAGAGACAGAGAGAAAGAGAGAGAGAGCTGTAAAGGGAGGGGGCTGATGGAGGGAGATGCTTTTGATATGAGCTGGTTCCGCCCGGGACAGAGTAGCAAGCTAAACGTCCGGAACGGGAGAGAGAGCAGAGTACTAGCTAGCTACACGTCTGACTTAGTCTCCGCGATGCCGACTTACATACGGACTTTTAAATCTCTATAAAAGTCGTACGAAAGTCAGAATGACTATTCCTAAAGATATTCCTGAAAAGTGGTTCCCGATCGTTTTTCCTCTGCAAAGGAAGAAACAAGAACTCGATGCGGCCAAATCGAGACTGAAAGGGACAGGTAGCTTTTTCACTTGTGTCCTTTCTTACTGGACGAGATTTTTATTCTCGAACAAATGTTATGAATGGAATCTAAATTCCTGTCATGCATGTTGTAAGGTTGTTTTCTCTCTCTCAGAAAGCTCTGAAGAATGCCCTCTGAATACAAACATCCACATTGTAAATAAATCATTTCATTTCCATTCAACATCTGTGTGTCGTCGTCATTCCCAGCTGCGCCATCTCACTCCAGTTTCAAACTCATCACATCTCCGCTGCTTCATATAATCAACATCGTAGAAGCGCGTGCGTGCGCGTGCGTGCGCTCGCGCGTATGCATGTTACCCCTCCGTCTTTCAACGTCATCAATGGTTCCCTTCTCTGACCTTGCGCGTGTTTACAAGTCCTCCATTCGTTCATTTTTCTACACTTAAGTACAAACAAGTTCCTGTTAAATGTGCCTTTAGACAGTGTGTGCTGTAGTGATTTATATTCATCTCACTGACGGTACCAGGTCCAAACTGGGTTCCAACTGTTCATCTCTCCTCTGCGGGTTTCCCTTTTGGACCCAGTCGAAACCGGTTTTGAAGTCTTAAATGAGTGTGGTTCTTGAGACCCATTTTGTTGCGTTGTGGCGATGCCCTTGACGCTGTTGTCTAAACAGAAGACAGTGTTTACTTCTTAAATAGCCATCCATCTCAGACTGCTATCAACATCATTTGGTCAGAGATAATGAGAAGATTTCATGACTTCCTTTTTCAATCATGTTTGTTAGTTTCATTAGGCTGTTTTTGTGCGTGTGGCGTGCGTGTGGCGTACATGTGGCGTACGTGTGGCGTGCGTGTGGCGTGCGTGTGGCGTGCGTGTGGCGTGCGTGTGGCGTGCGTGTGGCGTGCCTGCGTGCACGTGTGTGTCCTTGTCTTTGGAGCTGATATGCTGATCAGTCTTACAGGCGCCAGATGATCACATCTGTGTGTGTGGCAGAGAGTGTGTGTGTGTGGCAGAGAGTGTGTGTGTGTGTGTGGCTGAGAGTGTGTGTGTGTGTGAGTGAGTGAGAAAGTGTGAGTATTTGTGTGTGTTATTGAAAGAGAGAGAGAGAGAGAGTGTGTGAGTGAAAGTGAGAGTGTGTGTGTGTGTGTGTCAGCACACCTTCATTTGACCTCAGATTAGACCAAGCCATCAAATTTAGTCTGTGTGTCTCCATGGACGGATCCTAAACAAGACAGCCGTTCTGTGCGTGTAGGTGGTGTGCGTGCAGTGTGCGTGTGTTTGTGTGGGTGTGTTTGTGTGGTGCACGTGTGTGTGTGTGTGGTGTGTGTGTGGTGTGTGTGTGGTTTGCATGCAGACTGTGGTGTGGTTGCTGTGTGTGTAGTGCGTGTCTGGTGTCTGAGTGGTGCATGTGTGTTAATGCCATCTCATTTCCTGATAATTATATTAGTCTGTTTAACGATATATTCCCCCTAGTGAAAGAGCTGGAAAAGGACTGTGCCTGGGACCAGAGCCAGGTTTAACAGACCAGGTTTAACAGAGCCAGGTTTAGCAGAGCCAGGTTTAGTAGAGCTGGGTTTAGTAGAGCTGTGTTTACCAGACCAGGTTTAACAGACCAGGTTTAGCAGACCAGGTTTAGCAGACCAGGTTTAGTAGAGCTGGGTTTAGTAGAGCCAGGTTGAGCAGACCAGGTTTAACATACCAGGTTTAGTAGAGCTGGGTTTAGTAGAGCCAGGTTGAGCAGACCAGGTTGAGCAGAGCTGGGTTTAGTAGAGCTGGGTTTAGCAGAGCTGGGTGTAGCAGAGCTGGGTTTAACAGAGCTGGGTGTAGCAGAGCTGGGTGTAGCAGACCAGGTTGAGCAGAGCTGGGTTTAGTAGAGCTGGGTGTAGCAGAGCTGGGTGTAGCAGAGCTGTGTGTAGCAGAGCTGGGTGTAGTAGAGCTGGGTGTAGCAGAGCTGTGTGTAGCAGAGCTGGGTGTAGCAGAGCTGGGTGTAGTAGAGCTGTGTGTAGCAGAGCTGTGTGTAGCAGAGCTGGGTGTAGCAGAGCTGTGTTTAGTAGAGCTGGGTGTAGCAGAGCTGTGTGTAGCAGAGCTGGGTGTAGCAGAGCTGGGTTTAGTAGAGCTGGGTTTAGTAGAGCCAGGTTTAGTAGACTGAGTCTCACGTGAGGCTGCATGTTGTTGCGTAGCTAATCCTGTCCTTCTCTCTCACCGTGATGAAGGGTTATTAGCTTGTCCTAAAATGCTGCCCTTGAGCTTGTCCCAACCATTCTGATAGAAATGCTTAATGGACCAGGCTAAAAACACTCATATTCTCTGGCAGGGTTTAGCATGGGGCTGGGGTGAGAGCGAGGGCTGGAGCTGGGTGGGTGGGCTTGGCAGGAAAGCTGTGCTTGGCAGGATTGTGTTTCTATGCCTCCTGGAAGAGGCAGCATGCTTTGTTAGGGGGTTAATGCAGAGTTGGCATCCCCTGAGAGAAAGAGACAGAGAGGGAGAGAGGCAGGGAGGGAGGGAGGGAGGGAGGGAGAGAGGCAGGGAGGGAGGAAGGGAGAGACAGAGAGAGAGACAGAGAGAGAGAGAGAGAGGGAGGGAGGGAGGGAGATTGGCACATTTTTATAATACATCAGCTACTCTGTAAAAAGTGCAAGAGAGCCCCCCTCTATACGCGAGAGTTTGATGAACCAGAAAGAGAGGAGGTATATTCAGGGTAGAGACACAGAGACAGAGAGACAGAGGAGGTATATTCAGGGTAGAGACACAGAGACAGAGAGACAGAGGAGGTATATTCAGGGTAGAGAGACAGAGACAGAGAGACAGTCCTAACATGTCTTTAAACATTG
>BROE01000014.1:18981705-19043723 GCA_036571765.1 Plecoglossus altivelis
GGGGGAGGTAGGGGAGAAGAGAGAGGGAGGGAGTGGGGGAGGGAGGGAGGGGGGGAGGGAGGGGAGAAGGGGGAGAAGAGAGAAGTACAGCGGAGGGAGGGGTGAAAAGAGGGGGGGGAGGGAGGGAGGGGAGAAGAGAGAGAGGGAAGGAGGAGGGAGGGGGGAGGGAGGGAAGTAAGAGAAAGGAGAAGAAAGTTAGTTGATCTGAATGTTCAGCAGCACAGGTCTGTTTGAAAGAGCATTCTTCCCAGGGTGTGTGGTCATGTATTGATGTGGTCATGTATTGATGTGGTCATGTGTGTGAGGGTTATGTGCCAACCACCTTTTCTGCTGTGTGTCCACCTGTTGTGAAACGTGTTTTCACATTGGGGCTGTTGGACGCTCGTCTTTTCTCAGCAATTTAGTCACATTTCACCATCAAGCATCCCAGCGTGTGTTAGAACATCAGTGTGTGTGTGTGTGTGTGTGTGTGTTAGAACATCAGTGTGTGTGTGTGTGTGTTAGAACATCTGTGTGTGTATGTGTGTGTGTGTGCATCAGTATGTGTTAGTACATCAGTGTGTGCGTGTGTGTGTGTGCATCAGTGTCTGTGTGTGTGCATTAGTGTGTGTGTGTCTGTGTGTGTGCATTAGTGTGTGTGTGTGTGTGTGCACCAGTGTGTGTGTGTGTGTGTGCATCAGTGTGTGTCTGTGTGTGCATCAGTGTGTGTGTGTGTGCGTCAGAGCGCGAGCGCGTGTGTGAATACACAATAGAAATGTGTTCTCCTCCCATTTGAAAAGGTGAACATCATGAAACCTGCTCTTCTTTTGATCCGTTCGATCTCTCCGTCTCCTGACCTCTGCCTCTCTTGTCTCCAGCGGCTCACATCGGCGTGGGGATCTCCGGTCAGGAGGGCATCCAGGCGGTGCTAGCCAGCGACTACTCCTTCTCACAGTTCCGCTTCCTGCAGCGCCTCCTGCTGGTGCACGGACGCTGGTCCTACCTGCGCATGTGTCGTTTCCTCTGCTACTTCTTCTACAAGAACTTTGCCTTCACCATGGTCCACTTCTGGTTCGGTTTCTTCTGTGGTTTCTCTGCTCAGGTGAGGAACACCTGGCTTCGACAGCTGGCAGGATGTAGAGGACTGACTGTGTTCAGCTGGAGGACTGACTGTGTTAAGGTGGAGGTGTGACTGTGTTTAGGAGGACTGACTGTGTTCAGGTGGAGGAGTGACTGTGTTAAGGTGGAGGAGTGATTGTGTTTGGGTGGTGTGACTGTGTTAAGGTGGAGGACTGACTGTGTTCAGGGGGTGTGACTGTGTTAAGGTGGAGGACTGACTGTGTTAAGGTGGAGGACTGACTGTGTTAAGGTGGAGGTGTGACTGTGTTAAGGTGGAGGTGTGACTGTGTTCAGGGGGTGTGACTGTGTTTAGGAGGTGTGACTGTGTTCAAGGGGTGTGACTGTGTTAAGGTGGAGGTGTGACTGTGTTAAGGTGGAGGTGTGACTGTGTTAAGGTGGTGTGACTGTGTTAAGGTGGTGTGACTGTGTTCAAGGGGTGTGACTGTGTTAAGGTGGAGGTGTCACTGTGTTAAGGTGGAGGACTGACTGTGTTAAGGTGGAGGTGTGACTGTGTTCAGGTGGAGGAGTGACTGTGTTAAGGTGAAGTTGTGACTGTGTTAAGGTGGAGTTGTGACTGTGTCGGGTGTCTCTTTCAGACGGTGTACGACCAGTACTTCATCACTCTGTACAACATCGTCTACACCTCGCTCCCTGTGCTGGCCATGGGGATATTTGATCAGGTCACACACTTATATTTAACCCCCTCTCACATACACACACGCTGATGTCTGACTGATGTCTGACTGTGTGTCTGACTGTGTCTGACTGTATCTGACTGATGTCACAGGATGTTCCTGAGCAGCGTAGCGTGGAGTTCCCTAAGCTGTATGAGCCGGGGCAGCTGAACCTGCTGTTCAACAAGAGAGAGTTCTTCATCTGCCTCTCCCAGGGCGTCTTCACATCGCTGGTGCTCTTCTTCGTCCCCTACGCCAGCCTCTCTGGCGCCACCCAGAGCTCGGGGGAGCCCCTTGCTGACTACCAGACCTTCGCCGTCACCACGGCTACAGCCCTGGTCATTGTGGTCAGCGTGCAGGTGAGAGGGACCCGGGGGCTAGGCTGTGTGTTTGTGTGGGTGGGTGTCTACATTTGCTGTAACAGCATCTGGTTCTGAAATTAGGTGGGTAGTGTGCAAGTTTGATTTGATATCTTAATGCACTTAATTCACTGTGTGTGTGTGTGTGTGTGTGTGCATGTGTGGTGTGTGAGTGTATATCTGTGTGCGTGTGTGAGTGTGTGTGTGTGTGTGTATGTGTGTGTGTGTGTGTGTGTGTGCGTGTGTGTGTGTATGTGTGTGTATGTGTGTGTGTGTGTGTGTGTGTGTGTTTATGTGTGTGTGTGTGTGTGTGTGTGTGTGTGTGTGTACAGATTGCCCTGGACACAGGTTACTGGACAGCTATAAACCACTTCTTCGTGTGGGGGTCTCTGGGAGTGTATTTGTCCATTATGTTGGCAATGCACAGCCAAGCTCTCTTTACCATGTTCCCCAACCAGCTGCACTTTGTAGGTAAGTGCCTCACACACACACACACACACACACACTCAGACACACACACATACACAGACACACACAGACATACACACACACACACAGACACACTCATACACACACACACACACACAGTTGTCGTTTCTATAGTAACGTAACATCTGTGCGTGTGTGTGTACTTGCAGGCAGTGCCCAGAGCACTTTAGTGCAGCCGGTGGTATGGTTGACCATCGCCTTGGCAACGGTGATCTGTGTGGTTCCGGTTCTGGCGTTCCGCTTCCTCAAGCTGGACCTGAAACCTCAGCTGTCTGACACGGTGAGCGGGCCGTCTCTACGCAACACACACATGTCAGGTGGATCATGGTTAACTGGACCTGTGTGTGTGAGTAGTGTGTGATTGTGGAGTTGATGTGTGAGGTGTGTGTGTGTGTGTATGTGTTGAGCTGGTGAGTGTGTGTGTGTGTGGATGTACGTGTGTGTTGTGTGTTGTGTACGTGTGTGTGTGTGTGTGTGTGTACGGTGTGTGTGTGTGTTGTGTGTACGTGTGTGTGTTTGTGTGGTGTGTGTGTGTGTGTGTGTGAGTGTGTGTGTGTGTGATGTGGTGTGTGTTACGTGTGTGGGGTGTGTTGTGTGCTGTGTGTGTGTGTGTGTACGTGTGTGTGTGTGTGTGTGTGTCTGTGGCTGTGTGTGTGTGTGTGTGTGTCAGTGTGAGTGTGTGTGTGTGTGCTGTACGTGTGTGAAGTGTGTGTGTGGGGTGTGTGTGTAACGGTAGTGTGTGTGTGT
This sequence comes from Plecoglossus altivelis, assembly GCA_036571765.1. Taxonomy (NCBI): domain Eukaryota; kingdom Metazoa; phylum Chordata; class Actinopteri; order Osmeriformes; family Plecoglossidae; genus Plecoglossus; species Plecoglossus altivelis. Next base: position 18,985,073 of record BROE01000014.1, read on the forward strand.
GTGTGTGTACGTGTGTGTGTGTGTGTGTGTGTGTGTGTGTGTGTGTGTGTGTGTGTGTGTGTATGTGTTGTGTGTGTGTGTGTGATGTACGTGTGTTACGTGTGGGTTGTGTCTGTAGTGTGTGGTGTGTGATGTGTGGTGTGTGTGTGTGTAGGTACTGTTTGTGAATCCAACTAATCAAATATTTGTGTTATCAGTGGTGAGCTGATCCTGACTCTCCCCTCCCCCCTCCTCCTCCCCTCCTCTCTTTTTCCTCTCTTTCTCCTCTCCTCTTCCTCTCCTCCCCCATGTCCTCTTCCTCTCCGCCTCCTCCCCTCCTCCTCCCCTCCTCTCTTTTTCCTCTCTTTCTCCTCTCCCCTTCCTCTTCTCCCCCCACATCCTCTCCCCTCTCCCCTCCTCCCCCTCCTCTCCCCTTCCTCCTCCTCCCCCACACCCTCCCTCCTCTCCTCTCCAGGTGCGCTACACTCAGCTGGTCCGTCAGAAGAAGCGTCAGCCTGCTGTCCGTGTGGGCGGGGTGCGTTCAGGGCTGGGCAGCGTCAGTGAGGGGCATGTTGGAGCGAGGGGAGGCTCCAGACGGTCTGGCTACGCCTTCTCTCACCAGGAGGGTTTTGGGGAGCTGATTACCTCAGGCAGGAACATGAGGCTGTCGTCTCTCGGTCTGGCGAGCTTCGCCTCGCGTCACAGCAGCAGCTGGATCGACACGCTACGCAAGAAGAAGCACACGCCCCCCAGCCAGGCTAGCCCCGCCCCCAGCCACGCCCCCAGCCACGCCTCTGGCTCCGCCCCGCCTCTCTCCAACTCCTCCTCGCTCCTAGGGGGGTCCCATGAGATGCCCCCTGAGGAGGGAACGCACACACCTCCTGTGGGGGACACACAGCCTGCTGCTGGCCAGCCTCATACTCCTTCAGCCTCAGCCTCAGCCCCAGCCTCAGCCTCAGCCCCAGCCTCAGCCTCAGCCCAGGCCAGCTTTGACCCCATCCCAGTGAGAGCTCCTGGGGGAGACTTCGTTGGAGGCTGGTCTGTTGTTCAGGTGAGACGTCTTCCAAACCGCTTCCAAGAACTCTCTTATACAGCTGTAGTATCTCTCCACACCTTCATTCACCTCTCTCTCCCCCCCACCTCCATCCCTCCCTCTCCCCCCACATCCCTCCCTCCATTTCCTCCCTCTCCCCTTACCTCCCTCCCTCCTTCTGCCCCCACCTCCCTCCCTCCCTCCACCTCCATCCTTCCCTCTCCCCACACCTTCATCCACCTCTCTCACCCCCCACCTCCATCCCTCCCTCTCCCCACACCTTCATCCACCTCCCTCTACCCCTACCTCCCTCCTTCCCTCCCTTTCCTCCCTCTGTCCCGCCACCTCTCTCCCCCAACCTCCCTCTCCCCCCATCTCCTCTCTCTCTCTGTCTCTTTCCATGTCTCTCTTCTCTGTTTCTCTTCTTCTCTCCTCCCTCTCCCCACCTCACCTCTCCCCACCTCACCTCCTACGCCACACTCCTCTCCCCCACCTCCTCTCCCCCCCCTCCCCCACACCTCCTCTCCCCCCTCCTCTCCCCCCACCTCCCTCTTCCCCCACCTCCCTCTCCCCACACCTCCCTCTCCCCCCACCTCCCTCTTCCCCCACCTCCCTCTCCCCACACCTCCCTCTCCTCCCACCTCCCTCCCCCTCTAACTCTCTCCTCTGTCCTCAGGAGGCTTTCCTGGGCTGGAGGGGCATTGCGGCTCGTATCAGTGGAGCCAGCATTCTCCCTCAATCCCCCGTCGCCAAGGAAACCAGCCGTGCAGTGTGACACCGAGACTGACCGACGAGATGGAGGGAGGGAGGAAGTTCCAAGGGATTTTCGGGAAACGTATTGGACTGTAGCGTAATAAAACACAAGTGTTACATACACGCTGTTCGTGCTAACAGGGTGAGATACTGCAAGAAGCCACATGTCTATGGACCCATGTGTGCAAGAGAGTGGTCTGGTCTTAGGAAGCAGAACCAGACAACCAACAACCACTTCTGCGTCTCAACCCAAACCACTAAAAAATCTAAAGAATAGGATGCATATGCCTCGCAAATCACACCCATGAGCTGATTCACTGAGCAAGTCAAACCAACATGTAACACGAGCTGTTTGAAATAACTCGGTTGCTAAGATGAAGGATTAGTCCTAGCTGGATGAATCTGAGCCCTTCAAATCACAACGAAGGACTGTCCAACGACTATGAAACACACTGCTAATAACATTATCGAGCAAAACTTCCTTCCAAATCAGATACCATGTAAAACATATTTGATTGTGTAAACGCTGAGCACAGAGGAAACGTCATAAGCTTAGAAACAATATACCTTCAGCAGCAAAAGGTGAGACCCGATAGGTTACAGAGTAGACAGAGTCGACCAATGAAAACATCAGCCTTGACCACATAAGAGCTGCTGTTGTGTTAAAACGCTCTGTTTAAAGTCTCTGTGTCCACTGCAGTTCTCAGTGAGAACGTTGTTTAAAGGAACACAGACAGACGTGTCTCTTGTCTCCTCCTGTCCTCTCTCATCCTGTGTTTCCTCTTCTGCACCATATTGGTGTACGATTCTTCTCCACACCGAGTTTTCCTCAGATAAACCTTAGGCTTGTTCTTGCTTGGCCTTTGCTTCAGTGTTTTCGCAGAGCGTTTGAGTGCATTTGATTCGTGTCACTCTGCCTCCCACAGACTGTGTACTGTATCTTACAGCTCTGGAGATCAGCTGACCCAGTGGCCCTGGGTGACAGACCGGAGTGTGGTGACCAGAGGGGTCTTTACCTAACCTTCTCACCTCCAGACAGGACTCTACCTTCCACACCTCCAGACATGACTCCACCTGGCCTTCACACCTCCAGACAGTACTCCACCTGACCTCCACACCTCCAGACAGGACTCTACCTTCCACACCTCCAGACAGGACTCTACCTTCCACACCTCCAGACAGGACTCCACCTGGCCTCCACACCTCCAGACAGTTCTCCACCTGGCCTCCACACCTCCAGACACGACTCTACCTAACCTTCTCACCTCCAGACAGGACTCTACCTTCCACACCTCCAGACAGGACTCCACCTGGCCTCCACCCAGCTGGTCTGAGATTAGTATATCTGTGGCAGCTTCTGTGTGACAGAGATTTATCAAAAACGGAATAAAAGAAAATATGTGAAAAAATATTGCAAAATGTTTGTGTTGCCGACCTCTGTCCTTGTAACAGGGTGGAGGTGAGGTAGGGATGGAGGGGGAAATGTTGGTCAGCAATAAATAATTGTTTAAATCTTCTGTCTGGAAGGGCATCTATGTTGGCTCTGGTTTATTCCAGTCTAGAAACAGAAATAAGAGTTTTTTCTGAGGAGACATGAAGCAGAAACAAAACATGGCTCTGACATTGTGTTTGGGTGTTTACGTGTTTGTGTGTTTACATGTTGGTCAGCTTATCGACATACGTTGAGAAATATTATGTCTCAAGTCTTTTCGTCTAAAGAGGAAATGCATAAATATGTGCTATGACACAGAAATCTGGAGGCTGGATGAAGTCCGAACAGACTTCTTTAAAAAAAAAAAAAAGGTTATAATATTGTACTGCGCACACTCGCTCTGGGCACAGAGAGAATGAACTTAAGGCGCCTCAGTTCAGTCAGGGCACGAGGAAGACATATTTCGACATAACGGACTTCAAATATTACGAGGATAGGGAAATGTCCGACTCTTCTCTTCGCTGCCGTTTCTATAATTTACTTCTCAAAACACTTACCGCTACTGAGATCTGATTCGACTCGTGTTCTAGAAGTGAATTTATAACTCAGTTATTGTTATTTTCTTAATTTAGAGAAGTTTGAATTGTTCGCGCTAATGGGATATTGTGATTAATAGCGTCAGTTTACAGACTATTGACAACATGCGGTTTATCAGCCTGTTTCTGTGCTCGTTATACTATCCTGTCTTCAGCTTTCACGAGCGGCCCTGTCCACCAACAGGTAAGAGTTTTTTGATATTTCAAGTGACATCGGTTTTTTTTTTTTTTACATCTATGTATTTAGTAATGTCACGTTAACATATTTTATTATCTTTATTTATAATTTCAATGTTGTGTCTGTTTCCACTCAATTTCGTTTTCTTCACATATTTTTTCTCTCAATTATTCCAAGTAAAAAGTATTATTTAACACAATGTCACCATGGTTTGTATTCTCAGTAAACGGTCATTTCTTCAGAAGCAGATCTAATACACTCATACAGATAACTGATTGACCAATATTGATCCGGAGTCGTCAAGGTCTCCGATTGTTATGTTTAAAAGTCATGGACGTTCAAAAAGTCAAAGGTCTTCTTTGTCCAGCGAGCTGCAGACATGCATTAGTGTGTTTTAGTCGGAGGACTGTAGATTAGTCGTAATTTCTTATGGTGACCAAGTAGAATAATAGTCTGAGGACTGCGCAGTAGAATATTATAACTTTATATTTTTATTTTTTTTAAGAAGTGTGTGTTTTAGTCTGACGACTAGTCTGAGGACTAAAACACACACAAGATGAAACGGGTCTGTCCTCAAACTGCAAGATAGCTGCTGTTTTCATGCACCTTCTGCTGTTATTTATGAAGACTGAAGGGATAGGACGTTTAATATATGATTCTACTGGAACATATTATTCGTGGGTTGTTATGGTGACCTAAAGACACTGTGTACACCTGGCCGAACAGTGAGGGGGGTTGGAGAGGGGGGTTGGAGAGGGGGGTCTGTGAGGCGTTGGAGATACAGATAGAGCAAATCGGATGGAGGGGGAATCCCAAATGTACCGAAAGAGGAAGAAAGAAATGATTTAGTAATTATAGATGCAAGTCATTCTCATGTTTATCTTTGCCAACCAGCCAACCGGGACGAACAGCACATAAGAGAACAGCACACGCACAGCACACGCACAGCACACACATAGCACACTCACAGCACACGCACAGCACACGCACAGCACACGCACAGCACACTCACAGCACACGCACAGCGCAGGCACAGCACACGCACAGCACACGCACAGCACACTCACAGCACACTCACAGCACACGCACAGCACACGCACAGCACACGCACAGCACACGCACAGCGCAGGCACAGCACACGCACAGCACACGCACACGCACAGCGCAGGCACAGCACACGCACAGCGCAGGCACAGCGCAGGCACAGCACATGCACAGCACACGCACAGCACACGCACAGCACACGCACACCGCAGGCACAGCACATGCACAGCACACTCACAGCACACGCACAGCGCAGGCACAGCACATGCACAGCACACGCACAGCGCAGGCACAGCACACGCACAGCACACGCACAGCACACTCACAGCGCAGGCACAGCACACTCACAGCGCAGGCACAGCACACGCACAGCGCATGCACAGCACACGCACAGCGCATGCACACCACACGCACAGCTCACGCACAGCGCAGGCACAGCACACGCACAGCACACGCACAGTGGAGGCACAGCACACGCACAGCACACACTCCTCATACATCTCTCAGCCTTCACCGCTCTTGTGTCCTCTGTCTTCCTCCAGAGCACCCTCCTGGGATGTTAGTCGTTCCCCCAGGCAGTGAGCTGGTTCTGGGCTGCGACGGCTGGGCGACGGTGGACGGACTGGAGGTGACAGTCGTCAGAGCAGATAGGACAGACTCCCTCCGCACCACGACAGGCAGAACCACTCGTCAACGCACCGCTGTCGTCAAAACAACGTCCGACTTTGTAACTAGGGCAGAGAGTGTTGCTGCTACAGACAGAAGTGCTCTGACTGACAGACATCCTCCTTTTCCAGGAGCTAACATCGCTGGCTCCACCCTCGCTGTTCCGGAAGTGTCCAGCATCTCCCCTGAGGCAGAAGTTCAAGCTGAAACTGAAACGCAAACAGCACAGACAGCACAGGAGGGGTATAGAGGTTCTATCATAAACAGCAGCGCCGTCGGCCATCTTGGATACGCGCACTCTACCACCAACCTCCCTCCTTCTGAGACAGCCCTGTGGCCAATCAGGACGGGCGGAGTGGGAGGGGTTAACGCCGAGGGAGGGGGTGTGGAGGAGGGGGAGGATGACTATGAGGAAGGGGATGGGGGGAGGGTGACGAGGGGGCTGGGGGGAAGGGAGGGGGAGGAAGGGGGAAAGTTTCAGTGGAGACTGAATGGTAAAGAGGTGAGAGGGGGGGTAACATCCTTCTGGAAGAAAGGAGCCTCTCTGAGTCTGTCTGGTGTGACGGTCCAAGATGCAGGCAACTACAGCTGCCATCACAGGAACAAGATGGTGTCTTCCTTCAGAGTGGTAGTAGCAGGTGAGGAGGAGAGCTCTTTGTTTACTGTGCCATAGAACAAACACCTTTCGTCCTACGTCTGTCAGGATTCATGTCAGTCTGTCAGTCTGTGTATCCCTGTCCTTCTGTTATAGAAGGACCATACTGAGTCCATACTGTTTTCTAACTGCATGACCTCCGGAGGTCTTCTACAAACATCCGCTTTTCCTCTCTTCTTTCTCAGTTCCTCCAGAGACTCCTGCCCTGTCGTGCTACAAGAGATCACCAGGCAGCAAGATCCGCTGTGATTGGACGGCCCAGCAGCCAGTGACAGGCCAGCTTAAGTGTCGTCTCTTTGTCAGTAAGAGGTGAGAACATGAAGAGGTGTCCTCCTCAAAGACACACAAGGAGCAGGACAGCATCAGGAAATCAGGCACGTTATTTCAATGTTCAATGTTGCAACAACTTGTTTATGTAACCATGACCCCTCTCTCTCTCCCTCCCCTCCCTCCCTCTCTGTCCTTCTCTCACTCTCTGTTCTTCTTTCACTCTCTTTCTCTCACTCTCTGTCCTTCTTTCACTCTCTCTCCCTTTCTCTCTCTTGCTCTCTTTCTCTCTCCCTCCCTCTCTCTCCCTCCCTCTCCCTCTCCCCCTCTCTCTTTCCCCCCCCTTTCTCTCCGTGTCTCCCTCTCCCTCTCTCTCTCCCTTTCTCTCTCTCCCCCTCCCTCTCCCTCTCTCCCCCTCCCTCTCTCTCTCCCTCCCTCTCCCTCTCTCTCCCCTCTCCCTCTCTCTCCCCTCTCCCCCTCCCTCCCTCTCCCTCCCTCTCTCTCCCTTCTCCCCCTCCCTCTCTCTCCCTCTCTCTCTCAGTCTATCAAGGTCGTTCTCTCAGGTGTCCTGCTCCTACTCTGCACTGCAGCGACGATGCTGGTGTGCTGTGGTCCAGGAGGAAGATGAGCTGAGGGTCCTCCATCACGCCTACCTGTGTGTCAGCAATGCAGCCGGCAGCTCCGCCAGCCCTCCGATCGACTTCATCCCCCTGGACATACGTAAGCTGAAGGGTGCCTCTATCTGTGGAGGATAGAGTATCATGATGTATGCTACAGTATGATACTGTCGTGTTCTGACCATCCCCCTCCCCCCCCCCAGTGAGGCCAGACCCCCCATCAGGGCTGCAGGTGTTTCCTGTCAGGGGGAAGAGCACCAGGCTGAGGGTCACGTGGACGTACCCTCACACCTGGAAGGAGAGAGACCGTTACTTCATGCTCAAATATCGCCTCACCTACCGACCTCAAACTCTGGCAAAAGCGGTGTGTGTGTAGTGGTGTGTGTGTGTGTGTAGTGGTGTGTGTGTAGTGGTGTGTGTGTGTAGTGGTGTGTGTGTGTAGTGGTGTGTGTGTGTAGTGGTGTATGTGTGTGTAGCGGTGTGTGTATAGTGGTGTGTGTGCGTGTAGTGGTGTGTGTGTAGCGGTGTGTGGGTGTAGTGGTGTGTGTGTGTGTAGCGGTGTGTGTGTAGCGGTGTGTATGTGTGTGTAGTGCGCGGGGCGGTGGGGCACGCAGCCGGCCTGTAGTGAGTGGTAGTGGCAGCGGGCTGTTGTGTGGTGGTGTGTGTGGTGTTAGGGGTTGGGGTTTGTAGCGTGGCTGGTTTGCGTAGAGTGTGTGGGTTGTGTGTGTGTGTAGTTTGGTGTGTGTGTTTTTTTTGTAGCGGTTTGTTATTTGATTTTCGTCTGTGTGTTTTTTTGTGTAGCACGGATTTTCTGATGTGGTCTTTGTAGTGTGGGTGTTTATGTGTATTTTTGTATCATATTGTTAGCGGTTGTTGATGTGTTTGTTTTTTTTTGTCTATAGGCGGATTTGTGATGTGTTGTATGTGTATTATTTTTTGTAGCCGCCGGGTGTTTTGTATGTGTTGTTTTCTTGTGTGAAGTGGTTTGGTATGTTGTTGTTTGTGTGTGTGTGTGGTAGATGTGTAGTGTGTGTGTAGTAGTGTATGTGCGTGTAGTGTGTGTGTTGTGCCGGCACTGTTGTTTTGTTGTAATATAGCGGTGACTGTCTGTTTGCTTATAGTAGTGTCTATGTGGTATGTTAGTTGTTATAGTGGTACCGTGTGTGTTTGAGCGGTGGTGGGTGTATTGGATGTTGTTGTGTGTGTGCGTGTTGTAGCGTGGTGTGTGTGTTTTTTAGCGGTGTGTTTGTACGTTTGTGTGTGTTGAGTGGTGTGTGTGTAGCGGTTGTGTATGGTGTTTTTGTAGTGGTGTCACTGTGTTTAGCGGATTTCTTGTGTATGTGTTTGTTAGTGGTTCTTGGTGATGTTTGTGTTGTAGTGGCAATGTGGTTGTTGTTTTGTAGTAAGGTGTATGCTGCAGTTTAGTGGACTGTGTGAACGTGTGTGCGTTGTTAGCAGGGTAATCTGTGTGTTTATTAGTGTGGTGTGCGTGTAGTGTGTGTTTTGTAGCGGTCAGGCATGTGTGGGTGTTGTAGTGGGCTGTGGATGTGTTGTGATGTGTGTCAGTTGGTGTTGCTGGTTGCTATCTCTATGGTTAGTTTTTGTAGCGGTGTATTTTCTGTTTAGTCATTGTGTGTAGTGGTGTATATGATTGTGTAGCGGGTGGTGTTTTTCTTGTGATATGTGTGTGTAAGTCGGTGCTGTGTGTGTGTAGCGGTACTGGTGTGTTCACCAGCCTGACAATCTGTGTGTTCAGGCTGTGATAATTATCTGCCAACTGGTTGACCCTGTTTTGTGTGTGTGTATGTGTGCGCATGTGTGTATGTGTGCGCATGTGTGTATGTGTGCGCATGTGTGTATGTGTGTATGTGTATGTGTGTATGTGTGTATGTGTATGTGTGTGTATGTGTGTGTGTATGTGTGTGTGTGCGCATGTGTGTATGTGTATATGTGTATGTGTGCATGTGTATGTGTGTATGTGTGTATGTGTATGTGTGTACATGTGTGTGTGTGTATGTGTGTGTGTATGTGTGTATGTGTGTGTGTGTGTGTGTATGTGTGTACGTGTGTGTGTGTGTATGTGTGTATGTGTGTGTGTATGTGTGTGTGTGTGTGTGTATGTGTGTATGTGTGTGTGTATGTGTGTACGTGTGTGTGTGCATCCAGACTGAGGCATTTACAGAAGCCCACTCCTTCATGATAACAGATGCCATTCCTGGCATGCAGTATGTTATACAGCTGAGCACTAAAGAAGAGTTTGACGGATTTTGGAGTGACTGGAGTTCACCTGTGCTAGGACGTACCTGGACAGGTATGTTCACACACACACCCTCACTCACACACTCACGCTCACACACACTCACTCACTCACACACATACACACACACACACCCTTACACTCACACACTCACGCTCACACACACACACTCACTCACACACATACACACACTCACACACACACACACACACCACAATGGTTGTAGGACACATCTACTGTTTAAAAGTCTTAAATAGTTTGCGTGTTCTCACAGCACCTGTGCCTACTGCCGTGAGCGGTGTTACTACAACTAAGGTAAGAGCAACGGACACACACACACACACAGTCACACACACACACACACACTCACACACTCACACACACTCACTCATACACACTCACACTTACACACACACTCACTCACACACACACATTTGCACTCACTCACACACACACTCACTAACACACACTCACACACACAAATACTCACACCCACACTCACTCACTTGCATACTCACTCTCTCACACACTCACTCTCTCACACACACACTCACACTCACACACTCTCTTTCACAAACACTCTCTCTCTCACACGCACCTTCAGTCTGACTCTGTCTGTCTCTCTCTCTGGTACAGTGTGATTATTTCATCCTGTGCGGTGAAGGTTCTGGGATGGCAGAAGAGGAGGTCCCTAGAGGTAGGACATGCTTGCGGGGTCGTCGTGGTAACGTGGGCTCAGTCAGATCAGGACCGACATCCTCTGTATGTGTCCTCCGGGGCTCACAGGAAGAGAGAGCGAGGGAGAGAGAGACAGGGAGAGAGACAGGGAGAGAGAGAGACAGGGAGAGAGAGACAGGAAGACAAAGTCATTGTAATACCCACGGTTTCATGTTGAAACTTTAAACAGGAAGTGCAGAGCAACTGGACGCTCACACGCGCTGTTCTGTATCAGACACACTCATGAACGTGCACAGAGGCGGGAACGCTATTGTTGTTTTCTGGCGCAAGAAAACCACCGTGTCTTCCATTATTGTGTCTCCCTCTCTCTCCCTGTCTCACTCTCTCTCCCTGTCTCTCTCTCCCTGTCTCTCTCTCTCCCTGTCTCTCTCTCCCTGTCTCTCTCTCTCCCTGTCTCACTCTCTCTCCCTGTCTCACTCTCTCGCCCTGTCTCTCTCTGTCCCTGTCTCTCTCTCCCTGTCTCTCTCTCTCCCTGTCTCTCTCTCTCCCTCTCTCTCCCTGTCTCTCCCTGTCTCTCTCTCTCTCTCCCTGTCTCTCTCTCCCTGTCTCTCTCTCTCTCCCTCTCTACGTCTCTGTCTCTCTCTCCCTCGCTCTCTCTCTCTCCCAGACCTTGAATCTTCTGGTGTGGAACACGAGAGCTGGCCTCTCCCCCTGTGGGTGCTCGGATGTTGTGTGTTGTTGTCTGCCTCTCTGCTCATCGCCTACCTGCTCAGGTAACCCTTGTGTTGCCTACGTTACCTTCCCAGCCGTGTCTACCTGGACGTGATACCAGATATACCTGAAGCAGTTCACACCTCAGGCCAAATTAAGAATATGGCCGTTCCTTCCTTCATCTCATAGCTGTGCGTCTCCCTCTCTCAGACACAAGGACAGGTTTGTCTCCAAGTTTGTGTTCCTGAGCAACAGGAAGCCCCGCCTTCCTGACTCCGCCCCTTCAGCTCCAGTATCCCAGGAAGCACACAGTCTGCTGACCTTTAACCCCCCGCATGCCAAACAGCCCCTCCCACAGGAAGCGGAGGTAAAGGAAGGATCGGAGGAAGAAGAGGAAGAGGGGGAGGCGGTGGAGAGGGAGAGGGAGGCCTTTGACTTTAACAACATCAGCTACTTCCTGGTCCAAACAGACCAATCCTGAAGACTTCCTGGATCTGAGGCTACCTCTATTGTCTCTAGTCACAAGCACATGAGAACAATAGCTGCAAGATGGTTCCAGCCACGTCCATTCAAGAGTCTGTGTTTAACCCTCAAAGGATCGAACCAGGAATCCCACAGGAAGACATTATTGTTCTTTGCACAGGTAATAGGAGAGAAAGACTAGGAGATGTTTCCAAGTGTTTTGGTTTTGAATTTTGAGTGAAGTTGTATGTTTCAATCTCATGAGTGTTCTCCATCTTGCTCTTTGCACACGTACACACACACACACGTGCACACACACACATGCACACACACACGTGCATGCACACACACACACACACACGCGCACGCACACACACACGCACGCACACACACATGTACACACGCACGCACACACACGTGCACACACACACACTCACGTACACACACACGCACGCACACACGTGCACACACACACACGCGCGCACACACACACATGCACACACACACGTGCACACGCACACACACATACGTGCAAACACACACATGCACACACAGACATGCATACTCATGCACACACACACACGTGCACGCACACACGCATACACAAAGACAATACACACATTTAGGGTATTATGAATTCTGAGCTGTTAACATTGGTTTGTGTTTTGTAAATAGCTGTACTGCAATAAAATAAAAATATTTTTCTATGAGTAAGTGTGTCGGTATTTCTATGAGTAAGTGTATCGGTAGTTTTATAAACGCCAGTGTCACACGCACATGGCTGAATGCATTAGATACCTCGCATCAGTTGGCCTGTCTCTGCTGCCATCGTGTGGTTAGAAAGGGAATCACATGGAGGCTGTTGTCATAGCAATCACGAAAGGTTATTTTGTCAACAACAGGTGGCTTTTGTCTCCTGTTCTTGTCCAGTTTGGTCTAACTGGAGCAACTGTATAGTAAATAACGTAACTATGGCAGGAAAAAGTGGATTAGACGAACTGGACATGGGGGCTTTAACGGCTGAGCAACAAGAGACACTAAGGCAATATAAGGTAGGCCTACTATAGTAGATAGTGTAGCTAGTAGCTGTACAGTGCTAGTAGCTGTACAGTGCTAGTAGCTGTGCAGTGCTAGTAGCGTTACAGTGCTAGTAGCTGTGCAGTGCTAGTAGCCGTACAGTGCTAGTAGCCGTACAGTGCTAGTAGCCGTACAGTGCTAGTAGCCGTACAGTGCTAGTAGCTGTGCAGTGCTAGTAGCTGTACAGTGCTAGTAGCTGTACAGTGCTAGTAGCGTTACAGTGCTAGTAGCCGTACAGTGCTAGTAGCTGTACAGTGCTAGTAGCTGTACAGTGCTAGTAGCGTTACAGTGCTAGTAGCTGTACAGTGCTAGTAGCTGTGCAGTGCTAGTAGCTGTACAGTGCTAGTAGCTGTACAGTGCTAGTAGTCGCTAGGCTAGCAATGATGAATTCACGTTTGCTATCGGACTGATACAACACATTACATTGAAAGACTGAAATGACGTCAGCGAGCTAACTTTCAATTATTTCTGTTTAGATAAAAACAAGAATTGACAATGAAAAATATTTAAGAGCGCATCCAGAGGTCGAGTTATTGATGAGCGACTTCCTAAGGTTTGGAGTAAAAAAAACTACAACATTTTATTACTGTGTGTCCCGTTACTGTGCATGTCTGAGCACAGAGGAGGTAACGGAGGTTGTATTTATAGAAGTGTTGTACTTCTGCTCCGACAGAGATGTGTTCCTCAAACGGCCGGTCGACATACGTGAGTTCGCGGCAGGTAGGCGAGGTTAGAATAAAACACACGCACGTACCTGTACAGAGATGTGGAGCGACTAAAACACGGTTCATTTCTTTCATTTCTTTCAGGTCACTTCACAAACCCAAACCTGGCAACGAAGATCACTTCCAACCTGCACGGATTCACTGAAACAGAATAACGAACCGCAACTTCTTCAAAAACACGTAGTTTTTTTTTAAACCTCTGACATCAAGCAGTCCGATACAAGCGCTTGTTTCAATTTTGAAATGAAAACCCGTCTCTTTATTTTATTAAGTATTATATTGAAAAGTAGAATGTGAAAAGACGTGACATGTGAGGTCTTCGCCTTTCAGTCAAGTCTCCTAAATGCTGTCGACACTTTTTCCACTTAAGTTAAAGAATTGTCAACTAGCCGTTACTACACCTGCTGGACCGTAACAACACAATGATCAAGTTACCAAATACAGATTAAAACTAAACTAAATCGTCTGGTTTGAAAAAGTTTTTTTTTTTTATTAAAAATTTTAAAAAGTACAGATATTTGAATCCCCCAAATGTGAAAAGACGTCAGGAAAATAAATAGTGAACTAGTGATACTAGAAAAAATCTACTGAAGTAAAAAAAGCGATAGAATGTCTTTATTGTAACAGTGACTAGATCTTCATGTGATTAGTAATAATTAGTGAAGGTTGAGGAGTCAGTACCCTGGGGAGATGACGTTAACCATGTTTGTCAGACATCCTGTTCCAGAGAGACTAAACTCTGTTAGGTTAATCAGCTCGATATTTTACATTAGCGATACTTTGGTTTTTTCTAACACACCGGAGACTGTTGGCGCCACCCTGAAGCACAGCTAACCGAGGGACGGTAACGTCACATATGTGAAGTTTGGAAAATTTGTTTAAAGGTAGATTGTTATCTGGTTGCAGTGTTGGTAGTACTGCACTGAACTTTCAGAACAATGTCAAACTTGTTTGGGTGGTTATAGTTTAATCCATGTTACCTTAACTATTGTTTTCAAGCCCAACAATTTGTTCACCCGAAAGCGCTCCCAAATAAAGACGCACGCTGTACTTTGTGTTATTGGAGCCGTTTACTTACAGCTGATGTATTGTCAGTGGACCAGACTTGACCACAGACCGGTTAGACCAGATCATTCGCGTCCAGACCAGAGCGTCTTTCTTCAGGGTATTCTTAGAACTGTTGTGAAGCTATTTGTTTGGAAAATGGAGAAAACCCCCTGTCTACGTAGTCTACAATTACAGTCGCAAACAGTCGCCGAGCATGACGCGTTTAAGGTCTACATGAAAGCAGTAACCTTGAGAACCTTGAAGAACCGCTTAGCTGACAAAAGCTCCAGTTTGTTTCAGTTATTCAGTACAGGTGAGAGGTGTGGGTCTAGACATTGTAGACTTTGCATTTAACGTACAATAAGTCTATTGAAACTCCATAGATGGCCCAGAACACACATGATTTACTGAATCAACCATTGTTTGTTCATGGATCGTCTTTGTAAAGTGTCGAATATGTGGATTACATTTTCTATTAAAACTTTGAACTTGATTAACTGTTAATTCATATTTTATTTTTTTCTGTGATGTTTTGCATGTAGTATATGTGCAACTTTGTGTTGGTTGGGAATGGGATGTACACTGTGTACATTGTTTTTGCAGGAAAAATAAAATAAAATTTTACCGTGTATTTGTGTGTTCTGAGTATAAAAACAATATTCTCAAATATTTCACAACACACTTATGTTTGTGCTGTCTGTAGTAAGTGTAACACTGAACCCAAAAAAGGCCTTAGTCATTATGATGAATGGAGAAGAAGTGTTTTACATTCATCATAGTGTTTTACATTGAGCACATCAGTGTTCAACCAGTTCGTAAAAATGTCTATACATATGATGGTTTGTGTGTGTCATTTGAAAACAAAATCCCATTTTGAGAAAAAATAACATTGTTTTGAAGTTTCATTTTTCAGGAGAATTGAGGGGTTTTGCCCATTGTGTGTGTTTTTTGGGGATTTGCGTTTAGAGTTTTGAGAATATGAGGCATGCTTTCAGAAAATGTGTGTAAACAATTGAGAAAAACTGTAAATATGAAAGTTCAACTTTAAACTGAATTGAAAATAGATTCATACTGTTGATAACTTTGATGTTTATTATTCCTGAGAGGAAAATACACCAAACATAGCTGAATGTTTTATAAATATCAGTATGTCAACTTGTCAATATAATTAGACTGTAATTTGATCAGAATTAGGCTTTCGGTGAAAAGGCTATCAGCATAGCGTGACACGATTCATTACTTCACACAATGTCCTAAGCTTGTCTGAGGCACAAACACACACATAAACACACAGACACACACATACACACACATACACACACATACACGCGCACACACACACACACACACATACACAGACACACACATACACACACACATAAACACACAGACACACACACACATAAACACACACACAAACACACACACATGAACACACACACATAAACACACATACACACACACACACACATAAACACACACACACATAAACACACATACCCACACACATGAACACACATGAACACACACACACATAAACACACACCCACATAAACACACACACACACAAACACATAAACACACACACACACACACATACACACACACATGAACACACACATAAACACACTTACACAAACACATAAACACACACACACATAAACACACATACACACACACACACGTTCAAGCATTGTTCCGCGTCTGACACGGATGAATCCTCTCTGGTTGTATTCAAATGTGCGATAGAGAGGGAGGGACAAAGGATCGCTAGGGTTAAGTGTTCACCTGTCGATGCTCACCTGTCGACGCTCACCTGTCGATGCTCACCTGTCGACGCTCACCTGTCGATGCTCACCTGTCGATGCTCACCTGTCGACACACTTACCTGGAGAGCAGACAGAACTACACCCCACTAGAAGGATCACCTGCTCAGGTAAGTTCCACTGGCTTCCTCTTCAGCCTCACTGTGGGTGTCATGATCGTTCACATTCTCCAGTTTGAGATTTGTCATTTTAAGATAATTAGCTTTTGTTCTTTTGAACGAAACGCTTGCTCAATAAATGTATGGAATAGAAAAACTACTAATGTGTTCAAACGTTTAAATTAATCAACAGGTTTAAATAGGTAATATGACATTGTGGATTTTGTCAGTTTTTCAGATACATTAAGATGTAGTTATGTGTTTTTCCTCATTATATTACCAGGACACAGTCATTCATTGTTTGAATGTTTTTTCAACAGTTTACAATGTCAATGTTTACTCATTTAGACAACAGATTGTTAAAGCTTATTCTGCATATTTTAGTGATCAGTTGATCCTAATAAACGGATGGATCCACAAATAATCACAAGAAGAAAGTACATCAATTGTAATTGTTACAAGATGTTTTAGGACAGGGGTGTCAAACTCAGGTCCTCGAGGGACGCTGTCCTGAAGGTTTTCGGTGTTTTCCTGCTCCAGCACACCTGATTCTAATGAAACGTCGTTATCAGGCTTCCACAGAGCTCGATAACAAGCGAATCAAGTGTGCTGGAGCAAGGAAACATCGAATCTGTCCTTCAGGACAGCGGTCCTCGAGGACCAGGGTTTGACACCCCTGCTTTAGGAGACTGGAGAGGAGCAGAAAAAGACGTACTGAGCCTCTCGTAGCCTAACTCGTTACATCACAGGTTAGAATCTCCCTCTGCCAAGGTAGTAAAACACCTTGCTTCAGTACGTACATCGTATCATGGGTTCAAAACCCTGTATAGATTTTATTAGTTGCTTTGGATACATGTATCGGCTGAAGTGTGTTTGATAAAAACTGAAGGGAAGACTGAGTTCAGGACTGTGTGGAGTCCATGAAAACACCTGAAGAAGAACTGTAGTTTCAGACTCTCATCTGTGGAGTCTATGAAAACACCTGAAGAAATAAACACCTGAAGAAGAACTGTAGTTTCAGACTCTCATCTGTGGAGTCCATGAAAACACCTGAAGAAGAACTGTAGTTCAGTGCAGCGCGAAGAGGAAGTCCCATTCAGTCGATCTGACGACAGAGTCCATGGCTGCAGAATTTACCTGAGAGAAATAACAAACAGGGCTCATGTAACATGTTGTTCAGTCTCCTTGTCGCTCCACAGGGGCCAGTCCATAGGGTGGGTAACCCGGGGTAACCCATGGTAACCCATGGTAACCCAGGGTAACTAAGGAGGCAATTAGGCAGGTATTAAAAGCCACAGAGGAGGAAGTGTTTAAGAAACGTTGTCATTGAGACGTTTACATGGAGACAGAAATCATGACGAACACAGACAGACCAGGACACGTGATGTTGATGAACAATTCAAAGTGAACATCCTCATATGTTTACAAAACAATTCACTAGTATAACTTAACTTCCCAATTTATTTACAAAGCAATTCCTAGAATTCTGAAGAACATTGATCTTTATTCTGAAAGCAGAACCAGAACACTTCCTGTTACAGTTGTGTCATCTGTGTCATGTCCTGCTCTCATCTGTCTCCCTGCTCTCTCCTGTCTCCCTGCTCTCACCTGTCTCCCTGCTCTCACCTGTCTCCCTGCCTTCACCTGTCTCCCTGCTCTCACCTGTCTCCCTGCTCTCACCTGTCTCCCTCCCAGACTGCTGGTCTTAACAGTCTGATCCAACATGGACACCCTGAGAGGAACAGTAGACCTCCTCTTCATCGCGGCCCTGATACAGTCATGTGAGTACCCATCCCCTCTGTCACGCCCTGATACAGTCATGTGAGTACCCATCCCCTCTGTCACGCCCTGATACAGTCATGTGAGTACCCATCCCCTCTGTCGCGCCCTGACACAGTCAGGTAAGTACCCATCCCCTCTGTCACGCCCTGACACAGTCATGTGAGTACCCATCCCCTCTGTCACGCCCTGACACAGTCATGTGAGTACCCATCCCCTCTGTCGCGCCCTGACAGAGCTCCTCTCCAGACCAGCTGTCTGTTTGCTGGATGACGTGTCTGGCACACAGTGCTTCAGTGTTTAACACTGCCGTATCATTCCAGCCATTCTGGTGGCCCCCCCAATGCCCCCCGCGATGCCCCCCACGATGCCCGGCCCGAGTCCGGCTAATGACTTCCCACCCCCCCCTCCAGGATTCAGAGACATGGCCAAGAATCTGGTAGCGCACATCACCATCACACGTCACACATTACCATCACATGTCACTATCACATGTCACTATCACACATCACCGTCACACATCACTATCACACACCACCATGACACATCACCATCACACATCACCATCACACATCACCATCACACATCACTATCACACATCACTATCACACATCACTATCACACATCACCAGAATACATCACCATGACACATCACTATCACACATCACACATCACTATCACACATCACCATCACACATCACTATCACACATCACCAGAATACATCACCATGACACATCACTATCACACATCACTATCACACATCACTATCACACATCACCAGAATACATCACCATCACACATCACCATCACACATCACACATCACCATCACACATCACCAGAACACATCACCGTCACACATCACCAGAACACATCACCGTCACACATCACCAGAACACATCACCGTCACACATCACCAGAATACATCACCATCACACATCATTTTCCATCTTTTCCCATTCACATTGATAAAAGGTAATATTGTGATTTGTCTGTTTCACCAGATGATGCAGTGCCTGGGAATGGGTAAGAATACATTATTGTGTGTGATTGTGTGTGTGTGTGTGTGTGTGGATGTGTGTGTGTGTGTGTGTGTGTGTGTGTGGATGTGTGTGTGTGTGTGTGGATGTGTGTGTGTTCTGGACTGGAATTCCCGCCATCAGAAGTGTTGCAGACGAGGTTTGGTCTGTTTCAGGATACCAGGTCCCTCCGATTGTGATGATGGTCAACATCTCCAGTTCCAAGTCAGTCTTTGGATTCATCAAAAACGTCTGATGAAATTGTTGCCAAAAATGCTATATAATGCAAAATGCTATATAATACAAAATGCTCCCACCTAACTCTATGATGTGTCCTGCTTCTCTCTGCTCAGCATCACTGCTGTCCCACCGCTGGATAAGATGTCTGGTCTTACTTCGCAATCCATCTTCCTCTCCCTCCTGTCCTCCCTTCCTCCACCAAACGCTGGACGGCTCAACATTCAGCCTAACAAAACCATGGAACAGCAAGAGCAGAGCTGGGTACAGTCACACGCACACACACACACACACACACACACATTACACACACACACACACACACTACACACACTACACACGCACACACGCACACATTACACACACACACGCTACACACTACACACACACACGCACACCAGACACACACACACTCATTTACATAACGAAAAAAACAACAGACCCAATTCATGCTTAACTAAACAAAAGTCATTTCCTGGTACAATGAGTACTTCAGCGTGTATTTGCTTATTGGTATGCCATATTTATGGAAAGTTCTTCAGGCGGAGCTGGAATGAAAGATGATATGCAGCTGTAGTTACCAGGCATCAAGTCAGGGTTTGTCAGAGAGTCCTAGCAGATTAGATCTCCCAGGTAGCCTGGATAGAAGACAGGGAGAAGCAGAGAGGAACGAGTGGGAGGCTGACAAGAACACGACACTACAAGGATCACAGGAAGAGACTCTTGCAAACAAGGAGTTTGCTCAACTGCTTTCACTGGGCTGATGATGACGATGACGACGACGACGACGATGACGAAGACGAAGACGATGACGACGACGATGACGATGACGATGATGAGCTGATTGGAGAGAAGGAAGAACTTCAGTTTAACTCCTTCATGTGTGCAGTCACACCTGAGAATCTCATTTAACTTTGTCTGTGTTTCTCTACTTCTTTCTCTCTCTCGCCCCCTCTCTCCTTCTCCTGCTCTCTCCCTCTGTCTTTTTTTCCCTCTCTCCCTACCTCTCTCTCTCTTTCTCTCCCTCTCTCCATGCCTCTCTCCTTCCTGTCTCTCTCTCTCCCTACCTCTCTCTCGTTCTCTCTCTACCTCTCTCTCTCTCCCTACCTCTCTCTCTCCCTACCTCTCTCTCCCTACCTCTCTCTCTCCTTTTCTCTCTCTCCCTACCTCTCTCTCCCTACCTCTCTCCCTACCTCTCTCTCTCCTTCTCTTTCCCTACCTCTCTCTCTCCTTCTCTCTCTCCCTATCTGCCTACCTATCTCTCTCCTTCTCTCTCTCTCCCTCTCTCTCCCTATCTCCCTACCTCTCTCTCTCCCTCTCTGTAGAACGTGACAGAGAAGATGTGGAATTGTTCCAGTCTTCCAGGTCTGATTAAGTTCATGAAGAACTCCACGGTCAGTCCTCTCCTGCCTCTCAATGACAAGCTCCGCCTCCCCACTGCTTCAAGCTCCTCCTCCCCACTGCCTCAAGCTCCTCCTCCCCACTACCTCAAGCTCCTCCTCCCCACTACCTCAAGCTCCTCCTCCCCACTGCCTCAAGCTCCTCCTCCCCACTGCCTCAAGCTCCTCCTCCCCACTGCCTCAAGCTCCTCCTCCCCACTACCTCAAGCTCCTCCTCCCCACTGCCTCAAGCTCCTCCTCCCCACTACCTCAAGCTCCTCCTCCCCACTACCTCAAGCTCCGCCTCCCCACTGCCTCAAGCTCTGCCTCCCCACTACCTCAAGCTCCGCCTCCCCGCTGCCTCAAGCTCCTCCTCCCCACTTCCTCAAGCTCCTCCCCACTGCTTCAAGCTCCTCCTCACTTCCTCAAGCCCCTCCCCACTGCTACAAGCTCCTCCTCCCCACTGCTTCATCCACAGACTGACTAGTCTACCAGCAGAATAATGTCCTGCAACCCTGTCCTTCTCCTCCCCCTCTTCAGGACGGCTTTCAGTGTTTCTTCCGGGCCCTCGTCGCCCCCCTCTCCTGGGCGGCTCTGACGATGACTGGGGGAAGCAGCCTGGACCAAGAGGATTATGGGAGACTGGCGTGGGCAGCCACTCCCTTCCTGCAGAACATGCCTCCCCCTCAGATGGCCCTGCCCCCCACCGTTCAACGTCCACACCTTCAAGTCCTGTGAGTGTGTGTGTGTGTGTGTGTGTGAGTGTGTGTGTGAGTGTGTGTGTGTGATAACACACAGTTAGCTTTATTTTGGGTGTGAGTACGTAGAATGCATGCAGACGCACAGTGTGACATCGCTACACACCGTCACGAGCGACATGATGACAGCCAGCTGTGCTCCTCTCAGGATGAACATGATGAGAGACGTGTTTGGCTCTCTGCCTGAAGACCAGCAGGACCAGGTGAAGGACTGGGTGAAGGAGCAGATCATGCTCAACTATTTCAACTGCAGCCTGCCTGGTGGCTCACAGAAACCAGATCAAAGCAAGCTGGGGAAACCTGGTGAGGCACTAAGCACACATCATGAGGGTGTGTATGAGTGTGTGTGTGTGTGTATATATGAGTGTGTGTGTATATGAGTGTGTGTGTGTATGTGTGTGTGTTTGTGTATATGAGTGTGTGTGTGTATATGAGTGTGTGTGTGTGTGTATATGAATGTGTGTGTATATGAGTGTGTGTGTGTGTATGAGTGTGTGTATGAGTGTATATGAATGTGTATGTATATGAGTGTGTGTGTGTATATGAAAGTGTGTGTATATGAATGTGTGTGTATATGAGTGTGTGTGTGTGTATATGAGTGTGTGTGTGTATATGAGTGTGTGTGTGTGTGTATATATGAGTGTGTGTGTTTGTGTGTGTGTGTATATGAGTGTGTGTGTGTATGAGTGTGTGTATGAGTGTATATGAATGTGTATGTATATGAGTGTGTGTGTGTATATGAGTGTGTGTGTGTGTATATGAGTGTGTGTGTATATATATGAGTGTGTGTGTATATATATGAGTGTGTGTGTATATGAGTGTGTGTGTGTATATGAATGTGTGTGTATATGTGTGTGTGTGTATATGAGTGTGTGTGTGTGTATATGAATGTGTGTGTATATGAGTGTGTGTGTATATGAGTGTGTGTGTGTGTGTGTATGAGTGTGTGTGTATATGAGTGTGTGTGTGTGTGTATGAGTGTGTGTGTGTGTATGAGTGTATATGAGTGTGTGTGTATATGAGTGTGTGTGTGTGTGTACGAGTGTATATGAGTGTGTGTGTATATGTGTGTGTGTGTATATGAGTGTGTGTGTGTGTATATGTGTGTGTGTGTATATGTGTGTGTGTGTATATGAGTGTGTGTGTATATGAGTGTGTGTGTGTGTATATATGAGTGTGTGTGTGTGTGTATATGAATGTGTGTGTATGAGTGTATATGAGTGTGTGTGTGTATATGAGTGTGTGTGTGTATATGAGTGTGTGTGTGTGTATATGTGTGTGTGTGTGTGTATATGAGTGTGTGTGTGTGTGTATATGAGTGTGTGTGTATGAGTGTGTATGAGTGTATATGTGTGTGTGTGTATATGAGTGTGTGTGTGTATGTGTGTGTGTGTATATGAGTGTGTGTGTGTATATGAGTGTGTGTGTATAACCAGTTATCATGTGCAGCGATGCTTCCTCGCTGCTCTAAGGATCTAATGTGGCTGAAGATAGAAAGCTTGAGGACGATGGGACCTTTTCTTACTCGCCTGTCTGTGGGCGACATCAAAAGCATCCCTAAAGAACAGGTCTGTGTGTGTTCCTGTGTGTGTGTGTGTGTGTGTGTTACTGTGTGTGTGTTCCTGTGTGTGTGTGTTCCTGTGTGTGTGTGTGTGTGTGTGTGTGTGTGTTCTTGTGTACGTGTGTTCCTGTGTGTGTGTTCCTGTGTGTGTGTTCCTGTGTGTGTGTGTTCCTGTGTGTGTGTTCCTGTGTGTGTGTGTTACTGTGTGTGTGTTCCTGTGTGTGTGTGTGTGTGTGTTACTGTGTGTGTGTTCCTGTGTGTGTGTGTTACTGTGTGTGTGTTCCTGTGTGTGTGTGTTACTCTGTGTGTTCCTGTACGTGTGTGTTCCTGTGTGTGTGTGTGTGTGTTCCTGTATGTGTGTGTTCCTGTGTGTGTGTGTTACTGTGTGTGTGTGTTACTGTGTGTGTTACTGTGTGTGTTCCTGTACGTGTGTGTGTGTTCTTGTGTACGTGTGTTCCTGTGTGTGTGTTCCTGTGTGTGTGTTCCTGTGTGTGTGTGTTCCTGTATGTGTGTGTTCCTGTGTGTGTGTGTGTTCCTGTGTGTGTGTGTGTGTTCCTGTGTGTGTGTTCATGTGTGTGTGTGTGTGTTCCTGTGTGTGTGTTCATGTGTGTGTGTGTTCCCGTGTGTGTGGTTTCACCTGTCTCTCCTCCCCTCTCTTCTTCTTCCTTCCTCCTTCTAGATCTGCAACTTCTTACCTACCCCAGAGTTTAGCTCCGCCTTCAGGGGCGTGGCCAGGATGAACTCAAATCTTGGCAGGAAGTTTCTGGAGATGGTCAAAGACTGTTCCAAGGAAGGCTTAATACAGAATGTCGACAGGTGAGCATGTGTGCAGTCACATATGTATGTAAATCAAATGGCACTGAAGGATTTGCATTGATCTGTATTTCCATCTCTGTTCAGGCTTGGCTCACTGGCATGTTTCTATGGCGATGCCCCGACACTTAACTCCTCCCTCAGCAGGAAGCTTCTGTCTCAGCTGAACAACTGCAGCAACTCTGATGTCACAGAGGTGACCTCCCTCTTATCTGCCCTCCCTCCCTCTTATCTGCCCTCCCTCCCTCTTATCTGCCCTCCCTCCCCCTCATATCTGCCCTCCCTCCTTCCTCCTCATATCTGCCCTCCTTCCCCCCCTCTTATCTGCCCTCCCTCCTATCACACAGTGATATCACACAGTAACACAGTGATGTAATACACCAACACCAGTGATGTAACACACTAACGCCAGTGATGTCACACGGGAAGACGGTGATGTTACATTGGAACACAGTGATGTCACATGTACACAGTGATGTCACATGTACACAGTGATGTCACATGTACACAGCGATGTCACATGTACACAGTGATGTCACATGTACACAGCGATGTCAAACCTTTTTCCTGCTTTTACTCTCAGCTGAAGAAACGCCTGGTGAAGGCAGTGATGGCCTCCAAGACACCAGTGGACTCCCTGCTGAGTGAGCTGGGCCCAGGGGTGACCGCCCTGGCCTCCCCAATCCTGCTCCAGTTCTCTAGCTCTGCCCTGCAGGACACCCTGGCCTCCCTGGGCCCCAAGGCCAAGTGGAGCATGAGCCAGGCCAAGGCCCTGGCCAGTAAGCTGCTGCAGGGGAAGGAGGTGAGCTAACAGGGCTAGCATGTGAGATGAGCTAACAGGGCTAGCATGTGAGGTGAGATAACAGGGCTAGCATGTGAGGTGAGCTAACAGGGCTAGCATGTGAGATGAGCTAACAGGGCTAGCATGTGGGGTGAGCTAACAGGGCTAGCATGTGCAGTGAGCTAACAGGGCTAGCATGTGAGGTGAGCTAACAGGGCTAGCATGTGTGGTGAGCTAACATGGCTAGCATGTGTGGTGAGATAACAGGGCTAGCATGTGCGGTGAGCTAACAGGGCTAGCATGTGCGGTGAGCTAACAGGGCTAGCATGTGAGGTGAGCTAACAGGGCTAGCATTTGAGGTGAGCTAACAGGGCTAGCATGTGTGGTGAGCTAACATGGCTAGCATGTGCAGACCAGGCCAAGGCTCTCTGTCACTTCATTACCTTTACTGTCTCCTGCGTTTGTGTTTGGTTTGTTCATCTCTCTCGTTTGCTCTCACTCTCTCTCACAGTCGGTGACCAATCAGGAGCTGATGTCTCTGGGCTCAGCAGTGAGGGGCGTGGCCTCAAAGCTGCTCAGGAAAGTCAAAGCCCAGGGGCTTCTGGGTAGTGAGGGTCTGCAGAGCATGAGCCAAAGCTTGACCAAGCTGCAGAAGACTGCCCTTCTGGAGGGGGTGAGGAAGGGGGGAGGAGGGGGAGGAAGGGGGGAAGGGGGAGGGGGGAGGAGGGGGAGGAAGGGAGGGGGGAGGGGGGGGGAAGGGGGGAGGGGGGGGGAGGAGGGAGGGAGTGGGGAGAGGTGGGGGGAGAGGATGGGAGGAGGGAGGGAGGCAAGGAGGGAAGGAGGGAAGGGGAAGGTGAAGGGAGGGGAAGGGAGGACAAGAGGGTGGGAGGGGAGGAAGGGGGGAAGGGCGAGGAGGGGTGAGGAGGGGAGGGGAGGAGGGGAGGAGGGGGGTGAGGGAGAGAGAACAAAGGTCAGGAACAAACACGAACACAAAGAGAAAAAGGTTTAAAGCAAACAGGTATACAAGGTGTGTTCATTCCTCTCCCAGCCTGGCTAACCCAGCCTGTAAACACAACACCTCCCTGTCTGTGTAGCTTCGGAAGGATGCCAACGCCTCCGAGCTGGTCCGTAAAGCCCCTGATGCCCTGCTGCCCAGCCTGTCCCTGAACACCCTGGACCAGGCTAACTTCACCTCCATCGACCAGCTGGACGGCAAGACCTGGACGCGGGCACAGGTGACCGCGAGACCCAACACTGACTTCTGCAACCACACATCTTAGATCCAGGAGAGGAGAGGTTCATTCGTGTTTGTTCCCTGAACATAGGCAGCCTTCCTGGTCAAGAGGATCATGGGAAAGGCCATTGGACCTGCAAATATGCGGTGAGAACTGATATCAATGTCCTGCCTGTCCTCACTGTCCTGACTGTACTGGCTTGTCATGGTGTCCTGTCTACAGGGGTAATGATGTGGTAAATGACCTTTACAGGAAGCTGGGCTGGGCCATACAGGGTGTGGCTTGTGACATCATTAACCAAACCACCGATAGTGATGCTCTGGACATGTCCATTGCACTAACAGGCAACCCCCAGTTACTCACCAGAGCTCAGGTACAAACACACACATGCTATACTCTCACACGCACTATACTCTCTCTCTCTCACTCACACACACACACACACACACTATACTCTCACACACACACACACACATACAATATACTGTCACACACACATACATACACTTCAATCTCTCTCACACATAAACACACACACATAATGCTCTCACACGCCCACATACACTATACTCTCACACACACATACACTATACTCTCTCACACACACACGCACACACACACACACACACACAGACACACACATACACTATACTCTCGCACGCACAGACACACAAATCACAGACACGCACAGCTGCCCTGGTGAGTGAGAGTCTGTCTCATGTTACAGGTGTGCTGTGGCGCACGAAGGCTGTTTGCCAGCTTGGAGAAAGTGAGAGCAGGCTACTTCAAAAACCTGACAGAGGACGAGCTCAATCGCATCCCAACAATCCTTCTGCTGCACCTGCAGTAAGGAGACACACACACACGCTGTACACACACACACACACACAGACACACACGCTGTACACACACACACACACACCCGCACACACACAAGCACCTACACACCTACACACACGCTGTATACACACACACACTCACCGTACCACACACACACACACACGCTGTACACACACGCTGTACACACACACACACACACACACACACACGCTGTATGCACACACACACACATGCTAACTCACAACAGCACCACACCTCACACACACGACACACCCGCATGTACTCACAACCACACACACACATGCTGACTCACACACACACACACAACGCTGTACTCACACACACACACATGCTGTACTCACACACACACACACGCTGTACTCACACACACACACATGCTGTACTCACACACAGCATCACACGCGCTGACACAACAACACACTACACACACTTACACACACTTACACACACACACACACACACACACACACACACTGTACTCACACACACACATACGCTGCACACACACACACACACACACACACACACACAATGTACTCACACACACACACACGCTGCACACACACACACACACACACATGCTTGCAGAGTCTCTCTCCCCTCACTGTGGCTCTGCCCTCCTCCAGGGCTCCGGTGATCGAGGGTCTCCCTGCCTCCGTGTGCTCCTCCTTCCTGGGGAAGATGAGCCAGGCCAACCTGACCTCCGTCCCCCTCAGGTCTCCCTCACGCCAGGCTCTCACCAGCAGAGCTCTCCGCTGTCTGCTCAACGTACGGGAACACCACGCCCTCCAGGTCAGATGCAGCCAAATGCCTGCTCAGGGCGGAACATAACTTGTGTGTGTGTTGTGTGTGTGGTGTGTATGTGTGGGCGTATGGTGTGTGGTGTGTGCGGTGTATGGTGTGTGTGTGGTGTATGGTGTGTGTGTGTGGTGTGTGTGTATGGTGTGTGTGGTGTATGGTGTGTGTGTGGGTGGTGTGTGTGTGTGTGGTGTGTGTGGTTTGTGTGTGTGGTGTGTGTGTGTGTGTGTGTGTGTGTGTGTGTGTGTGTGTGGTCCGTGCGCAGGGTCGGAACATGTCGGAGCTCCTCAGTGATGAGGTGGTGAGTCTGGGGTCTCTGCTGTGTGAGGTCCCACCCCAGCAGTTATCTCTGCTGAGACCCAGTGTCCTGAACACCTCCCTGCCCGCTCTGGCCTCTTGCTCATACATCCCCCCCGCCCACAGGACTGGCCTGCTGATGCTGCTCAACCAGACTTATGGGTGAGACACCTCACTATAACTAACCCTCATGATAACTAACCCTCACGATAACTAACCCTCACGATAACTAACCCTCATGATAACTAACATTCATGATAACTAACCGTCACGATAACTAACACTCACGATAACTAGCACTCATAATAACTAACATTCATAATAACTAACACTACCCCTCATGCTATCTAACCCTCATGATAACTAACATTCACAATAACTAACACTCACGATAACCAACACTAACCCTCACGATAACTAACCCTCATGATAACTAATACTAACCCTCATGATAACTAACCCTTGTGATAACCAACACTAACATTCACGATAACTAACCCTCGTGATAACTAACACAGTTATGCGTGTTGACTTCAACAGGGACCCGTCCAGCTGGTCTGCTGACATCACAGTCACTCTGGCTCCTCTCCTCCTATTGGACGATTGGACTGTCCGTTCCCTGCGCTACAGAGTGAGGGACAGACACACCTCTGATCTCTCCTCACACCTCTCCTCTGATCTCTCCTCTGATCTCTCCTCACACCTCTCCTCTGATCTCTCCTCTGATCTCTCCTCACATCTCTCCTCTGATCTCTCCTCTGATCTCTCCTCTGATCTCTCCCCTGATCTCTCCTCTGATCTCTCCTCACACCTGTCCCCTGATCTCTCCTCTGATCTCTCCTCTGATCTCTCCTCTAATCTCTCCTCACACCTCTTCTCTGATCTCTCCTCACACCTCTCCTCTGATCTCTCCCCTGATCTCTCCTCTGATCTCTCCTCTGATCTCTCCTCACACCTCTCCTCTGATCTCTCCTCACACCTCTCCTCTGATCTCTCCTCTGATCTCCCCAGCCCTGGCTGAAGGCCACTCTCTCTGATCTGAGGGACAGCATGCTTGCCCAGCAAGGCCTTATGGGCTCTTCCGAGTACAGCAACTCCTTGGACCTGTCTGCCCTGCGATGGAAACTGTTTTCGCTGATCACCACCCCAGATGCCGTTGCCTCCACAGCCATGCCATCTCGCAAGAGAAGAGCTGGTGACTCTTACTGGAACACACATACAATAAACCAGACATAAAGAATTGGGGAACTGAACACTTTTCCCTAAATCGCTCTGGTTCACGCTGTGTTTATCCCTCCCCCCACCCCCTCCCCCCACCCCTCCCCTCCACCCCTCCCCCTCCCACCCTCCCCCCTCCCTCCACCCCCTCCCCCCTCCCTTCCCCCTCCCCACCCTCACCAACACCCTCAACCCACCCCACCAAACAAGCATCCACACAACCCCACCACCCCCCCCCTCCCCGTAGACCTTCTCCCCCAGCGGCAAATAGGTTCCCACGGTGGCTCAGATTGAGGACTTGGGCCCGGATAACGTCTACTGGACCTCTGACCAGCTGTCTGCTATGTCCAATGAGACCTTCATCGCGACTGTAGACACGCTTGGGACCGTCAGAAACTACAACACAAGTCAGCTTAGTGTGCTTCGGAAGAAGTCCATAGAGGTAGCAAGAAAGAACGACTCACGTTACGTTTTGTACGTTAAAACAAGTAGCACACAAGTTAATGGATAAGGCTGCTGTCATTCTCTCACTTAGTTAAAAAAAGAATACTGAAGACTGTTTAGAAGATCGACTGTTCAGATGTGCGACTGTTCAGATGTGCGACTGTTCAGATGTGCGACTGTTCAGATGTGCGACTGTTCAGATGTGCGACTGTTCAGATGTGCGACTGTTCAGATGTACGACTGTTCAGATGTGCGACTGTTCAGATGTGCGACTGTTCAGATGTGCGACTGTTCAGATGTACGACTGTTCAGATGTGCGACTGTTCAGATGTACGACTGTTCAGATGTGCGACTGTTCAGATGTGCGACTGTTCAGATGTGCGACTGTTCAGATGTACGACTGTTCAGATGTGCGACTGTTCAGATGTGCGACTGTTCAGATGTGCGACTGTTCAGATGTGCGACTGTTCAGATGTGCGACTGTTCAGATGTGCGACTGTTCAGATGTGCGACTGTTCAGATGTGCGACTGTTCAGATGTGCGACTGTTCAGATGTGCGTGATCCTTACTCAGACACGCTCCTTCTCCGTGTGCCTCTGCAGGCGTGGGGTCCTGTGGCTAGTCTGAACGAGAGCCAGGTGGTCCAGCTGGCCTGCATCTGCCAGGGGTTCAACCTGACAGAGCTGTCCAGCCTCCCCATCTCCTCCCTGGACACGCTGGAGGCCCTGGGTCCTTGTTCGTGGACCCAGACACAGGTAGGGCCCAACACTCTCGGGGGGGGGGGAACGAGATGGGAATCCTGCTGAGATAAAGGATGATGATGATCTGTGCGTTCCCCCATCAGAGGGAGATGGTGTGGCAATGCTACCTCAGACGCAGTGGCATGCAGGTGGGGCAGCTGACAGCTGTGGAGATCGTGGGGTTGAATCAGTTCGTCTGCGGGCTCAGTCCTGATAACGTGACTCAGATCAACGCTGATGTGTTCAGGTCAGGAGTCTTGCTTGTGTGCTCGGGCGTTTGATGCAGTGAGTGTGGAGCGTCCTGTGTGGTGTTTATAACAAGCTGTCTGTATCCAGAGAGGCTGTGGGGTCCCTGGGGAACCAGCAGTGCCCTCAGGGGCTGACGGAGAAGCTGAAGGAGAGAGCGGTGGCTGTGTTTGGGGCGCCCAGCAACTGGAGTCAAGCTCATGTCAACACTCTGGGCAACATTATCGGTCAGTGTCGTATCCGTCACAGAATTTAAGTTCGTCTGGACCAACATCGCACAAAAGCCAGAGTTTAAGAAAGTCCTTTCTAATACTTATTAGTAAATGCTAATGATCTTTTTCTATGTGTCTTAACTCCTCCAGCCGGTCTGACTTCAGTTGAGCTGAATTCTCTGAGTCCCTCTGTTCTCCCGTTCCTCTCCCACACCAGCATTACTCTCATCCTCCCTGAACGTCTGGCTGTGAGTGTCTCTCTCTCTCTCTCTCTCTGTCTCTCTCTCTCTCTCTCTCTCTCTGTCTCGCTCTCTCTGTCTCTCTCTCTCTCTCTCTCGCTCTCTCTCTCTCGCTCTCTCTGTCTGTCTGTCTCTCTCTGTCTGTCTGTCTCTCTCTCTCTGTCTCGCGATCGCTGTCTCTCTCTCTCTGTCTCTCTCTCTGTCTGTCTCTGTCTCTCTCTGTCTCTCTCTCTCTGTCTGTCTCTCTCTCTCTGTCTCTCTCTGTCTCTCTCTCTGTCTCTCTCTCTGTCTCGCTCTGTCTCTCTGTCT
Organism: Plecoglossus altivelis; assembly: GCA_036571765.1. Taxonomy (NCBI): domain Eukaryota; kingdom Metazoa; phylum Chordata; class Actinopteri; order Osmeriformes; family Plecoglossidae; genus Plecoglossus; species Plecoglossus altivelis. The sequence goes on from BROE01000014.1 coordinate 19,016,099, forward strand.
CTCTCTGTCTCTCTCTGTCTCTCTCTCTGTCTCTCTCTCTGTCTCTCTCTCTCTCTCTGTCTCTCTCTCTGTCTCTCTCTCTGTCTCTCTCTCTCTCTGTCTCTCTCTCTCTCTCTGTCTCACGATCGCTGTCTCTCTGTCTCTGTCTCTCTCTGTCTCTCTCTCTCTGTCTGTCTCTCTCTCTCTGTCTCTCTCTGTCTCGCTCTGTCTCTCTCTCTGTCTCTCTCTGTCTCTGTCTCTCTCTCTGTCTCTCTCTCTCTCTGTCTCGCTCTCTGTCTCTCTCTGTCTCTCTCTCTGTCTCGCGATCTCTGTCTCTCTCTCTCTCTCGCGATCGCTGTCTCTCTCTCGCTCTCTCTGTCTGTCTCTCTCTCTCTGTCTCGCTCTCTCTGTCTCTCTCTCTCTCTGTCTCGCTCTCTCTCTCTGTCTCGCTCTCTCTGTCTCGCTCTCTCTGTCTCGCTCTCTGTCTCGCGATATCTCCCCCTTGCTCTCTCTCCCTTCCTCTCCCTCTTTCTCCCTTCCTCTCTCTCTCTCCCTTCCTCGCTCTCTGTCTATTTCTCTCCCTTCCTCTCTCTATGTCTCTCCCAACTCAGTCATTTGTTCATTGTCATCTGAAAGAACACACAGCATTCAACAGTTAAATGATACAGTTACAAAAGAAACATGTATTTTCTGACAAAAACTCTTCCCCTCCCATCTCCCTCACTCCCACCTCTCCCCTCCCCCCCTCCCTCCTTCACTCCCACCTCTCCTCTCCCCCCCTCCCCTCTCTCCCTCCCACCTCTCCCCCTCTCCCCTCCTCCCTCCCCTCTCCAGTCTCTTCCAGTCAGTCAGCTGGAGGCCCTGGGTCCTGACAATGCTGCCATGGTAACCTACGCTCAGCGAGTGACGCTGGGAGTTGAACAGAGAGCCGCCCTTGACAACGCCCTGGGCCTCCCTCCCCTGCGTGTCGCCTCCACCACTCCGAACCCCCCCATCAACCTGCCCCAGCAGTCAGGTGAGGTCTTGACGTACCTGCCTCTGGTCCAGGATGTGTCAGTCAAATCCAGGAAGAAGAAGCTCATGTTGTGTCTATCCTCCAGGAACATCCACGCTGGGAACTCTGGGACTTGGAGTCTATCTGCAGCCATGTTTCATCCTACTGCTTCTTCTGTTGTTGTAGTTCTTCTCCTCCTGAAGTCCTGTACGCCACAATATCCTCACTACTAATCCAATCTAGTAACTTGGAAAGAGAAATCTTATGCTTAATCTACCTGCAACATGTTTCTCATGCTTAACTAGGAGGGGAGTGTATCTCTACATCGAATCTCAATATATACAATAGAAATGTCTATCTAGAGAATTTAAGGACTGCAATGACGTTAACCAGAAAAGAAATAACTAACTTTTATGCTAATACAGATGAGAATATATTGATTGAATAGAACCAAAAATGTCATTAAACACTCAATGACCAAAAGCTGTGACAATTACCACTTTATTTCAATCGAAACAGGACACAGGTTCTAGTTGTAAATTACCAACAGAAACATAATCCCAATTAATTTAGTAATTTGAGACACACGACACACAAATCAACTGAGGGAGGTCTACTGTGTTCAAGACTTCATTATCATCAAAGAAAAAAAGAAAGAAAAAACACATTCTTCAATAGTATATATATATTTTTTAACCTGGGGCAGAAACTAGTGTTGTTTCATGCCATGTCTACAGAGGGAAATCCCAGTACCCTATTTCTGCTCCTCTACATTACACACATCTGCTCCTCTACATTACACACATCTGCTCCTCTACATTACACACATCTGCTCCTCTACATTACACACATCTGCTCCTCAACCCAGACAGACGCCCTAGTCTGGACCAACCTAGACAGACGCCCTAGTCTGGACCAACCCAGACAGACGCCCTAGTCTGGACCAACCTAGACAGACGCCCTAGTCTGGACCAACTCAGACAGACGCCCTGGTCTGGACCCACCCAGACAGACGCCCTGGTCTGGACCCACCCAGACAGATGCCCTAGTCTGGACCAACCCAAACAGACGCCCTGGTCTGGACCAACCCAAACAGACGCCCTGGTCTGGACCCAAACATATGCCCTGGTCTGGACCCACCCAGACGCCCTGGTCTGGACCCACCCAGACGCCCTGGTCTGGACCCAAACAGACGCCCTGGTCTGGACCCAAACAGACGCCCTGGTCTGGACCCAAACATATGCCCTAGTCTGGACCCAAACAGACGCCCTGGTCTGGACCCAAACATATGCCCTAGTCTGGACCCAAACAGACACCCTGGTCTGGACCCACCCAGACGCCCTGGTCTGGACCCACAAAGACGCCCTGGTCTGGACCCACCCAGACGCCCTGGTCTGGACCCACCCAGACGCCCTGGTCTGGACCCAAACATATGCCCTAGTCTGGACCAACCCAAACAGACGCCCTGTTCTGGACCCACAAAGACGCCCTGGTCTGGACCCAAACAGACGCCCTGGTCTGGACCCAAACATATGCCCTAGTCTGGACCAACCCAAACAGACGCCCTGGTCTGGACCCAAACAGACACCCTGGTCTGGACCCACCCACCCAGACGCCCTGGTCTGGACCCAAACAGACGTCCTAGTCTGGACCCAAACAGACACCCTGGTCTGCAGGCTCTGGAGATCGGAACACACACGATGATGTCACAATGCTCTTCGCTAGCCTGACCTGTTGTCTCTGAAGGAAGGTTGTGCTTCTGCCTAGCAACACGAGTCACATAAAAAGGTTCCCATGAAATCACGTTCCATTACGACAGAACGTTCCATCACGACGGAACGTTCCAGTAGTGAAAATGCAGGGATAGAGGCATCACAGTAGCGTCTGGGTCAAAGTTATTACATTCGTTAGAGTATTGCTCTGTCGAAGTTCTCATCGCTCTCACCAACCCTTCTCCTATCCAGGATGACCCCTGACCTTCCTCGTCAACGTCACACAGAGCTTAGTATCCAAACAACTTCTCTGTCTCTGACACATTCTAGACTCACACATTTCACGCACGCACGCACGCACGCACGCACACACACACACACACACATACACACACACACACAACTAAAGACATTACAAGTGAGGCACTTTTATCTTTGCATGCAATCCGTTTATCTCCTCTGTCCTCCCCCTCTCTCCCTCCCCCCTCTCTCCCTCCATCCCTCCCCTCTCTCTTCCTTCCTCCTCTCTCTCTCCCTCCACACCCCTCCCTGCCCTGTCTCTCTCCATCCCTCTCCTGTCTCTCCCTTCCTCCCCTTTCTCTCCATCTCTCTTCCTTCCTCCTCCCCTCTCTCTCTCCCTCCCTTTCTCCCCCTCTCCCTCCATCCCTCACCCCATCCCTCCCCCATCCTCTCCCCACTCCTCCCTCCTCTCTCTCTCCCTCACACACACACTCTCAGACAGAACCAGGTACACACTCTCTCTGCCTGTCTCTCTCTCCTCCTCCCCCCTCCTTTTCATATATTTTCCGGCACAGGTATTTTTTTTCTCCTGTCTCTCTCTCCCTCACACCGCCCTCGCTCTGCCCTGGTCCATGCTACTCGTAGTGCCTCGCTCCCTCGCTCCTCCACACTCTCTGCCCTGTCTCTCTCCCTCCCCTCCTCTCTTTTTCTCTCTTTTTTTCTCTCTTCTCTCTCCTCCACTCTCCCCCACCCCCCCTCTCTGCCTGTCTATCTCCACCCCTTCTCCTCAACCCCCCTTTGCCCTTCTCCTCTCCCCTCTCCCCCACCAGCCCCTTCTCTCTTGCTGTCCTCCTCTCCTTCCCCTCTTCCCCCTGCGCTCACACCCCTCGTGCTGTCTCTCTCGTCCTCCTCTCTCCTCCACAGATAGCTCGGCCTCTCTGCCCTGTCGTCGTCGCTCACCCTCGGCCCTACTCTCCCTCCAGAACCCCCTGCTAGTCTCTGTCGTCGCGCGCACTCCTCTCCGGCTCTACCATACATCACCCTCTATCTCCCACTTGTATGCATGTTGGTTTTAGACCGATGATCGTTGCTAGCTAGCGTTGTGGAAAAACCATTGTGGGGGTCGCTGGAAATCGGAGGATGTGTATCGAAATCTGAGAGGCGCTTCTCAAAGGGGTTTTCCCACACCAGCCTGTAACATCCTAGCCGAGGCATGGCCTCTGCCTCTCCCGGGGGGACATGATGGGGCGTGGGCGAAGTGGTGCGAGAGACCGTGTGGAGGAATCTCTTGTCCACGGGCTGTGATCGCCAAGTATTCACGAGCCGCAGCGATATTGGAGGCCGGGTTGCCCGGCGACAGAGCGGGGCGTTCGTTGGATGAGGCGTGGCCGTGACTGTCAGGCAGAGCGTCTCTGACCCGGTGGCTGATGAAGCGATGGCGAGAGAGGGAGGGGGCGGAGGCAAAACAGGCGCCGCACTGCAGGCACTGCAGGCTGGCTCCGCCTCCGGCGCCGTCGCCACAGTGCTGAGGGATGTGCTCCAGGAAGAGCGCCTGGTCGTCCGTGGTGAAACCGCAGGGGGCGCAGCGGTAGCCAGACTCCAGGGGGGCGGGGGTATGAGGCCTCTTGACCGGGCTGTGCCTCTCCATCACCTCATCCTCATCCTCTTCTATCTTCACCCTCCGAGCCTTGCCCCCTCCCCCCCCGCCCTCCGAGCTAAGGGGGGGCATAGTGACGTCCCCCTCAGGGGAGCTGGAAGCCCCCTCCAGTCCTTGCTGCTGAGAGACACACACTCCATTACATTACCCTGCTCATAACATCAGAAAACAGGGCAGAACAATGTGTGTGTGTGTGTGTGTGTGTGAAAGAGAGTGTGTGTGTGTGAGAAAGAGAGTGTGTGTGTGTGTGAAAGAGAGTGTGTGTGTGTGAGAGTGTGTGTGTGTGAGAGTGTGTGTGTGTGTGAGAGAGTGTGTGTGTGTGTGTGTGTACCTGTCCTGTGTCCCCAGCATGTCTCAGCTGGATGTGTCTGTCCAACACCAGTCTGCTGCTGAAGGTACGTTTACCTTCAGTACACAACCTTGAGAAAAAGACAGAAAGACAGAGATATATATATATATATATATATATATATATATATATAGAGAGAGAGAGAGAGAGACATAAAGAGAGAGAGAGTGTGTAGCTGCAGTGTGCAGTGTGTAGGGTGCAATGTGTAGCTGCAGTGTGCAGTGTGTAGCTGCAGTGTGTAGTGTGTAGGGTGCAGTGTGTAGTGTGTAGGGTGCAGTGTGTAGCTGCAGTGTATAGGCTGCAGTGTGCAGGGTGTAGTGTGTAGGGTGCAGTGTGTAGCTGCAGTGTGCAGTGTGTAGTGTGCAGTGTGCAGTGTGTAGGGTGCAGTGTGCAGTGTGTAGGGTGCAGTGTGCAGTGTGTAGCTGCAGTGTGCAGTGTGTAGGGTGCAGTGTGTAGCTGCAGTGTGCAGTGTGTAGGGTGCAGTGTGTAGCTGCAGTGTGCAGGGTGTAGTGTACTCACTGGCAGTGGAAAACTCGCTTGATGCCCTTGTGTTTGACGCGGACGTGCCGTCTGAGGCTGGAGGTGGAGGAGAAGGAGCTCTCACACAGGCTACACGGGAACTTCTTTAAAACCTGGACACCGTCACACATAACACAGTTAGCACAGAGCTCACACAGAGTTAACACAGAGCTAACACAGGGCTAGCACAGAGCTAACACACAGTTAGCACAGAGCTAACACAGCGTTAACACAGAGCTAACACAGGGCTAGCACACAGCTAACACAGGGCTAGCACAGAGCTAACACACAGTTAGCACAGAGCTAACACAGGGCTAGCACAGAGCTAACACAGCGTTAACAGTCACACACTGTTAACACAGATATCCAAATCACACACAGTTACAAAGCCAGTCCACAGAGTTAACGCAGTCACAAACAGTTCACACACAACTACACCACACCATTGTTAATGGTCAGCTCTGGAATAAAAAGGTCCAATCCACTCATGCCTCAGTGATGTCATCTTGAATGATGAGCGACACTGCACTGCTGTCAGTCCTGACCTTGCTGTGCTGCTCGGCCATGTGGGTAATGTAGTCCTCTTTCACGCTGTAGCGGGCGTGGCAGGGAGCACACCTCCAGCCTGAGGACGTCTTGGTCTTGGCAGCTTCCTTGTCTTCCTCTTCATCTTCCTCCTCTTCATCCTGGTCTCTCCACTCCTCCCCATCGGAGCTCTCCGCCTTCACACCGCCACGCGCTCGGGACGCGGGGGCCGGGGACGGTAAGACCGCCACCGGGACTTCCTGTTTGACCACAGGGCCCTTGTGTGTAGACTGAGAAACAAAAACGACAAAAGAGAGACAAGAATTATTTAAAAAAAGATGGGAGGAAGGAGAGAGGAAAGGAGAAGAGGAGAGAGTGGAGGGGTGAGGAAAGGAGGAGAGGGAGAGAGAGAGAAGAGAGTGGAGGGATGAGGAGAGGAGGAGAGAAGAGGAGAGTGGAGGGGTGAGGAGAGGAGGAGAGGGGAGAGAGGGAAGAGACGAGGAGAGGAGGAGAGAGGAGAGAGTGGAGGGGTGAGGAGAGAGTGGAGGGGTAAGGAGAGAGTGGAGAGAAGAGGAGAGAGTGGAGGGGTGAGGAGAGAGTGGAGGGATGAGGAGAGAGTGGAGGATGAGAGAGAGTCGGGGGTGAGGAGAGAGTGGAGGGAGAGAGAAGAGTGGAGGAGAGAGAAGAGGGGAGAGAGGGGTGGGTATGGATGGATGGATGGGGGAGGGATGGATGGGGGAGAGATGGGAGGGTGAGGAGAGAGTGAGGGATGAGGAGAGAGTGGAGGGGTGAGAGCGAGTGGAGTGGGTGAGAGAGAGTGAGGGTAAGGAGAGAGTGGGGGAGGAGAGAGTGAGGGGAAGGAGAGAGCTGGAGGGGTTGAGCAGAGAGTGGAGGGGTGAGGAGAGATGGAGGGGTAAGGAGAGATCGTTGGAAGGGGTATAGGAGAAGAGATGGAGGGGTGGAGGAAGAGATGGAGGAGAGAGAAAGGGATGTAGGAGAGAGAGAGGAAGAAAGGGGAAGTAGGAAAGAGACTAGGAGTGAGAGAGGCCAGCCCAGAGTCCGTGACCTCAGACACATCCTGATGTGCCCAGATGGAGCTCCTCTGACATACAACCTGGTACATCAGGACACGTAACACGTAACCTTCTGCTTGGTCATGGTGTCAAAGTGGAGTCAGCAGTGGCTTCTGGGTAAAGACCGTGTCACACATCACACACTTGTAGATCATCCTGAGAAAGAAACAGAAAAAAGGGGGAACATAAGAGAATACAAATGGGCCCAGCATATTAGGTTGTGTTGTGTTGTGTGTGTGCGCGTGTGTTTGTGTTTGTGTATTTGTTTGTTTGTGTGCTGTGTGTGTGTTGTGTGTGTATTGTGTGTGTATTTTGTGTGTATGTGTGGTGTGTGGTGTGTGTGTGCTTGGCTCTGTCAGCAGTATTAGTCGTGTGTGTGTGGTGCTGTGGCCTGTTCTAGCATATTGGTGTGTGTGTGTCGCTCGCCTGTCCAGCAGTATTCGGTGTGTGTGTGTGCGCGTACTTGGCCTGTCCAGCGGTGAGTGTGGGGTGCTGGGTGTTGATGTGACCCTGGGCGCTAGGAGCAGACTTGAAAGCCATGGGGCAGCTGGGACACTTGTGGAACACCTCACAGTGAGCCGTCTGGATGTGAGACTTGACTGAGTTTAGCCCTCCAAACACCACCAGACAACTGGAACACCTGGAGACAGGGATGCAGGAGGTGAGGGAGGGGAGGGAGGGAGGGAGGCACGGAGGGAGGGAGAGAGGGATCAGGGAAAGGGAGGGGGAGCAAAGGGCATGGAGGGGGGAGGAGCGAGGGAAGGGAGAAGGGAGGCAGGGATGGAGGCAGGGAGAGAGGGAGGCAGGGAGGGAGGCAGCGAGGGAGGAATGGAGGCAGGGAGGGAGGGATGGAGGCAGTGGGGGAGGGAGGCAGTGAGGGAGGGAGGCAGTGAGGGAGGGAGGCAGGGAAGGAGGCAGGGAGGAAGGGTGATTAAGACAAAGAGAGAAAGAAATGGACATGGAAACAGAGACATTTTTATTTTAGCAAGACAGAGAGAGAGAGGTGAGATACTGACCTGTATCCGATGCGCCGTGCAAAGTGCAGGCAGGTGTTCTCCAGGTGGTCCTGGAAGGCCGTCTGTTTGGCCACGCCCCCACACTCGGGGCAGACATGGGGGGGGCGGGGCTTGTGGATGCGCTGATGAGCTGCAGCACTGCAGCCGTTTGGCAGCAGCATGGGGGGGGAACACTCCATACACGACTGGAGGAGTAGGAAGGAGTTAGGACGCTCTACTCAATGAGAATCCCTAACACACACACACACACACACACAGACAGACAGACAGACACACACAGACAGACACACACAGACAGACACACACACGCACGAACGCACGCACACACACAGGTACGTACACACGCACACGCACCTGTACACAAGTACGTACACACACACACACACACACACACACAGGTACGTGTACACACACACACGTACACACAGGTACGTACACAGACACACACACACACGTACACACAGGTACGTACACACACGCACACACAGGTACGTACACACACGCACACGCAGGTACGTACACACACGCAGGTACGTACACACACACACACACACACACACAGGCACGTACACACACACACACACACACACACACACACACACACACACACACACACACACACACACACACACACACAGGTACGTACTGTGTTGGGGGCTGGTTTGACTTCCTGGAAGTGAGCAGCTACCTCAGTGCTGCAGCTAAACTGGACGTGACACTCAGGACACTTGTTGCTACCGTACTGCAGAGCTTCAGCCTTCTTCATGAGCATCGGCTGCTTCTGCAGCTGGGGGGCGGAGCCGGTCGCCGGCGCCGTCGTCAGGGTGGTTACCGAGGGCGACAGCACCGTCGCCATGGAGGGGGAAAGAGAGAGCATGCCTGGAGGAGACGAAGATGAAGGAAAGAGAAAGAGAATCAGACTTGAGCAGACAGGAGGTGTGTTATCGTAGTAAAGAATGTTCTAGAGATGGAACATGGAAGCACATGGTAGTCTGCGTGACATCACACCGTGTACAGCCAATCATGGTCTGAATACACTAACCAATAGGAGTAGTGTCCTGCTGGCCAATCATCTGCTCCAGGCTGACAGGTCTCATGACCAGGTGAGAGCATTGCATAACCAGCCCTCTCTCCTTGTGCTCGCGGGCGTGCAGTAGGAGGCTGCACTTGTTGAAGAACGCCAGCCTCTTGGCGCAGTGGTTACAGGTCACCTCGATACGCAGCGAGCGCCGGTCATAATGACGGACCAGGCTACGCTCCAACGCAAACGCATCGCCACACTCCAGGCAGCGGAAACCCTGGGATAAGGAAGGAAGGAAGGAAGGAAGGAAGGAAGGAAGGAAGGAAAGAAGGAAGGAAAGTGTGTTTAGAACAAGGGAGACTCTTCAACACCCAGACAGCAGGGTATCACAACTCTGTCTGTGTCCTGTCCTGTCTGTGTCCTGTCCTGTCTGTGTCCTGTCCTGTCTGTGTCCTGTCCTGTCTGTCTCCTGTCCTGTCTGTCTCCTGTCCTGTCTGTCTCCTGTCCTGTCTGTCTCCTGTCCTGTCTGTGTCTGTGTCTGTGTCCTGGTCCAGTCCAGTCCAGTCCTGGTCCAGGTAACAGCCTCACCTGAGCAGGCAGGGGTAGCCCCCACTCTGGGGGGGGAGGACAGGACAGGTCAGGCTTGTAGCTGGGCAGTAGGTTCTTGCTGTTCAGGATCTTGTTGAAGGCTTCCACCAGGCTGGACTGGCTGCGGGAGATGACAGCTCCAGTACTGTTCACTATGGAGGCTGGTCTGCTGCCTCCCTGAGGAGGGAGGAGAGGGGAGGGGGAGGCCAGGGACATGCTGCTGGGAATGGTCTTCTGACCCAGGCCGCGTACATTTACCCCCGCTGGCCCTGACCTGACGGAGGACACGGAGGGCAGAGCTGCAGACCTTGTGATGCTCACGGCAGTGGCAGACACCTTCGGTTTGTTTTCAGCTGCCAGGCTGTTCTGGACCTTGCTGGCAGCAGCCAGCATGGCAGAGCTGGCGTCCTGCAGGGTGGACACGGGCAGGGGGCTCCCATCTTTGGCTCTCTGCTGCTGGGATGGTGATCTCTTAGGTCGGGTCATGACCTTACGACTCGCCGGAGGGGGTCTGGAACCGTCCGCGTTTTTCGAGGAATTCCCGCCCGCTACTTTAGGAGCTACTCTGGTCACTGTTCTAGTGATGCTGCCCGTCGGGGTTTTCACAGTTTTGATCCGGACTTTGAGGGGCCGGGAGGGGCCTGCAGCGGTTGCCGTGGCGTTCGTAAGCTTCGGGTCCATGTGGGAGGAGCTAGCAGCAGGACCGAAAGCGTTCGCTCCTCTTTGCCCGTCCTCCGTCTCCATCTTCTCCCCTTCCTCCGTACCACTCCCCTGACTGGGGTCACTCTCCATGGGGTCCTCTCTACCCTGAGGCCCCTGTCTACTCTGGGGCCCCTGCAACGTGGGGGCAGGAGCGGGAGCTGGGCTGGGGCTCGTCTTGGACGCGGCCGGGACAGCACCCGTCTGATCGGGCGGAGGGCTTTCTGGGGAGTCCCTCTCGTCGATGATGTGTTCTGGGTACTTCTCGTCTGGGGCGGAGAGGGGGGAGGACAGCCAAGGTGGAGGGGGGTCAGGCTGGGGGGGACACCTGGGAGCGAAGGACACCTTCTCTGGAGGCTTGTCATTTGACAGCGCCCGGGGAGACGAGAGGAGAGGGGGGGCAGGGAGAGGAGGAGGGGACGATGGCGTTGGCGAGCCAAACAGTTCGGAGGGCATTCTCTGTCGCCGTGGGAACTTGGGCGGTGAGCGCATGGGAGAGTCCGGGCTCTCCTGGATGACCAACGGGCTTCCCAGGTCAGGTTCCGAGTCCTCGTCTGAGTCCATAAGGCGCTGGAGCCCGGATCTGATGCTCCCGTTAGAGGGGGGAGGGGTGGGGGGTGGGCTGGGAGGGCGGGGGGCATGGAGGATGGAGGGAGGGGGCAGGTGTTGGGTGTCAGAGGGGGCGGGAGTGGAGGTGAAGGGTGTTGGGAGAGACGTGTGCTGGGTTAGGAGAGGCTTGAGTCTGCTGAGGAAGCTGTCTGTGTGTCTGGTGTTGCAGACAGACTGCCCTTCTTCTCCACTGTCTTCTCTGTTGGTCAGGGGGGAACTGGAGGACCACAAGTCTCCGCTGACCTGGGTCTGCAGCTTGGCGTTAGCCTCCTGGCTCTGGAGCCTAGCATTAGCCTCCTGGCTCTGCAGCCTAGCATTAGCCTCCTGGCTCTGCAGCCTGGCGTTAGCCTCCTGGCTCTGCAGCCTAGCATTAGCCTCCTGGCTCTGGAGCCTGGCGTTAGCCTCCTGGCTCTGCAGCCTAGCATTAGCCTCCTGGCTCTGCTGAACCCTGGTGTTAGCTTCCTGGGTCTGTAGCCTGGCATTAGTCTCTTGGCTCTGGAGCCTAGTGTTAGCCTCCTGGGTCTGTAGCCTAGTGTTAGTCTCTTGGCTCTGGAGCCTGGTGTTAGCCTCCTGGGTTGGTGGGGGCCCCTCAAAGCCATTGCGGGTGTGAGGCTCTGAGCAGACCAGACCTGGCATACGGCTGGCCAGCCTTACCCCATGAAGAAGACCTTCACCTCTGGAATCGCTCTGAGTAACCGTGGTAACCCTCCCTCCTGGGCTGCCTTCCTCCTCTTCTTCCTCCTCCTCCTCATCATCATCATCATCCTCCCCCTCTTCCTCCTCCGACCCCTCCTCCTCCTCGTCCTCCTCTCCAAACACACCAGACCTCACGCTGTTCTTCACAATCACACTGACCACAGGTGTATCTCCAGTGGGGCTGTTGGCTCTTAAAGGAGGGTCCTTCACTAAGTCTTCCCCACACTCCTCTGGGCTGGACTGGATAGCCTCTTTGGCATCAATGTCAGGAATGTCAAAAGCTGCCAACAAATCGTCAAAGTCTGGGGTCTTCATGTCCCCCATTCCCAGTTAACCACCAAACCCTGCAGGGGGAAAACATTCGCATGTTGAATTACACCAAAGGCCTGCCCATATTTGGCAAAGTATCAGCTGAAAATAAAAATACTCTTATCTTCTGTTTGACTAAATGTTTAAATGCTTCCCTGATCGGTCTATTACTTAGTTTGTCAAAGATACGTGGTCATACTAGGTTTATTTGAGTCTGCAAACAGCTAGCCTCATAACGTCGCTAGCTACTAAGCCTTTGGCATGCTTCCTGAACATTTCCTTCTGTACTTGTAAGCTACAACATTTCTTCAAAAATGAAATCTAAACATCTGTCGGAGTGCACTGTAAACATACAAATAACAACCACCGTGGCGTTTTGTCGGCTATCCGTCTGTTTCAACCCATGATTAAACATTTACAAACTTTGTGGCAAAGAACACCCCAACATGCTAGCCATGCAGATGCTAGTTAGCTCCGTGTGTTAGCTGGCTAGCCAGTCCAACCCGCCTCGTCGACACATTGACGGGCATTTAGCTAGTTACCTCTTTCGTTTACGTTTAATCGAATTGAAACCAAATGTATAGTGCTCAAAACACAAGCTGTTGTCTAGCTAAGCCTCCATACAACACACGAAGTATTTAGTGACATAGTTGCAAAGTTTTCAAACTCTTCACAGCGAAGAAAATGTCTCGATCTGTTTACCTCGAACTAAATGGGGAGCCTGACTTTCCTTCAGGGTGACGCAGGACTTGTTCGTCATCAGAAGATCGACTAAAGCGAGAGGCCATGATCATTGGACACTACATGATCCAAGTTACCTCAAGTTCACTTCTAACACTACTTCAGTTTACTAAACGGAGCGACACATGTATAATCAATGACAACTATGTTTGACTTACAACTAATGTTGCAACTAAAGATCTCAACTTGACAAACGTAGCCAAGTTGAATTTGAAAGTTACTGTGGTAATATTGTTCCATTTGCAGATCTGAAATGTAATAAAGGCAACTTAAACTGCTGTTTTATTTGGTAAATTTATTAAGGATTATCAGCTGGTAATACCCTTTAACTGAATGATTCCAAGTAGATAGCATGTCCCACTGTAATACAAAAGTTCCCCTGTCTTCAAAGAAGAAACATGCCTTAATCGTGACACAAAGAAACGTCGTAGCAGTACAAAAACTAAAACGAAACAAAAAACAGGTGACAGGTTTCTGTTTACAAGTTTAACGCAGGGGTCTCCGATCCTGGTCCTCGAGGGCCGCTGTCCTGAAGGTTTTAGATGTTTCCCTCCTCCAGCACACCTCATTCATTAGACTAAGGTGTGCTGGAGCAGGGAAACACTGAAAACCTTCAGGACAGCGGCCCTCGAGGAACAGGATTGGAGACCCCTGCGTTAAACTATAGAAGGATCCATCGTCAACAGACCTTTACAGGATGTCTACAATGTTTTTAATGTATGATGATTCGCATGGAAATTGAAACAGTACATCTTTCATTCTCAAGGACTCTTCCATACTGTGTGAGTGCGAGCATGTGTGTGTGTGTGTGTACGTGTGTTTATGTGTGTACATGTGTGTGTGTGTGTGTGTACGTGTGTTTATGTGTGTACATGTGTGTGTGTGTGTGTGTGTGTATGTGTGTTTATGTGTGTACATGTGTGTGTGTGTGTGTGTACGTGTGTATGTGTGTACATGTATACGTGTATGTATGTGTGTACATGTGTGTGTGTGTGTGCGTGTATATATGTGTACGTGTACGTGTGTACGTGTGTGTATGCACGTGTGTTCATGTGTGTACATGTGTGTACGTGTGTGTTTATGTGTGTGTGTGTGTACATGTGTGTGTGTTAGTGTGTGTATGTGTGTTTATTTCTTCTTCTCATCATCCTTCTTGCCCTCCGGAGGTTTGGAGCTGGTCTGTGAGGCCAGGGACCCCATGGCGTTGCGGATCGCCTCGTTGTTTGGGTCGACGCCAGGAAGGTTCTCCAAGACGCTCTGAAGGAACTCTGGGTCCTGCATGACGTCGTAGTCCTCATCGTCCTACAACACCAGGAACATCATGAAACTACAGCAGTGGAGGGGACTCACTGTATCCGGACACATTCTCATGCTATACTGGAACAGCAGGTGTTCATGTTATACTGGAACAGCAGATGTTCATGTTATACTGGAACAGCAGGTGTTCATGTTATACTGAAACACCAGGTGTTCATGCTATACTGGAACAGCAGGTGTTCATGCTATACTGGAACACCAGGTGTTCATGCTATACTGGAACACCAGGTGTTCATGCTATACTGGAACAGCAGGTGTTCATGCTATACTGGAACAGCAGGTGTTCATGCTATACTTGAACAGCAGGTGTTCATGTTATACTGAAACAGCAGGTGTTCATGTTATACTGGAACAGCAGGTGTTCATGTTATACTGGAACAGCAGGTGTTCATGCTATACTGGAGCCCCAGGTGTTCATGCTATACTGGAGCACCTGGTGTTCATGTTATACTGGAACAGCAGGTGTTCAGGTGTTCATGCTATACTGGAACACCAGGTGTTCATGCTATGCTGGAACAGCAGGTGTTCATGCTATGCTGGAACAGCAGGTGTTCATGCTATACTGGAGCACCAGGTGTTCATGTTATACTGAAACACCTGGTGTTCATGTTATACTGAAACACCTGGTGTTCATGTTATACTGAAACAGCAGGTGTTCAGGCTATACTGGAGCACCAGGTGTTCAGGCTATACTGGAACAGCAGGTGTTCATGTTATACTAGAAGGTCAGTCTTACCTTAGTCTCAGAGGAGGTCATGGGTGCCTCTGTGTCCATATCTTCTGGACCATCACACTCTGCAGGACACAGTTATCACATTGAAACATCACATTCTGCAGGACACAGCTATCACATTGAAACATCACATTCTGCACATACATCTGTACACTGACCTCTGTCTGTTCCCTGCACATACATCTGTACACTGACCTCTATCTGTTCCCTGCACATACATCTGTACACTGACCTCTGTCTGCTCCCTGCACATACATCTGTACACTGACCTCTGTCTGTTCCCTGCACATACATCTGTACACTGACCTGTCTCTTCCCTGCACATACATCTGTATACTGACCTGTCTGTTCCCTGCACATACATCTGTACACTGACCTCTATCTGTTCCCTGCATGGACATCTGTACACTGACCTCTGTCTGCTCCCTGCATGGACATCTGTAAAGCGTAGGCTATCTGCTCATCCTCAGTCATGCGGCTGAAGTCAGGAAGAGCGGGCGTGGCCGTGTCCACCTGGGGGACGGACATCTTCAACAGGGCGTCGTCCGATTCTGAAACACCAGAGGGAGGAGAGAGGGAGGAGGGGGGAGAGAAGAGAGAGAGGGAGGAGAAGAGGGGGAGGAGAGAGGGAGGAGGGGGGGAGAGAGAAGAGAGAGGGAGGAGAAGAGGGGGAGGAAAGAGGGAGGAGGGAGGGGGAGAGAAGAGAGAGAGAGGGAGGAGAAGAGGGGGAGGAGAGGGGGAGAGAAGAGAGAAGAGAGGGAGGGGAGAAGAGAAGAAGGAGAGAAGAGAGAGGGAAGAGGGGGGAGGAGAGGAGAGAGAAAGGAGAGAAGTTAGGCAGTTAAATACAACTCAAGAGGATGTGGGTACTAATTGCTTAATACATTCTGTTTTCCTCAGAAGGCCTGGTTCCTCTGAAGGCCTCAGCCTGGTTCCTCTGAAGGCCTCAGCCTGGTTCCTCTGAAGGCCTCAGCCTGGTTCCTCTGAAGGCGTCAGCCTCCTCTTACCGTCTGCAGTTGGGGAGGGCGCGCCGACCTCCGCAGCAGATACCACAGCCGCCCTGCGAGCCTCGTCCTCCTGCCTCTGCCTCTGCTCCTCCATGGACACCCTCAGAGCCTGAACACAGGGACACACTACAGCTCAGCACCCTCAGAGCCTGAACACAGGGACACACTACAGCTCAGCACCCTGACAGCCTGAACACAGGGATACACTACAGCTCAGCACCTTCACAGCCTGAACACAGGGATACACTACAGCTCAGCACCTTCACAGCCTGAACACAGAGATACACTACAGCTCAGCACCTTCACAGCCTGAACACAGGGATACACTACAGCTCAGCACCCTGACAGCCTGAACACAGGGATACACCACAGCTCAGCACCTTCACAGCCTGAACACAACACTACAGCTCAGCACCCTGACAGCCTGAACACAGGGATACACTACAGCTCAGCACCCTGACAGCCTGAACACAGAGATACACTACAGCTCAGCACCCTGACAGCCTGAACACAGGGATACACTACAGCTCAGCACCCTCAGAGCCTGAACACAGGGATACACCACAGCTCAGCACCTTCACAGCCTGAACACCGGGATACACTACAGGTCTTCTTCATCTAACCAGGCAGGCAACACAGGGTCCCAAGGTAAACAAGCGTTAAGTCAGTAAGAAGAGATGAAGAGACTCATGGGGTAACAAGGAGGAGGGAGAGAAGGAGGGGGTGAGTGTGTGGAAGAGAGATGAAGAGGGAGAGAAGGAGGGGGTGAGTGTGTGGAAGAGAGATGAAGGATAACATCTCCATTCTTGCTTCTTACCAAAGCCAGCTCTGGATCTGCACTGGGATCTACCCCAAACTCAAAGTCGCTGGCCCCCAGGCCCAGCATGGCACCTCCCTCCCCAGCCAGGATGGGCGAGGAAAGCAGGGCATCGGCCAGGCTGGGGCCTGGAGGAACAGTCACCAGGTGGGAACCTGCACCCTCCTTTCCGTTCAGAGTGTTTATGAAGGAAGTCAACTTCTCTGTGTTCATCTCCTGCAGGAGGAAGATATACATATCATCATCATCATCATCATCATCATCATCATCATCTCCACACAGGACTTAAAACTGCAACCATTTTGCTAATTTTGACCATTAACAAACATGCAAAACAGATCTACAAGATGAAAATTGTTGTGCAAAAATGCTCCAAACGTTGTTGAGTTGGGAGCACTGGTGCCACCTTGTAAAACCCCCCATCAAGTTCTCTCTCTCTCAGACCACAACAGAGGATGGGTGTGGATGTTAACTACATACCTCTTCACCAAAGTTAATAATGTCCACGCTCACTTTCTCCTTCTTTAAACGCTTCGCCATTTTGACCAGCTGAGGAAAACCAGGAGGTCAAACATTAGCCTCCTGACACACAAACACTATGCAGACGCACACGCACACGCACGCACACGCACGCACGCACGCACACACACACACACGCACACACGCGCACACACGCACACACACACACAAGCTCACATCTTTCTCATTGTCCTCCACTGGGCTGCCCACAAAAGCGATGATGCGCATCTTGTGGTTCTTCCCCTGCCTGTGTTTCAGAGCCAGCTGGAGAGACAGGAGAGACAGGAGATACATGAGTGACCAGGAGAGACCAGGAGAAACAGGAGAGACCAGGAGAGACCAGGAGAAACAAGAGAGACCAGGAGAGACTAGGAGAAACAAGAGAGACCAGGAGAGACCAGGAGAAACAAGAGAGACCAGGAGAGACCAGGAGAGACCAGGAGAGACCAGGAGAGACCAGGAGAAACCAGGAGAAACCAGGAGATACCAGGAGAAACAAGAGAGACCAGGAGATATCATGTGTTTGGCAGAAGACTCACATGTGCTACTCTGATGCCTGTGCAGAAGCTGATGTTACCACGTGGCTGAACAGCGTGTAGTTTGGACAGGATCCTGCTCGTGTCTGGAGTCAGCGTGGTCAACACCTCACAGTTACTGCATGGGAAACATCTTGTTAGCGGAACTGTATCTGTTGTCAGGGAAACGTCCGTACACTTATACATCCAAACCCCTGTTCCCGTGGTAACAGCTTGTTAATATGCACGCGGTTCACCTACTTCGCCATGGTGATGAGCCCCACGTTGTTCTCAGGGTTACTGCGGGTCTTGGAGTGACACACAATGTTGACGGCATCTTGCTGGGCCTGAAGTCTCGTGGGTAAAAAGTCTCCATTGCGCATGTACTCGCTGTTGTCCACACTGGTAGAACGTAAAGAGATTCACACTGTCAGTCCAACAGTGTCGTAAGACTCTCACTACTGAACTCAAGCGATTTCAAAACGCAAGTCAGCAAATGGGCTAACAGAGCAATGTTTATGAAATGTTCAAACTATAGACTACTGAATATATCTGTAAGTCATAAACATAACAGGCTGTTTCATATAATAGAGGTCTTAAATGATGTGTTTGAGCCATCAGAATAAATCAGCTGTCAATAACCAGCTATTTGATGACGAGTTGTCATTGTTGTGTTTAAGAAGCTAGGTAGCTAACACAGCTAGCACCATAATTTGCCGGTTTAAAAGTCCCAATAGGTAGTTATTCAGCCAAACATACACAAAACAGGACGGTAGCTAGATACTCTGCTCCTTTGGGCATCATCCTTATCCTATTAATTAAAATCATGGTTTAACTAGTGTCTAAAGCGCGCTAGCTATCTGAGTAGATTACTGTGCAGTGACTCAGGAAAATAAGTGGTTAGCTAGCTAGCTTGATGATATCCCGTTAATCTACGGTTAACGCTCATCTCATTGCTTGCAAATACAAGGAAACATATAGAACACCTAAATATACGGTTTTGGTTCACGTAAAAACAATGCAAATCAAATCAATACTGAATATCTGATAACCTTACCAGACCATAGTACTTTCAAGCACCATCTTGGAATCTTGTTGTAACTCTACGTCACCGGAAGTAGTTGATGGGAAATGTTGTTCTTTAAAGCGAGTTTTAAAAAACGGTTCTGATCTAGGACCAGTTATACTTTGACATAAATACACATGGACTCCACATTAGACCAACGCTTTAACAACTATAGAAAAAGACAGCTGTGTTGCAACTCGAAAATTTCACAGAAATCTCTTATTTGTCAGCGATCTTATACCAGCATACCAGGAGCAAGCAGTTGGTGTGGAGGTCTTTTCACATTATGTACATTACAATACAATAATATTCAAAATAAAAATGCCCAAATAGAAAAGGCTCTTTATCTAATTATAGTCTCGACACGTGCCTATTTGTTTTTGTTGATACGTTTTTTTTCTTTCTGGGAGCCGGATTTATATTTCGGTGCAGTCCGCTCCCAGGGTGGATGTTCGGGGCAGGTGTGGGAACAGTCGCCGATCACCTGTGAGGAGCAGCGAAGACGTGACGTAACGGTGACGCACACATTCACGACACAAAACATGTAGAAAATATGTTTAATCCTTTAAAATCAGGGAGACAATATGAAAAACATCACTACCACATAAGTGGAACATGGCAGAAGGAACAGGCAGAACGTACAGCATGAGAAGGCCTTTCTGTGACTCCTATGTACATATAAACATTTTATACACACAGTAGAAATATAGTAATAGAAGCATAGACGGCAAACGGCAACTTTAGAGACCGTGTGAAACATTCACGTAGAAAAGCATGGGACAGTATATTCCCAAAATCAGCATGGAGAGTATATCATTTATCACAATAAAACCATGATATAAAAGTGAATAGTCAAATAACCCTTCCCCTTTGCAAATCACACTTAAGATGCAGACATTGTTTTGTGTCAGAATACATTATTATACTTACAATCGTCTACGGTACATACAGCTTACAAATCATTTCAGTCAACATCAAAGTCATATTAATAGTCATAATAAATACATTTCTTGCACCGGACAGATGGCAGACTTTTTCATATTGCATCGATGTTCAAAGTTGTGTAGTGTCTTATGTTTGCCTGCCTCTGGCACTACAGGGTCATGGGTCAGGGTCATGGGTCAGGGTCATGGGTCACTTGTGCAGTGGTCTAATCAAGAACATTTAGGACCAACATCATTTCTCTAACATGAACACATGTTTTAAAAAAAAGAAAGTAAAACGGTTGTTCTGAGGCTGTCCAAAATAGAACCAGTCAGTTTCTACTGACTGGAACCCTGTTGTCACACTAAGGCTTTAAAGTATTGGTTTGTCTTTCAACACAACGAGGGGATGTTGTCTTTGGTGTTAGTAAGACTTCAGACTTAACTGAGGACCTGTGACCAGGTGAGACCAGGTGAGACCAGGCGAGACCAGGCGAGACCGGGCGAGACCAGGCGAGACCAGGCGAGACCAGGCAAGACCAGGCAAGACCAGGCGAGACCAGATCCGACCAGGTGAGACCAGGCGAGACCAGATCCAACCAGGTGAGACCAGGTGAGACCAGGTGAGATCATGGTCAACAAGTGAGGCCATGGAGGAGGTAAGCAGTGGCACTGTGTGTTTGCCACCTGTGGTGTTTGGATTCATCAGTTGTGGGAGAAAGGTAAAGTAGTAAACATAAACTTTGAATATCTTAAGACCATAAAGTGGATTCATTTCCTGTGAAGCACAATACTTTAGTATCACCCCAAACACCCAGCCCCCAAGCACACACACACACAATGTCTGCCCTCATGCAAAAAAGACTCGAGAAGAGATCTGGTTCAAATCTTCAAAGCAGAAAAATATATATCCGTCTTAAATCCAGGTGTGCGCTTAAGGGTTTCCATGTCCAGCGAGCCCTTTCATGCAGAAACATCTGGATTGCTTCCTGTTTCCTGTTCATTCCACTGGATCCTGCGTGTCCACAGCTCTTGTTGAGCAGGCAGTGTTCAGGTGAGCTCTTTGGAACCATGTCTCTAGCTAGTGAAATACAAAACACTCTAACGTCCACGTGTCTCCATCTGCTTCCCATTCCCATCTGGCGTGAAGATACTGTGAGCTCAGGTGTTAGCACTGAGCATGTGCAGAAGAAGGCTAGTTTCATCACTTCTCTATTAAGTCTGGTGGAACAGAAACCTTCTGTTTAGTGTGTGATTTGTGTAAAGAAACGAACGAAAACAGAAGAAAAATAAAAAGAACGGAAAAACGGCTATCCATAAAATCAAGCAGTCTGCTTCTGCTGCCTGGATCGTTCATGATGCAGCTGAGAACAGCTGCTTTCTCTGCCAGCACAAGAAGAACCAGTCATTTCTGGAACCAGCAGAAAGAACTTTTTTTGCACATTTATGTCGAGTGGAACATGGCTGAGTATCAAGGTACTTATTGAGTGGGACAACCCACAAACCAAACTGAACATGACGATGTGTGTCGACACAGCTGAGAGACACAACTGTGCATAATACTTCCACTGTTTCCAACCCGAACAGTCGATTGGTCCATTTGTTTTTGGAAAGATGTTATGATTGGCAGTGAAGTGTAAATGAATATAACAATAAGCACAATAACTACAGATAGAATAACAATAGGGCTGTGTTTCGTCTGTATAAGTGAAGGCACGGACTAACAGCAGGTTAGGTTACACTGCCTCCTGTCTTTCTGCTCACCGATCTTCAGGTTAGCATCTCTGCAAAGCAGGAGCATATATAGACTCCTGTCCTCCATCAGTCTGGCACATGTGGTCTCAGATAGGATGAGGCCAGCGGTGGTACGACAACAAGGTACAACACAGCCTCTTACCAGCACCTTATTCAACTGGCTCTGTGGGTGAAACGTCTGACCAAGCCTTGCTGACACCAAGCATCACACCACTCCAACTCCCCTGCGCTCAGGTGAACACTCAGGTGAACAGCTAAGTGAACATTCAGGTGAACAGCTAAGTGAACACTCAGGTGAACACTCAGGTGAACACTCAGGTGAACAGCTAAGTGAACATTCAGGTGAACAGCTAAGTGAACACTCAGGTGAACAGCTAAGTGAACACTCAGGTGAACACTCAGGTGAACAGCTAAGTGAACACTCAGGTGAACAGCTAAGTGAACACTCAGGTGAACACTCAGGTGAACACCTGTAGATTGGTTTCAGCAAGGCTTCAACAGAAGCACCCCCAAAAAGAGGCCAAACTATCTGCCAGTGTGGACCTGTTTCAGTCTCGAAACCTTCTGATTTAACATTCAGTCGATCAAAAGCAAAGATCTTAGCCAGTAATCTAGAAATGCATACAAGATTGGAAAACCTTTGCAATTGTAACATTTAGCGATGATAGTATAGCGTGATCATAGATTCTTAAAACACTTGAGAACAGCGCTCTCTAATCTCCTGCAGGACTTAAAGGCCTTGAACACATGGATGTTGATGGTAGAAACACGAGGGTTCTCAGTCCTCTATGGCTGAGCCTGCTCACACAGCACACAGCCACTTAGGCAAGAACTACTCTAAAGAAGGATGAGTTCCACCTCCACATCTCTTGGATGGATGTAGGTGTGCCTGAACCTACATCTCTCTATCTCTCCACCTACTCCTTCCTCCCCTCCCGTCCACTCCCTCCACCTCCTTCTCCCTCTTTCCACCTCCCTCCCTCCCTCTCTCACCCTTCCCTCCCTCCCCCTCCTCCTCCCTTCCCTCCCTCCTTCCCTCTTTCCACCTCCCTCCCTCCCTCTTTCCACCTCCCTCCCTCCGTACACTTCCCTTCTTCCAGTACTTGGTCTTCTCCTCTTCTTTTCGCGTATCTCCTCCGCTGCTTATTTAGACTTGTCGTTTTTCTGTCAATTTTCTTTATTCTCCTTTCTTTTTATTCGATTCTTCCACTCCTCTTCTCTTCCTCTTTCCTTTCTACCTTCCACCCTTCCCTCCTCCCCCTCCTCCTCCCCTTCCTCCCTCCTTCCTTTTCACCTCTCTCCCTCCCATCTTCACCTCCTCCCTCCCCTTCCACCTCCCTCCCTTTATCCCTTCCCTCCCTCCCTCCCTCTCTCTTTCCACCTCCCTCCCTGACTGCGGCAGGTGTGGAAAATGTAAGCAGGCTCAGCAACTTCTAAAATATAGTTTTCTAGCAGCACACACTGTATCTGTGACTGGTGCTGCCTACAGACACACGTCCCTCCCCTCCTCTCCCGGATCGTTCACTCTTACTAATATCATTCCCTCCGATGCCAGGCAAGCGATGATAGCCCGACTATTCACCCATCCTGTCGAATTGTACAACACCATCTCTCCCAATATCTATCCCTCTCAGTCACGCCCCTATCTCTCGTTTCTCTCCCACCCTCTTCTCTCTCCCTTCCTCTCCTCTCTCTCCCCTCGCCCCTCTCCCCTCCTCTTCCCTCCCTCTCCTCTTTCTCATCTCCCTGCTCTTCTCTCTCTCTCCCTCCTCCCCTCATCCTCCCTCCTCCCCCCCCTCCCCCTCCCCTCCTCCCGCTGGTGACTAGCATGACCAGACCTCCCTCCACAGCAGCAGATGATACGAAGAAGAACTTGATGATGGAATGCAGGACGGGTCCTCTCAGTTATCTCTTGCTCTCTCCAGACCCCCTCTTCTCAGACCATGCTCAGTGTACTGCGGAGAGCCAGAAGTAGACAGACACAAGAGTACAAGATCAGCACAGTGTGAGATCAGCACAGACAGTGTGAGATCAGCACAGTGTGAGATCAGCACAGTGTGAGATCAGCACAGACAGTGTGAGATCAGCACAGTGCGAGATCAGCACAGACAGAGATCAGCACAGACAGTGTGAGATCAGCACAGTGCGAGATCAGCACAGTGCAAGATCAGCACAGACAGTGCGAGATCAGCACAGACAGTACAAGATCAGCACAGTGTGAGATCAGCACAGTGTGACATCAGCACAGACAGTGTGTGATCAGCACAGACAGTGTGTGATCAGCACAGACAGTGATCAGCACAGACAGTGTGAGATCAGCACAGACAGTGTGAGATCAGCACAGACAGTGTGAGATCAGCACAGTGTGAGATCAGCACAGACAGTCTGAGATCAGCACAGACAGTGAGACGCAGACTTACGAAACAGATGTTAGTCTCAGGGATGATGTCTGACAAGGAGATGGCATCTTCGTTCCCTGACTGCTCTCCTGACGCCTCAGCACCCATACTGACACGAGGAGGGAGGGAGGAGGAGGGGAGGGAGGAGGGGAGGGAGGAGGAGGGGGAGGGAGGAAAAGGGAGGAGGAGAAAGGGAGAGGGGGAACAGAGAGTGAGAGGGAGGAAGAGAGGAGGAGAAAGAGAGAGGAGGAGAGATGGAAGAGGAGGGAGGAGGAGAGTCGGAGGAGAGAGGGAAGAAAGAGGGATAGGTAGGGAGAGGGATAAGGAGGAGAAGAGAGGGAGGAGAGAGGGAGAGGGAGGAAGAGAGAGTGAGAAGGAGGAGGAGAGAGGGAGGAGGGAGGGAGGGAGAAGCTTAGTTTAAATGCAGGCTGTTATCTCGTGCTTGCGAGGATGCTGTTGAGAGTGGCATTGTCTTCCCTACCTCTGGGGGGCGCCATGGTCCGGGTCTGTGCTGGCTGCTTTGTGTACCTCCACTCCAACTGACCTACACACACAGGAAGAGGAACATGGTGTTGGGGAAGAAGGGTGGGAGGAGATGGAGAGAGGTAGTCTAAAAGAGGGCTGGATGATGAGTCTGACCGTAGTGGAGGAGAGGACGAGGTGAGTCCGGTACTGCCCAGTGAGGAGGTGGACAGATTGGCCTCGCCATCACCTGCCCCCCCTGCCAGGGGAGGGGTCCTGGGCACCAGGTCTGGTCTGCCTGACTGCACACCTGTACAGGAGAGATGAACACATCACCTGCTGCCCAGTTCTGCGTCAAAGACGTAACCTGCAATGCAGCATTCCAGATGGCCTTTTGTCAAACTGACTTGAAGCATTTAAACCTACTCCCTTCCTGCCTCCCACTCACCACTCTCTACTTCGGTGTCCGTGCGGCTGTAGTGGGTGTGGTAGACTAGTCTGGAGTCCACCGGGGCGTGGCCAACAGCGTGGGAGAGGGGGGTAGGGGCCCCCAGAGTGGGAGCTCTTCTCAGGCCTCCCTGACCCCCCCCTCGACTCTTCTTAGAGGGAGAGAGCTTCACTGTGAGAAGGTGACAAGGACAGACAAGGAGAGAACGGAAGAAATGTGAAACGTGAACATCAGTTCTTGGGAATTTCAACAGAAGGAGCGTTCTTGATGCAAGAGCGTGTCCGCGTGACTGCTTCTTGCCACACCCACGCAGGCTTACATTGGATCTTCTTGAACACGGTGTTGCACATGAACTGTTGGAAGCGTTCGGCATAGAAGCCTGGTCTGTGTACTGACACGGTGTCCTGGACAGAGAGGGGGACAGGGGGGGTGAGGGAGGGAGGGGTCCACACCTGGATCGAGCACACTAACCAGGAGGTCACATGATCTTTCTAGGAAGTGATCCCTGCAGTGCTACCTCAGAGGAGTTCTTACCCCGTCATGAACCAAGGCCTTCCACGAATGCTCCAACTTTTTGACAAATCTAAAAATAAGAATGAATATAAATCCCACAAGGTATTAGCACATCTGAGACTGTTACGGGCCAAGTTTAACCTCACCTCACCCTAAGCTCTCCTCACCCTAACCCTAACCTCACCTAACCCTAACCTCACTCTAACCTCACCTCACCCTAACCTCACTCTAACCTCACCCTAACCTCACCTCACCTAACCCTAACCTCACTCTAACCTCACCTCACCTAACCCTAACCTCACTCTAACCTCACTCTAACCTAACCTCACCTAACCTCACCCTAAGCTCTCCTCACCCTAACCTCACCCTAACCACCCTAACCTCACTCTAACCTCACCTCACCCTAACCTCACTCTAACCTCACCCTAACCTCACTCTAACCTCACCTAACCCTAACCTCACTCTAACCTCACCTAACCCTAACCTCACTCTAACCTCACTCTAACCTCACTCTAACCTAACCTCACCTAACCTCACCCTAAGCTCTCCTCACCCTAACCTCACTCTAACCTCACCTCACCTAACCTCACCCTAAGCTCTCCTCACCCTAACCTCACTCTAACCTCACCTCACCTAACCCTAACCTCAGCTCACCCTAACCACCCTAACCTCACTCTAACCTCACCTAACCTTAACCTCACTCTAACCCTAACCACCCTAACCTCACCCTAACCACCCTAACCTCACCTAACCACCCTAACCTCACCTAACCCTAACCTCACCTCACCCTAACCTCACTCTAACCTCACCTCACCCTAACCCTAACCACCCTAACCTCACCCTAACACTAATCTCACTCTAACCTCACCTCACCCTAACCCTAACCACCCTAACCTCACCCTAACCCTAACCTCACTCTAACCTCACTCTAACCCCAACCTCACTCTAACCCCAACCTCACCCTCACTCTAACCTCACCTCACCCTAACCCCACCTCACCTCAACCCCACCTCACCTTAACCCCACCCCACCCTAACCCCACCTCTACCCTAACCTCACCTTAACCCCACCTCACCCTATCCTCACCTGTAGGACTGAAGGATGTCGATGATGCCGATGTAGACCAACATCCTCTCTCCTTTACTGTTGCGTGCTGGGATACCTCCCATGCTGCAAGAACAAAGCACAGTCATCAACCCCATCAGCACAGCCATCAGCACAGTCATGGGCACAGCCATAAACACAGTCCTCAGCACAGCCATCAGCACAGCCATCAGCATAGCCATAAACACAGTCCTCAGCACAGCCATAAACACAGTCATCAACCCCATCAGCACAGCCATCAGCACAGCCATAAACACAGTCCTCAGCACAGTCATCAGCACAGCCATCAGCACAGCCATAAACACAGTCCTCAGCACAGCCATCAACCCAATCAGCACAGTCATCAGCACAGCCATCAACCCAATCAGCACAGTCATCAGCACAGCCATCAGCACAGCCATAAACACAGCCATAAACACAGCCATAAACACAGTCCTCAGCACAGCCATAAACACAGCCATCAACCCAATCAGCACAGCCATAGTCACAGTCATGGGCACAGCCATAGACACAGTCATCAACGCAGTCATCAACACAGTCATGGGCACAGCCATAAACACAGTCCTCAACACAGCCATCGGGATGCTGCTCTAGTACAAGAGAACAGGTGTTTCCAGGTGTGACTCACTGATCCTCTGAGTCCAGGGCCCCCTTTCCCCGGGCCTCCCCCTGGATGGACTCCATGGCAGTGCAGTAGAGGCTCTTCTGGGCCTGGGGCCGGCGCTGGTCAGGGGTCACTGCCCCCTCAGACCCCCCGCTGTCCCCCGCCTGGGCCCCCGCACGCTCCCGCTCACGGCTGGCCTGGTCCAGGTTATGGATGCCCACCAGCAGGCTGTAGTCCATGATCTTGAAACTCTGGAGGAGCTGGACACACAGACACACGTGTCAACACACACGTCAGCACACACAGACAAACACGTCAACACACCAGACACACACATCAGCACACGCAGACAAACACGTCAACACACACAGACAAACACGTCAACAAACACGTCAACACACACAGACAAACACGTCAACACACACAGACAAACACATCAGCACACGCAGACAAACACAGCAACACACCAGGACACAGCAACACACCAGGACACAGCAACACACAGCAACACACCAGGACACAGCAACACACAGCAACATCATAAATCACCATAAACTCCCGTCTTTCCACAATTTTTTCTTCTTACAGTCTTTCATTCTCTTCATTCATACATTCCTTCCCTCCCCTGCCCCTCCCTCCCTCCCTCCCACTATTGCCACATCTTCCCTCTCCTGCCCCTCCCTCCCTCTCTCTCTCTCTCTCTCTCTCTCTCTCTCTCT
>BROE01000014.1:19046764-19064264 GCA_036571765.1 Plecoglossus altivelis
GGGGGGGGGAGGCAGGGAGGGGGGAAGTTATAGGAGGAAAGACAGAAGAATGTTACTAAAAACTCAAACCAGTAAACCACTGTTGACAGCCTCCTATGCCAGACAGCATTGCCTACCTGGGGAAGAAGATGCTCTCCACCACCACAAAGTCCTGCATCAGAACATCCCTCTCTGCCTTTTGGCTCAGACTGCCAACTGTGTGAGTGATGCCCAGCTGGATGGCTCCTTTCAGGGCTGATGAGGTGGTCTGGAGGGGCAGAGCACAGGCCAGGGACGCGTTATGGTCATGGGGGGGACATTACACAGATCTGAGAGTGCTCAGGGAGGGGGGGAGGGAGAGAGAGAGAGAGAGGGGGAGAGAGAGAGAGAGAGAGAGAGAGAGAGGGAGTGAGAGAGAGCGAGAGAGCGAGAGAGCGAGAGAGAGAGAGAGGGAGAGAGGGAGAGAGACCCTGGATGTTACTAACTTTCTTGTAAGTGGTTTCTCCAGTGGTGGTCTCAACTCCTCGGTGTCCGATGGTTTTCTTCATGCTCTGAGCTGTTCCTGAAGAACCGGCCATCTAACCCGACAAACAACAACAACATCAAGACTCAAATAAGATCAAGAACCAAAGTACAAATGTCTAAAGCAATTAATGCGTCAATAAAGTGCACACTGACTATACCAGTCTCCGCTGTCAAACCTGCTCTGGTTCACTTGTGTTTGCCAGTGGTAAATATCAGATTAATCACTCACACTCACACTCACACTCACACTCACACTCACACTCACACTCACACTCACACTCACACTCACACTCACACTCACACACACACACACACACACACACACACACACACACACACACACACACACACACACACACAACTTTATCAGAGTCTCACGGGAGAACACTGCCAACAGTGTGAGTTGAGATCAACTCACACTGTTGGCAGTGTTTAGTAAACATGTACCAGTGTGATTATATTATCAATATGGAAAACTGTTCAGATGGTGGCAAGCAGTCGTACCTCCGGAGAGGCCATTTTCTGAGTTCCACTGGAGCCTGTAAGAGAGGACATGACGTCACCAGAGAGGACATGACATCACCAGAGAGGACATGACATCATCGGAGAGCAGATGAAATGTGCAGAGAGATGATCAGGCCTGCGTTCTCTCAGTGCAGCCATGCTCAATCCATTAAGAAGCTGACTGGCAGTGGCTCATCGAGTCCTGCCCTAACACATTCACACCCAACACATCGGGAATGTAGGCTAGTCAAATTGGCCTCGCCTGCCTCCTCTTCACAATAACTCTGTTAGTTAGGCCTAATTAGCTCTGCTATTTGCAGCCCACGCCATGTCCCTGTAAGATACAAGAAAGAAACAGCCAATCGCAGAGCCAGCTGCAGTTGGCCCCAAGCCCACCGCTGCTCCACTCCAGCTGGAACTACAAAGCCCAAGAGCATGCTGTTCCAGATATGCCTGCTGCCTCTGCCGCCGTGCCTCCTGACTAGAGCAGCATGACAGCAGTAGACACCCTGACTTACAGGGTCTGTACCAGCAGGGAGGGGGTCTGTAGCAGCAGGGAGGGGGTCTGTAGCAGCAGGGAGGGGGTCTGTAGCAGCAGGGAGGGGGTCTGTACCAGCAGGGAGGGGGTCTGTACCAGCAGGAAGGGGGTCTGTACCAGCAGGGAGGGGGTCTGTACCAGCAGGGAGGGGGTCTGTACCAGCAGGGACGGGGTCTGTACCAGCAGGGACGGGGTCTGTACCAGCAGGGGGGGGGTCTGTACCAGCAGGGAGAGGGTCTGTACCAGCAGGGGGGGGGTCTGTACCAGCAGGGACGGGCAGGAGTTGAGCTCTGGCCAGCAGGGAGGGTCTGTATAGGAAGGGTTTGACCAGCGGGTTCTGTACAGAGACGATTTGTTGGAGACGTTTTTCCTGTCATGACATCAACACGTCTGTGGAACAAATACTTCTTCACGTCAGTGAATGTCTGGAAATGTGCCCTTTCCCATCTACTAGATGCTTATTTTCCATCAGAATATGGCTAGCGTCCTCAGACACACTGACTGCCTTCCCAAAACTCTCCGTCTCGCTCAGCCCAGCCAGAAGCTAGGGCGTAACCAATAGCAACATCTATTTTAGAGTTGCCGTTTGTGCTGCAATACTACTATTGGCATCAGTGCAGTAGGAGCTGAGGGACTGTGGACTGAGGGAAAGTTACATTTGGGACAGGAAGCAGGAGACAGGTGGAGCAGACACGGAAGAACTCACAAAGTCATTTTTACGTTGGACTAGACATGCTGTGGACTATTCCTGGAATGTTTGGAGACAAAGACAAACAGTCTAGATAATAGGCTAACTGGAGAACAATTCAAACAGAATTAGTTTAGCATGGGTAAGCAGCTGATATTCATGGCATCAAGACCCATTGCTGCAGTTGTATTAAACAGACAAAACACCACTGAAGACTAGCTCAGTCTTTCCTGTAAAGGCCTGGTGGACACACACACACACACACACACACACACACACACACACACACACACACACACACACACACACACACACACACAGAAACCATCTCACTGTAGCTAAACCACCAGACCCAGAGGAGACACACCATGCTGGTACCTCTCTTCAAGGCTCTCCTCCAGAACTGAGTCCTAATGTCTGTGGAGTAAGACACTGTTAGCTGTTAGGCCTTCACCACAACACATCACATCAGTCCTATACCTGTTAGGCAGGAGCCTGTGCTGGCCTGTGCTGTGAAACTAGCCCACACGTGAGCTGGTCTGTGCTTGGAGAACTAGCCCACAGGGTGTGCTGGTCTGTGCTTGGAGCACTAGCCCACAGCCTGTGCTTGGACCACTAGCCCGCAGCCTGTGCTTGGAGAACTAGCTCACAGCCTGTGCTTGGAGCACTAGCCCACAGCCTGTGCTTGGAGAACTAGCCCACAGCCTGTGCTGAGAGAACTAGCCCACAGCCTGTGCTTGGAGAACTAGCCCACAGCCTGTGCTGAGAGAACTAGCCGCTCTGTGACCCCCGCTACTGAACTGTCATGCATCATGTTTTCAAGATACAATTTAGCAAACTAGTGTCATTACGAAGAGAACACTGTGGATCCGGGAGTAGGTGCCGTCTTAGTTATTGTTGACTGGACACCAAACTCTATCCCTCAAACTAATCTGGCATGTTCTTAAAAGACAAAAACAGATTAGAGCTTCTCTGATTGCATGACTCAAACTTTACTATTGTCAAAACAGCAACTGTTGGATACACAGTTCTGGATATTGGCAAGCCGTTTAAATAAAGAATGAAACTAAATATTGACTCCAGAAAAGGATGTGGGTTATGAGCAACTCTGTAAGGAGGTGGTTTTGGTAACGACTACAGCGAATTCCAAGTATAGGATCCCATTAGTATTTGTGACAGACTTGATGGCCAATAATGTGAAAGGCCTGTCCTGTATAGTCCTGTTGGAAGATCCTGAGCGAACAGCGCTATCCTGCATTCTAGTCTACCATCCGCCTAATTGATAAGATTCACATGATCGCATGTTGTCAAGAGTTCAGCAACATCGCGGAAATCTTTGAGTCATTGTGATGGCAACAACAGTACTAAAACAACAACAATAACTGTCACAGGAACCTTCAAATTGGTCATCGGAATCAGCAGACAGCCTGAATACACGTAGCTTTTTTAGCTTGTGTATTTGTTTGTGGCGCAAACAATGTTGATCTCTAAATAGATCGACGTGTTTAAATATCCGTGGGCAGCTCTGACTCCGGGCTTCAGTTACTAGACGGTAAATGAATTGACAGCGAGCCAGCGAGGTACATCGCTGTGCTTCCTACCCTTCCCGAAGTCTCGACTTATCAACTCAGTCGACTGTCTAAGTTCAGCTCCAAGTGAATTCAATAAAGGGGTTCAAACTTGCTTTCTTCCGAACACTTGTGAGAATCTGTAAGTGTTCAAGGATCGACGTTGTTATTAAAGTGAGACAGGGAGACCAGACAGAATGCGGACATCTCATTCAGTCAGATCCTAAAGATAGCTGTCTGGCTCGCTAGCGAACACACACACTATTATAGTAATCAGCAACTTGTTGCTGGTAACATATTGTGTAGCCGTCAGCCCTAACTATTTAACGAATAAAATTAGTACACCCTGCTCGACATTCACCATTCGTCGAAAACTAACTCGTCCTAATTCCCAGTCCGCTAGCTTTAGTGAGCTAGCTAACCAGCGAACTAGCTAGCTTTCTTGCCTAGCTGTTGTGCCTGTCTAGTGCGGTGGGAAGAAATGCAGGCTTGTGGACTAGCTAGCTAGGCTAACGCGCTAAACACAACAAAACAGGCTAATCTGGTGTGTAATTAAACATATCAAAACATCTTCAGCAAAACACAAATACACACAATTGACGAATTCAATGTAACATGTAACTATGTTGATAAGTGGCTATGTTTCTCGATTTAAATGACCACAGGGTATTAGTTTTGATACCTGTCGGGGCTGTTGGTCCCGGTTCAGCTGCAACGGCGGTGGCCATCTTGGTTTGGATTGATCATCACAACGCAGGGTTGCCAGGAAATGCTCACACTATCCCCCTTTCGATACACTAAAAAAAAACCTCATGAGGTCTGTTCACGGTGTTTCGCAAGCACCGATGAGAAACCTTTGCGGCGTTTTAGAAGTATGACTCAGACTCTTCGATACGTAACAGGTATAATTAGTAGATAGGGGTAGCATAAAAATGGAACAAAAAGTAATTGTGAAGAATTTAATGATTACAATGATTACATGGATATTATGGAGATAGTCCGTGATAAGGTAGAAGTTTTATGGCGGTCAAAACAGACAAATATGTTGACACAATGAAGCATTTGAAAATATAATTTTATTGGAAAAGCTACAGATAATTTTGTTAGATAAACTGATTTTGCAACTCTGTCCCATAGAAAACCTGACAAAAACCTGACAGACAACCAGATTTAAACTTCAAACATGAATGCGAGTACAAAAGAAGTGGTTGAGATATAAAAGGATAATGTGGATTTGTTAAAAAGCATACATTTATAACTCTTTCTCTTAATACTTCTCCTTGTTTAAAATATTTAGCTTCTAACAGTAATACTGGCTTCTTTATGTGCGCTAAATATGTCAGAATGGGAAAGACCCCACTGGACAAGAGTAACATGATAGACTGCAGTGGATA
Source organism: Plecoglossus altivelis (assembly GCA_036571765.1). Taxonomy (NCBI): domain Eukaryota; kingdom Metazoa; phylum Chordata; class Actinopteri; order Osmeriformes; family Plecoglossidae; genus Plecoglossus; species Plecoglossus altivelis. The sequence continues at coordinate 19,051,961 of BROE01000014.1, forward strand.
TTAAGGATTACATCTTACTCTAGCAATGCCTGTCTCCTGATTGGCCTACTGCCTTTACTCCAGCCATGCCTGTCTCCTGATTGGCTGCCAACTCAAGCAAGTGGGCACTTCAACGTTTTGAGACCTGGGGTCTTGGTTGCCTGGGTGACGGCATCCATGATCAGGTCTGAGAAGCATTTGGGCAAGTCTTGGGAGCCAGAGGAACAACATCCCTGTACTGGAGAGGAGGGCTGTACTTCTGAACACAGGCTCTCTGTTAAGGATGCAAGCTGGGATTGGAAATAGAAAAAATCAGTCATGCCACAGAAGAAAAAAAAATCTTCAATCACAATAAAATTCTTACACGTATTCTAGCATATTAATTGTGAATATTTATGATTGAAAATAGATCCATTTCTGAAAGTTGTCATCACCACTTCTACCTTCAGAGAACACCTTACCTTCTCCTGCACGCATGTAGTTCTCTCGTTGTCAGGTAGGGAGCAGCATTGAGTCACTAAAGTCTCCACAGGAAATCCAACACCAAGCCTGAGAAGCAGAAATCAGATGCTTATTTGAGTCCGGCTTGTTCAGGGGATGATATTTCTTTCAGTAAAATTTCCAAGGGAACTTGCTAATCAGAAGGCATATAAAAAACGAGAAGAGAAACTGCTGCGATTGAGATATCTAAGTTAAAAGCAGACCCCTATTTCAAAAGATGGAAACACTCCCCTGTCACGCCCTGATAAGAATATAACACATCATCTTTACAAAGTCCTTACTTCTTCTTGACGACCTTCTGGGTCTCACAGATCTGCCCAAGGGTGGGTTCATCCAGGCCAGCCTGCATGACATGCAGCTCTTTGCTGTAGGCAGGGTTGGGGGCAAGGCTAGAGAAACAGGCATACTGCTCTTCACTCTGAACGATCTTGCAGCAGGAGATACGAGAATGCTTGCCCTCTTCCCTACAGAACTTGTCCATGACCTTACGCCACTGACAGGGAGAGAGGGGATGATGCAAAACCAGAGAAAAAACAGATGAGTTCATCTGTTTCATCACTGTTTACATGAAGCAATCGAAGAACGGATTAAAAGGATTATCTATAGCAAGATGACAGCTGTCAGACTCCCACAGACGTACCTTCCAGTCAGCACAGGTAAGAACATTCTTTTTCCCCTTGCAGCAGTGCTTAAACCATTTCTCAAGACGATTGACGGCTTTTGATTGGCGAACCAGCCACCCATAGCCTGTCCTTGGAAGGCACCTGGGCTGGTAGACGGGGCGGGCCTTGCCAAAGAGACAGATTGATTGGATGTTGTCGCTGGTGGGTCGTCCTGGAGGGAAGTTGATGTTAGCTGTTTGTGTCGTGGCTCGGAGCTGCTTTCTTTCCCTCTGTTCTTGGATACTACGAGGACCCAACACAGTCCTGGACATGAGACAGAACACCACAATAAGCACAACTGGACACAGACACTAAACCTCAAACCATTCTACAGGTAGAGAGAGATTATAATAAGTGCTGCATCTCTCTCTCCAACACTAAACCTCAGACCATTCTACAGGTAGAGAGAGATTATAATAAGTGCTGCATCTCTCTCTCTCCAACACTAAACCTCAGACCATTCTACAGGTGGAGAGAGAGATTATAATAAGTGCTGCATCTCTCTCTCCAACACTAAACCTCAGACCATTCTACAGGTAGAGAGAGAGATTATAATAGGTGCCGCATTTCTCTCTCCAACACTAAACCTCAGACCATTCTACAGGTAGACAGAGAGAGAGATTATAATAGGTGCTGCATCTCTCTCTCCAACACTAAACCTCAGACCATTCTACAGGTAGAGAGAGAGATTATAATAGGTGCTGCATCTCTCTCTCCAACACTAAACCTCAGACCATTCTACAGGTAGAGAGAGAGAGATTATAATAGGTGCTGCATCTCTCTCTCTCCAACACATCCACAGTTGCCTCTCTCTCTCTGCGTACCTGGGACAGGTTCTGGGGTCAAAGGTGAACCCAGGCTCCAGTGTATCTGGAACCTGGTAGGTGGGGTTGGGGGCATCGCCGTGGAAACAGCTTAGACGGGCTTCCCCCTCCTTCTTGCAGCAGGGGGGCTGGGTTCCCTTGATAGAGAACTCCTCCTCGCAGTACTGATGCAGGGTCTCCTCCCACTGAAGGATGCAGGAGACAAACAGACAGATGAAGAAGGATGAAGAAAGATGGTAAAGCGGCCTTCCAGAACGTTCCGTTTGCTTCCTGTCCCACCACAGTTCTGGAAGCAGAAACCAAGGTCTGTGTGTGTCTGTCAGCTAATCTATAAAGATTTGTGTCTTTATAAAAACCTTGGCTGTTCTCAGTGTGCAAAACAAAACAGCACTCCACATCGTGATATTGCATAGACTGAACTCTAAATCAAATGAGCCAAAAGTGACTGTAACTGACCGCCTGTCTGACACAGCACAGTGTCACTTCCTGGCCTTGGGTCTTGTTGCCCTGGCAACACTTGTTGTACCACGACTCAACACGGTTGATGGCGTTTCCTGCTTCTATCAGGTGTCCAGTAGAGGAGAGGAAACGGGCAGAGTATCTAGGACGACGGTTTCCTAGGATACAGATGGCCCTGAGGTTGTTTGTTGACGGCTGGGCTGGGGGAAAGACAACGTCTGGAAGATGTAGCGTCGGGCGACCTGGAAGGAGATGGTGATAGTGACGAGGAGGACTCAGACTAGACACAGTCAGACAGCTGAAACAGGACTGTCAACACTGTAAAACAGAGCTATTCAAAACTAAGAGGGCCTTACAGGAAACACACAGTGATAGAAGTGTTGTCGTTGTGGCTCTGACACACACACACACGGGGTTACCGTTGGCTACTGTCTCCACGGCGACGTTTGCCTGGGGCATGAATGTGCCATCCCATCTGGAGTCTTCCGTCTGCTCTCCGTATCTGTGACAGGTGCTGGGGTCAAAGGTGAACCCAGGGTCTGTTGGGTACAGCGTCTCTGGATCCTGGTAGGTGGGGTTGGGGGCGTCGCCGTGGAAACAGCTTAGACGGGCTTCCCCTTTCTTCTTGCAGCAGGGGTGATGACTTGTCTTGATGGAGAACTCCTCCTCGCAGTACTGCTTCAAGGTCTCCTCCCACTGAAGGATGCAGGAGACAAACAGACAGATGAAGAAGGATGAAGAGGGATGGTGAAGCGGCCTTCCAGAACGTTCTGTTTGTTTCCTGTCCCACCACAGTTCTGGAAGCAGAAACCAAGGTCTGTGTGTGTCTGTCAGCTAATCTATAAAGATTTGTGTCTTTATAAAAAACCTTGGCTGTTCTCAGTGTGCAAAACAAAACAGCACTCCACATACTTCGTGATATTGCATAGACTGAACTCCAAATCAAATGAGTGAAAAGTGACTGACCGCCTGTCTGACACAGCAAAGTGTCACTTTCTGGTCCTGAGTCTTGTTGCCCTGGCAACACTTGCTGTACCACGACTCTACACGGTTGATGGTGCCCGCTTGCCGTTGCAGGTAACCGAAGCCGGTCTGGGGGAGGGAACTGATACGGTACCGAGGACGACGGTTGTCCCGGAAACAGATGGCTTGGAGGTTGCCGAGCGATGGCCGGGCTGGAGGAAAGAGTATCTTCAGGAAGGAGTCCTCTTGTGAAGGAGGGGCGAGAGAGCGAGGCCCGAAGGAGCGGGGCCCAAACACAGGGCCACCTGAACACAGCAGAAACACATGAACACAGTCACACACATATGAACACAGCAGAAACACATGAACACTGGGCCACCTGAACACAGCAGAAACACATGAACACTGGGCCACCTGAACACAGCAGAAACACATGAACACTGGGCCACCTGAACACAGCAGAAACACATGAACACTGGGCCACCTGAACACAGCAGAAACACATGAACACAGCAGAAACACATGAACACAGCAGAAACACATGAACACAGCAGAAACACATGAACACAGGGCCACCTGAACACAGTTAGACACACATGAACACTGGGCCACCTGAACACAGCAGAAACACATGAACACTGGGCCACCTGAACACAGCAGAAACACATGAACACAGCAGAAACACATGAACACAGTCACACAGTCAGAAACACATGAACACAGTCACACAGCAGAAACACATGAACACTGGGCCACCTGAACACAGCAGAAACACATGAACACAGCAGAAACACATGAACACAGCAGAAACACATGAACACAGCAGAAACACATGAACACAGCAGAAACACATGAACACAGGGCCACCTGAACACAGTTAGACACACATGAACACTGGGCCACCTGAACACAGTTAGACACACATGAACACTGGGCCACCTGAACACAGCAGAAACACATGAACACAGGGCCACCTGAACACAGTTAGACACACATGAACACTGGGCCACCTGAACACAGCAGAAACACCTGAACACAGCAGAAACACCTGAACACAGCAGAAACACCTGAACACAGCAGAAACACCTGAACACAGCAGAAACACATGAACACTGGGCCACCTGAACACAGCAGAAAAACACATGAACACTGCGGGCCAACCTGAAACCACAGGTAGACACACATGAACACTGGGCCACCTGAACACAGCAGAAACACATGAACACTGGGCCACCTGAACACAGCAGAAACACATGAACACAGTCACACAGCAGAAACACAGCAGAAACACATGAACACTGGGCCACCTGAACACAGCAGAAACACATGAACACAGGGCCACCTGAACACAGCAGAAACACCTGAACACAGCAGAAACACATGAACACAGTCACACAGCAGAAACACAGCAGAAACACATGAACACAGTCACACACACAAAACACATACAAACACTGGCCCACAATGAACACAGCAGAAACACATGAACACTGGGCCACCTGAACACAGCAGAAACACATGAACACTGGGCCACCTGAACACAGCAGAAACACATGAACACAGTCACACAGCAGAAACACAGCAGAAACACATGAACACTGGGCCACCTGAACACAGCAGAAACACATGCCAGCATAACACACACCCAGCAACAGACACACACCATCACTAACATACACACGCACAAACAGACACACCCACAAACAGAGACACCCACAAACAGACACACACCACATACACAGAGACACACAAACACACAAACAGACAACACACACCAGCATGACAATCTCACACCACACAACAACACACACCAAAGACAGACACACACCAGCAGACAGACACACACCACGGTTAACACACACACACCAGCGTAACACACACACCAGCACAACAACACACCCCAGATAGACAACACAACCACAACAACACACAACCACAGACAGACACACACCGCATAACAGACACACACATTAACAAGACACACACCAGCAACAAACACAACCACAGACAACACACACCACAGACAGAGCCACACCACCAGCAACAACCCACCAGCAACAGACACACAGCGCAGGCAAGACAACACACACCACCCGTCTGCCCTGTAGGAGGTCACAGGTCCCTCCTTCTCCCTGCCTCCCTCCCTCCACACACACACACACCAGCAGACAGACACACACACATAACACACACACACTGTCACGGACGCTGTCACGCACATTGTCACACACTCACACACACGGTGCGCACACTCACACACACCAGGCAGACAGACCACAACACAACACAGAACACAACACAGACCACAATACAGACCAGAACACAACACAGACCAGAACACAACACAGACCAGACCACACACACATCATAGACAGACACACACCAGCATAGACAGACACACACCAGCAGACAGACACACACCAGCAGACAGACACACACCAGCATAGACAGACACACACTGACCTTGCGGATCTGCACCTAAGTCATGGGTGACTTCCATTTGTGCCACATTGCTGAATTGTCCTGTGAAAACACAGATGACATGTAATCTTGCTCGCAGAACTGAAGAACCAGCTGGATGTGCTGCCTGCATCCTATTGGTGAAGCATAACAGCCAGATCATCTTACCTTTCTTAAGGGCTTGGATCACGCCAGGATCTAGAGGGACCTCTCTTTGCTCCATGTCGGGAAAATCTAATAAGGAATTCATTGTAAAATGACAGTGTTAAAACGAAACAATTAAAAGTATCTCAACGAGATCAGTTATAGGACTGTTTTGTGGTTTAGCATGAGGCTAGTTGGGTCTTACCAATGGGTTCCCATAGTTCCGACATATCCAAAGGTCGCTGACCCATATCAGACTCCTGGAACCTTTCTGAGAGACACACGCGAATGCAAGATTCTTACTGTCATTCTTACTGAAGGCAGATTTGTACCAGACAAGCACTCACATAGAACAAACATGTTCTAAAACTGTAGCATGAATATTAAAAACATGAGATCTCATAGTTAATAGAGAGAAAATTTCAGCTCGGAAAACCTTCATAACGGACTTTCGAGCCAACAGGACAAAATGTAAGCTTTGGTACAGTGCCATATTTGTCTAAGTATTACCGGCAGAGGGATTCGGTAATAAATAACCGCATCGCAGGCTGCAACTGACTGCCAAATGAGAACTCAAATGGAAGTGCAAGTAAATCCAGCGTTTAAGACTTTGATATGCTGAATTAAATGTACCTACAAGTCTTAAAACGACTAATCTAAAATACATACCTTCAGACTCCGCGTGCACGAGGACCAGCACGAATGCTACCGAACAGGCGGCTGCCCAAGACCAGCCCATTACGACCGTTTAGAGACTGTGGGACGGTGTCTGTTTTCTCTGTCCTACCCGCTATCTACTACTTAACTGTTCTACCAAATCCTCGCGGAGTACTTCAAAATATAAACGGACCGCGCACGAGATTAATGCAGGTCTCAGTAGCTCGTCTGCAGAAGACCGCTCGTGTTCCACTTGAACGACAGAGATTTTGATTGGTTGTGCGTGTTTGTGTGACTTGAAGCAAACACATTCGGTTTTTATAGATGTGTTGTGATCTAAGAGAGATGACGCGGATATAGAGGAGAAAAGGAGGGTGGGAAAAGGGTTTCCACGTGAGTCATAAGTACTTCCCAAATCTGGGCCAAAAGGATTATATGGCAACACGTTCTCTGTCGATACCAGATCATTATTTCTGGTAAATACCTGACACGTTTGGACACGATTAATTTGTTTCAAAAGATGCAGATCTGTTAATGCAGCACTGTCAATGCAGGCTACGGTGGGAACGAAGTGTGTATTATGTAATGTACGCTGTCTGGGAACGAGCGCTGTTCATGTCGAAGGATCACTGCCTTTTTGACTGTGAAACCACAACATTCTGTGACTTGCCCTATGACCTTTCAGACTCCTTTGAAACAACTGAAACATAAACAGACATTCACACAGCTTGGACGGCCGGTCGCTGCTAAAATGGCCCGCAGGAAGAATGTCTACATTTGAGAAAGATGAGTCTGTCGAAAGTAGTGCTTGTGTGAACTTCAAATGATGCAAGTTGAACTGGAAAGAGGATTCTCAGAGATCATTCGTCATGTGACCCCCCCCCATCCGTCTCCTTGTGAGTTTGTTTGGGTAGTACAGTGAGTCACTGATGTCCTTGGTGATGTGTGTTTTGTATTAGTATACAAAAAAATACAACATGTTTTTTCTGATTTCTTGTATAAGCAGTTTATTTTAAGCAATCTTTTTAAGAATCAGCACATTGGACTTATACCACAGACAAACCAGAAATATAGAACTGCAACAAACAGAGTTTTAACAACAAACACAGCCCTTGTTAATACTGATGAGACCGACATACTTATCACAACTCGAGTCATAAACACCTTTAATTATAAACAACAAAAAAGACAAGCTGACAGATTTAAGGGAATGAGTTAAATAAACATCCCCTAGTCCTGTCCACTTACTCTGTAAAAACAGACATTTAGAGAACAATTCCTTTCAGAAACAGGCTAGAATGCTTTGAAATCCCAGTGTGTTCCGGAACCACAAAGATCCGAACATTCTAATTTGGCCCAGCTCAGAACTTCAGAACATTGCAGTGACCTCTGGGTTCCGTTACAACCTTTCTTCTCATACATCAAAGATCAAACCTGAGATCAAACATTAGAACTACCCAAAATAACATCCAATCTGAGCAAATTCTTTCAAGCTATAAAAGTAATGAAATACCTGGATTTTGAGTAGGATTATCTATAAAATAACTTCTGCATAAAACCGATACCTAAACCGATACCTAAATCTTTACTCTGCACATATCCTTTAGAGAATTACAAAAATATACTTATTGAGCAAGTTAAGCTGAGTAAAGACTTAATTACAACATTTGTCATCAACACAGTGTGAGTACATTTTGTGTGGGTGTAGAATGTGCATGTGTTCCAGTGGATGTGTGTGTGTGTGTGTGTGTGTGTTCCACTGGATGTCTGTGTGTGTGTGTGTGTTTCAGTAGATGTCATTCTGTGTGTGTGTGTGTGTGTGTGTGTTTCAGTAGATGTCAGTATGTGTGTGTGTGTGTGTGTATGTGTGTGTGTGTGTGTGTTCCAGTAGATGTCAGTCTGTGTGTGTGTGTGTGTTCCAGTAGATGTCAGTCTGTGTGTGTGTGTGTGTGTATGTGTGTGTTCCAGTAGATGTCAGTCTGTGTGTGTGTGTGTGTTCCAGTAGATGTCAGTCTGTGTGTGTGTGTGTGTATGTGTGTGTGTGTGTGTGTTCCAGTAGATGTCAGTCTGTGTGTGTGTGTGTGTGTTCCAATAGACGTCTGTGAACGTGTGTAAGAGGTAGCATGCCAACACATGCATCAGATCAGTGAGTGGCTAAAGGAAAACCATCAGTATCAGAGGCAAACAGCTCTCTGTAGAGAGGAGGGAAGAGGGTGTGGATGGTGAGAGGGTAACACTGGCTAAACCAACGAAGCTTCTCCACATGGAGGCTGCACAACGAACGCAACAGCCCCACCTTCTGGTTCAACTGAGGATAGCAAACACACACCACAACTGACTGTCAGTTCACAATGGGACCTAAAGGATGTGTATTGTTGTGTGTTTGTTTGTCTGTGTATATACATATGTGTGTGTGTGTGTGTGTGTGAGGGTTAGTTCCAACCTGTGTGTGAGGGTTAGTGCTAGTCTGTGTGTGAGGGTTAGTGCTGGCCTGTGTGTGAGGGTTAGTGCTAGCCTGTGTGTGAGGGTTACTGCTAGTCTGTGTGTGAGGGTTAGTGCTAGCCTGTGTGTGAGGGTTAGTGCTAGCCTGTGTGTGAGGGTTAGTGCTGGCCTGTGTGTGAGGGTTAGTGCTAGCCTGTGTGTGAGGGTTAGTGCTAGTCTGTGTGTGAGGGTTAGTGCTAGCCTGTGTGTGAGGGTTAGTGCTAGCCTGTGTGTGAGGGTTAGTGCTAGCCTAGCCTAGCCTAGCTGTGTGTGAGGGTTAGTGCTAGCCTAGCCTAGCCTAGCTGTGTGTGAGGGTTAGTGCTAGCCTAGCCTAGCCTAGCTGTGTGTTACCTTAGGCAGTAGGCTGGCCTGGTCGTCTTGGTGTAGGATGTGGCGGAGGCCCACCTCCAGGTCTCTCCGCACCCTTTCCACCCTACGCCTGTCCTCCAGGTAAGGGCGGTCTGTAGAGACACGGGGCAGGACATCACACAGGGGTGTGTGTGTGTGTGGGGGGGTGTGTGTGTGTGTGTGTGTGTGTGGGTGGGTGTGTGTGTGTGTGTGTGTGTGTGTGTGTGGTGTTAGAGAGAAAGTAGGAGTGTGACAGAAACAGACAGACATACAGACATACAGACAGACAGGCAGAAATGCATACATACATGCAGACAGACAGACATGCAGACAGACAGATAGACAGACAGGCAGACAGACAGACAGACAGACGGGCAGACAGACAGACAGGCAGGCAGTCTCATACCTGGGTTGATGAGCACTAAAGCGCTGAAAAGAGCGATCTGGTTCTCAGTCAGCTTCAGAGCACACATGCCGTGAGCAAAGTCAAACACAGCCTTGATCAGATCCCCACAGCCTGTCCAGAGACAGCACAGTTAGCACAGTTACACCAGCTAATACACAGACAAGAGTGAAAGGCTGCAATCTGAACCGCTTCATGCAATCAATCATGTATCTTGTTCAGTTTATGTATAGGAAAATTGTTATATTTATTTTAAATGGATTGTTGTTTGTCTGTACTGTTGTATATCTGTACTTCTGTAGCACCGTGGCTCTGTGAGGCACGACATTTCTTTCCACTGTATGCCCCCGCATGTAGCGGAATGACAATAAAGCACAACTTGAACTTGAATCATGTATTTACTGTTTGGGTTACGATGGTATGACGCAATATCTCACCAAGAGCTTTAAAGAGTTCACTCCCCGCAAACTTCTTGTCAAAAAAGACGGTGCTGTTCTCTGTGTTGAACAGACGGCTCATCCTGACCAACACCACCTCCATCGACCCTGAGAGAGGAGGGAGAGGGTGGAGGAGAAGATGGAGGACAGGGGACAGGGTGGAGGAGAGGGTGGTGGAGAGGGGACAGGGTGGAGGAGAGGGTGGTGGAGAGGGGACAGGGTGGAGGAGAAGATGGAGGACAGGGGACAGGGTGGAGGAGAGGGTGGAGGAGAAGATGGAGGACAGGGGACAGGGTGGAGGAGAGGGTGGAGGAGAGGGAAGAGAGGAGAGAGAAGGAGGAAGATTGTTTTTCACAAACAATATGTGGGTTCAATGACTGTTCATCAGACTTCCTCAACTGCCTTACTGTCTCACTGATTGGTTGTTTTCTGACTAACAAGACTGTGATTGGCTCACCGTTCTTTAGAAGGGTGATCTGGTCATTCTGCCCCAGCGTTTGAAACCCGGGGATACGTTTGGCAAACTCCACCACGTACTGAACAGCATCGGTTAGCCTGATAGCACAGTGCTGCCACATGTCTTCCATAGACTGGTGAAGGGAGGTAAGATTGATCACAGGACTGCTGTAACTCATCATGTCTGCTCAGAGCTGTAGAAAGGGAGAGAGATTTCCTACCTTGCTCTGGTAAGCATGGATATCATCTCTACTGAACACCTTCCATCTCAGTGTCTGCACGTCCTCCACCCTGTACTGGCTGGTCTCTCGATGAGAGCGTACAATACTGCCACACAGCTCCTCTGAAACACAGACGGCAAGTTACACACACACACACACACACCACACACACCACACTACGAGGACCAGTCACACACACACACACACACACACACACACACACACACACACACACACATAACAGAGGGCACATCCACACACACACAGAGCACAGTCAACACACAGCACACAGCATACACACCTTACCACCACAAACACACACAACACACAGCACATACACACAAACACCCAGAGGCAACAGTGACACAACACCAGACACAGTCCCACACCACCCGCACACACTTACACACCTACACACACAACACACACACCCAGGTCCACACACATCACCAGAGGGCACCATCACACACGCACTTACACATACAGTCACACACACCACCCAGTCACACACTGTACCCCATCACACACAGTCAACACACACATACATCCGTAACAGACACACTCCAGTAACACTCTCACCCGTACACACAACACGCCCAGTCACACCACACACACACACACACCCAGTCACACACACACACTGCTGCTTTCAGGTACACACACACACCAGCCAATCCCAACACACACCATCACACCCACACACACCACACACAGTCAAACACCCAGTCACACAATACACACAACACACACACAGTACAGCACACATAATACAGCACACACATACACACCCAGTCACACACATCCCAGTACACACATACACACACCAGTCACACCAGCACACACACACAACACACACAGCCAGTCCCACACACACCCAGTCACACACACACACAGTCCCACACACACCCAGTCACACACACACCCACACACAGCCAGTCACACACACCCACTACACACAGTCAACACACAACACACACACACACCACACCACACACACATCCACAGCCACTACAGCCTGAGCACCCAGAGGCTAGTGCACTGTCCAGACTGTAACACTCACCTATTTGTTGCAGAGAAGAAGGATAAGAAACAAAGGGATCGTCATGTAGGTCGAAGGTTCGAATCCCCGTCTCCAGTCTGGGCATGCAGAGTCCTGACTGATCAGGTGAGGCGTGCCTGGACCCTGATGAACAGGATCTTCGGTGTGAGAGAAAGAAACACACTTCCCCTGCTACCCCACCCTCTGACCAGCCTTGCTACCCCACCCTCTGACAACTGACCTACCCTGCTACCCCACCCTCTGACCTAC
>BROE01000014.1:19069264-19112351 GCA_036571765.1 Plecoglossus altivelis
CACCCTCCCATCATCAACCCCTCACCTCCTCCCCTCCACCTCCCCCCATCATCATACCTAGAACCCCTTACCTCCTCCCCTCCCCTACACCCCCATCATCACCTCTCACTCTCCCCTCCCCTCCCCTGCCCATCATCACCTCACTCCTCCCTCATCTCCCCCATCATCACCCCTTACCTCCTCCCCTCCCTACACCCCATCATCAACCTCTCACTCCTCTCCCTCGCCTTCACCCTCCCAATCATCAACCCCTCAACCTCCTCCACCACTCCAGTCTCCCGCCCGTTCATCAAATCCCCTTCACCTCCTGCCCCCTCACTCCCCCACACTATCAAACACCTTCACCATCCTTTCCCTCCACCTCCCATACAATCACACACCCTCATCACCACTCCTCCCCTCCATCTGCCCCCTCAAACCTCTCACCTCCTCCCTTCCCCTTCACCCTCCCATCATCACTCCTCAAATCCTCCCTCCACCTCCCCCATCATAACCCCTCCACCTCCACCTTCACCCCCATCATCAACCCTCACCTGCCTCCCCTCCCTTCACCCTCCCAATCATCAACTCCCTGCACCTCCTCCCCTACACTCCCCCCCCATTCATCAACCCAAATCAACCTCCGTCATCTCCTGACCCTTCACCCTCACCATCTCAACCCTCCACTCGTCATCCTCCCCCTCCCACCTGCCACCCCATCATCCAACCTCTCACCTCCTCCCTACACTCCTCCCATCATTGTACCCCTCACTTCCTCTCCACCTCCACCTCCATATCAACGCTACCTCCTCCTTCAACCTCCCCATCATCAACCTCCCTCCCGTTCCTCCCTCCCTACACCCCCTCAATCTAACACCCTCACCTCCCTCCCTCTACACCCGCCATCAATCAACCCTCTCACCTCCTTCCCTCCTCCCCTTCACCCCCACACACCCCTCACACCTCCTTCCCCTCTCATCTCCACCCCCTCATTCAACACCCCAACTAACTCCCTCCATCCCGTTCCGAGATCACGGCTGGTAACCCTCACCTCCTCTCCCCTCAATCCCATCATCAACCTCTCCTATCCTTCCCTCTCCCCTTCACCTCTCCCACTCTCAAAACCCTCACCTCCTCCGCCTACACTCCCCTCATCATCAACCCCCACTCCTGCCCCTCCACCTCCATCATATCAACCCTCACTCCTTCATCCTCCCCTTCACCCTCCGCATCATCAAGCCCCCCTCACCTCCTCGCCCTACCTCACCCCATCATCAACCTCTCACCTCATCTCCTCCTCTCCACCTCCCCCCATCATCAACCCCTCACCTCCTCCCCTCCATCTCCCCCCATCATCAACCCCTCACCTCCTCCCCTCCCCTACACCCCCCATCATCAACCCCTCACCTCCTCCCCTACACTCCCCCCCATCATCAACTCCTCCCCTCCTCCCCTACACATCCTCTCCTTGGACAGCAGGTCATCTTGACCTTTCCCGTCCTCTAACGTCACCTTCTGTCTCCCTTCATCTGCTGTCGTCATCATCTTAAGGGGACGCCAGGCGGTGGCGATCATCGCTTCTGTTCAAAGTGCCACGCCTGTGTGCCCTGTGAGTGTGTCACTGTGTCAGGCACGAATGCTGGATGTGTGTGTGCGTGTGTGTGTGTCAGTGTGTCAATGTGTGCCCTCATTTGGGTACGACAGGAATCTCCAACGACAGCTGAATGGTTGAAGGAACAACACCAGAGAATGCTGGGACATCAACCGTGTGTTGACTGCACTCGCATAACAGACAGCAGCGCGAAGGAAACGGGTTCAATGACTCTGGTGGGTCCACACCACATTCTCTGATCATCACAGTGTTTGTATGATGGTATATTTATACCAACATACTGTCAGTGATCAGGAGTGTGGATGTGCTGTCAGTGATCAGGAGTGTGGATGTGCTGTCAGTGATCAGGAGTGTGGATGTGCTGTCAGTGATTAGGATGTGGATGTGCTGTCAGTGAACAGGATAGTGGATGTGCTGTCAGTGAACAGGATAGTGGATGTGCTGTCAGTGAACAGGATAGTGGATGTGCTGTTATCCAACAGATAAAGGTGCAGAGGTGAGATGGGTAAACAGAGAGAGGAAAATAAAATGTCAGTGGTCTCCGGTTTTTGCTGTTTCAGTTCTGATACTCAATCTCTAACAACAGGAAACCAATGTGACCTACAACCTTTCACTGTTCACACACACACACAGAGATACACACACACACAGAGACGCACACACACAGAGACGCACACACACAGAGACGCACACACAGACAGACAGACACAGACAGACAGACACAGACACACACACAGACACACACAGACACACACACAGACACACACACAGACAAACATCTATCAGCAAATACATAAAGCTGTATTTATATTTCATAAACAAACAAATAAGAAACAGAAAACGCTCTTATAAATGACATCATGATTAGTAAACCACTTGAAAGCTCACAGGAAGTCTGATGAGATTTCAAGTACGTTTTTATCTGAGCATTTCAAATAACCTAGTGACAGGATTAATAAGCGATACCGTTCCAGATTAATAACCAACAGCCTATCAAGGCCTCTATCTAGTTCACCTTATCTCTCTCAGTGTGAGAAGCCACATCACTGATACCAGGCTGTATTTTCTGTTTCTTGTCTTTATGGCTGCCCACAGAACAGTGCAGATTTACAGTGTGCTGTATACAGTACACACTCCCAGACACGCTTGTAGATAAATGGACATAAATTCACACACACACACACACACACACACACACACACACACACACACACACACACACACACACACACACTCCAAAATCCCATGGACAACTTTCCTAGAAACTTCATATCTATGTATTCCAAGTTCAAGATCAGTCAAGTTCAATATTCACAAACAAACATGTCTTTCCTTTACTAGCCGTATTCTTAAAAAGGAAAACTTCCCCACTGGCCAAACAAGGCTAGAAGCAGCAGTAACCAATTAAAGCCAAGAGACAAGCCAGGAGACCAATAGAAATCCTGAACATTGCAGTGTCATCGGGCTGCTTATTCAACATGCAATACTACATCAGCAGTTTTCCACACACGCTCGTCTCTGCACTGTCTCACGCTCATCTCTACTGTCTCACGCTCATCTCTGCACTGTCTCACGCTCGTCTCTACTGTCTCACGCTCGTCTCTACTGTCTCACGATCGTCTCTACTGTCTTACGCTCGTCTCTACACTGTCTTACGCTCGTCTCTACTGTCTCACGCTTGTCTCTACTGTCTCACGCTCGTCTCTACTGTCTCACGCTCGTCTCTACTGTCTCACACTTGTCTGCGCTGGCCTTTCTCAAGCAGAGAGACAGCTGGGCATCTGGGCTAGTGTGACACAGGTGTGAAAGATACTGTCTGAACATGTCTGTCACAGGTGTCACCAGAGCAGGAATATAAGGACTAGACCAGCGCAGCTAACTGGCCGCTTCAAGCTTGTCTGTCACAGCATTCCAGCTGTCTGCCAACCACGATACTGCAACAGTATTTGTCATATATATAATCATATATATAATCATATATATAATCATATATATAATCATATAAATAATCATATATGTATATACCGTGTCCCTGTGTGCATATATACTGTATATATAGAAAGAGGGGGGTAGAGGGAGAGGGAGAGAGAGGATGAAAGATGCAGAAACCAACAAGAAAGTATAGAGAACAGACAAACGTTACAGAAATCTTCTTAAATCATCTCTTTTTCCTTGGCCTCTCTCACCCTTTTTTCCCACCGAAAGTCTCTTCAGAATAGCAGGTCAGATGGGACAGTAATAGATCAAGTGGAATTGTACTGTCTAATGAGCCCTGTCTGCTTCGATCTAAACTCCTTTCCTTAAACTGTCCTGTCTCTGCCTCTAAGGATTTCACTCAGACTAGTTTGAACAACCTGCTCAGCTTTCATCAAGGCTCAAATAAAGGAGTTATTTTAATCTCTGCTATCGTGAAGTGATGGTCTCTAACAGAGCCATCTTCCTCCCCTCCTAGTCAATGGTTCAGGTCTCTGCTATCGTGAAGTGATGGTCTCTAACAGAGCCATCTTCCTCCCCTCCTAGTCAATGGTTCAGGTCCTCTAGTCAGCATTTTGCACTTTGCACTGTAAACTGATACAAAGAAGAAAAAACCTCAACTCTCCGTCAACGGAAACACAAAAGACAAACTAAACGCAGGCAAGCACACACACACATATGCACACACACACACACACGCACACGCACACGCACACACACACACACACACACATATGCACACACACACACACACATATGCACACACACACATATGCACATACACACTAAAAGGGAAGTTCGGGTTGCAAAATCATAGAACAATTAAATATTTGACAGCGTTAGCAAGATTCTGCCAACAATAGATTAAATTGCTTCTCAAAGTTTTTAAAGGTGAAAAAATACGATCAAACAAGATCCTTTGTTATTCAGGCTACTGCATAACACAGTAACTTTATATTTTTTGTCAGACATATTTAAAGGAACTCTGGTGTTTAATAGAAGATTTGTAAAAGTATCTCAAGACAAACAAGCCAATTGTTTTTTAAGTTTGAGATGATATGACTTTCCACACTCTCTGTAAATATTAAAGAAAGAATGACTCTTAATGAATGTATTAAAGTGTATGAATAGAAATGCATTTTGTCCAATATAGAAACATTATTTGACTGCATGTATTATAATTTATGGACATTTACATTTATGGAAATACACATGAAAACGTTTCTCAAATTAATATAATCCACACATTTTATTTAAGAATTGCACTTGATCTTCATTTAAAGTCTTAACAACCTAATTTAATGTAATTTGAGAATATTTATGGATTACAGTTTATCCTCAGTCGCTTTGGTACATTTCTCAGATCAGAATTTAAATTCTCAAAACGACCTGTTCAATTCTCATATCATTGTGTCACTTGTGCACATCAAAAAAGACGTTTCTCATTTCTCTGGACAAGTTGCAAAAGCTTTGGTACATCCATGCAAATGATTATGTACAATTCTCTGTTGTTTCCTACATTATCAGTTACTTATGTCATGTTGATCAAAATGTATTATTTTGGGTCTCTGTTGAATAGTCTCACCCCCCACAACATTTAGGCACAAGCTCATAGCATAAGTCTTTACATGCAAAATGGTTGAACAAGTTATCATAACATGTCAAGCATATTTCTACACTTTCTATATTTCCATTAGACTTTTTTCTAAATCTGTCCTTAATTGGTAAATTGCTCCCAGGTGAATCTTGACTTTCTCTAACAAAGGTGCTTTTCATGAAGCATCAACTAGCAGGTGTATATATATAGCCGGAGCAACATAATGTTACAATGTTTGACGATGGAAGGACAAGGAATTGTCAACAGCCAGAGAGAAGACGAAGAAGAGTAGTGTCATCAAGACTTTAGCCATAGTTTCCATCAGAACATCCCTCCAGAGTAAACTGTTATATTGACAACATGACTAAACAATTTGACTGTCTTATCCGTACACAATGACACAAGGACTTGTCATTCTGATGGCACTGACATGTTCATTGACACAGATATTTACTTTTGAGAGATGAACTAAAGATTTTGAGTAAGAGAGTGGCTTTTGCAGGTTATCCATGGTGTTTTGCTATTTGTATAAATTGTTTTGAGAAATGCACTTACTGTTTTGCAACAGAGTGAGTTTGATTCGAGAAATGTACCAAAGCAACTGAGAAAAACTGTAAAGTGTATTTACAGAAGAGCATTTTGTCCAATATAGAAACATTATTTGATTGTATGTATTATAATTTATGGTCATTTACATTTATGAAAATACACATGAAAACCTTTATCAAATTAATATAATCCACACATTTTAATTAAGAATTGCACTTGATCTGCATCTAAAGTCTTAACAACCCATTTGAATGTAATTCGAGAATATTTATGGATTAATATAATTGTACTGAATGTATTTGTTATAAATAAACGTATTATAAATAAATAAATTCTGATTGTCCTCATTCAGACACAGAGATTAAACATTAACAACCTGATAACTTCATAAATATTTCATATTTAATCTGTTGTTTTTGGTTTCAGGAAAATTATCATGATGTAGATGTCATATTGCTGATGATAAAACAATGTACCAGAACCCCAAAACTTCAAAGCTTCAATGTAAAACACCTCCACCTCTGAAATCCTACACGTCTTTCACTGTCTCAGATGACACATTCAGAGCGGCTGTGAAAATCATCTCACTTTGACTGAATTCCAAACTGAATAATCGAATACTGCACCTTGTGTGGGTGTTTTTCTTTGATTGATCGAATTCAGAGGTTGAAAGCGTAGCGTGTAGCTTGACTGTGAACCTTTTGATGTAATAAACAAGAAGAAGAAGAAGAGAGGAAGAGGAAGTGAGGAAGTGTCAAACAAGAAGGGTCTGTCCAAAAAGACGAGAGGAAGTGTCTCATGTCTGTCCTAACAGATTAGAGGAAGTGTCTCGTGTCTGTCCTAACAGATTAGAGGAAGTGTCTCATGTCTGTCCAAACAAGACAAGAGGAAGTGTCTCATGTCTGTCCAAAAAGACGAGAGGAAGTGTCTCATGTCTGTCCAAACAAGATTAGAGGAAGTGTCTCATGTCTGTCCTAACAAGACAAGAGGAAGTGTCTCATGTCTGTCCAAACAAGATTAGAGGAAGTGTCTCATGTCTGTCCAAACAAGATTAGAGGAAGTGTCTCATGTCTGTCCAAACAAGATTAGAGGAAGTGTCTGTCCTAACAAGATTAGAGGAAGTGTCTCGTGTCTGTCCATACAAGACAAGAGGAAGTGTCTCGTGTCTGTCCAAACAGATTAGAGGAAGTGTCTCATGTCTGTCCTAACAAGACAAGAGGAAGTGTCTCATGTCTGTCCAAAAAGACAAGAGGAAGTGTCTCATGTCTGTCCAAAAAGACAAGAGGAAGTGTCTCATGTCTGTCCAAAAAGACAAGAGGAAGTGTCTCATGTCTGTCCAAAAAGACAAGAGGAAGTGTCTCATGTCTGTCCAAAAAGACAAGAGGAAGTGTCTCATGTCTGTCCAAAAAGACAAGAGGAAGTGTCTCATGTCTGTCCAAACAAGACAAGAGGAAGTGTCTCATGTCTGTCCTAACAGATTAGAGGAAGTGTCTCATGTCTGTCCTAACAAGACAAGAGGAAGTGTCTCGTGTCTGTCCTAACAAGACGAGAGGAAGTGTCTCGTGTCTGTCCAAAAAGACAAGAGGAAGTGTCTCATGTCTGTCCAAAAAGACAAGAGGAAGTGTCTCATGTCTGTCCTAACAAGATGAGAGGAAGTGTCTCATGTCTGTCCTAACAAGACAAGAGGAAGTGTCTGTCCTAACAAGATTAGAGGAAGTGTCTCATGTCTGTCCTAACAGATTAGAGGAAGTGTCTCATGTCTGTCCAAAAAGACGAGAGGAAGTGTCTCATGTCTGTCCAAAAAGACGAGAGGAAGTGTCTCATGTCTGTCCAAACAAGACAAGAGGAAGTGTCTCGTGTCTGTCCAAACAAGACGAGAGGAAGTGTCTCATGTCTGTCCAAAAAGACAAGAGGAAGTGTCTCGTGTCTGTCCTAACAAGACAAGAGGAAGTGTCTCATGTCTGTCCTAACAAGACGAGAGGAAGTGTCTCATGTCTGTCCAAACAAGACAAGAGGAAGTGTCTCATGTCTGTCCTAACAAGACGAGAGGAAGTGTCTCGTGTCTGTCCAAAAAGACAAGAGGAAGTGTCTCGTGTCTGTCCAAACAAGACGAGAGGAAGTGTCTCATGTCTGTCCAAAAAGACAAGAGGAAGTGTCTCGTGTCTGTCCAAACAAGACGAGAGGAAGTGTCTCATGTCTGTCCAAAAAGACAAGAGGAAGTGTCTCATGTCTGTCCTAACAAGACTAGAGGAAGTGTCTCATGTCTGTCCAAAAAGACAAGAGGAAGTGTCTCGTGTCTGTCCTAACAGATTAGAGGAAGTGTCTCATGTCTGTCCTAACAAGACAAGAGGAAGTGTCTCATGTCTGTCCTAACAGATGAGAGGAAGTGTCTCATGTCTGTCCTAACAAGACAAGAGGAAGTGTCTCATGTCTGTCCAAACAAGATTAGAGGAAGTGTCTCATGTCTGTCCTAACAAGACAAGAGGAAGTGTCTCATGTCTGTCCTAACAGATTAGAGGAAGTGTCTCATGTCTGTCCTAACAGATTAGAGGAAGTGTCTCATGTCTGTCCTAAAAGATTAGAGGAAGTGTCTCATGTCTGTCCTAAAAGATGAGAGGAAGTGTCTCATGTCTGTCCTAAAAGATGAGAGGAAGTGTCTCATGTCTGTCCTAAAAGATGAGAGGAAGTGTCTCATGTCTGTCCTAACAAGACTAGAGGAAGTGTCTCATGTCTGTCCTAACAGATTAGAGGAAGTGTCTCGTGTCTGTCCTAACAAGACAAGAGGAAGTGTCTCATGTCTGTCCAAACAGATTAGAGGAAGTGTCTCATGTCTGTCCTAACAAGACAAGAGGAAGTGTCTCGTGTCTGTCCAAACAAGATTAGAGGAAGTGTCTCATGTCTGTCCTAACAAGACAAGAGGAAGTGTCTCATGTCTGTCCAAACAAGATGAGAGGAAGTGTCTCATGTCTGTCCATACAAGACAAGAGGACGTGTCTCATGTCTGTCCTAACAAGACTAGAGGAAGTGTCTCATGTCTGTCCTAACAGATTAGAGGAAGTGTCTCGTGTCTGTCCTAACAGATTAGAGGAAGTGTCTCATGTCTGTCCAAAAAGACAAGAGGAAGTGTCTCATGTCTGTCCAAAAAGACAAGAGGAAGTGTCTCATGTCTGTCCAAAAAGACAAGAGGAAGTGTCTCATGTCTGTCCAAAAAGACAAGAGGAAGTGTCTCATGTCTGTCCAAAAAGACAAGAGGAAGTGTCTCATGTCTGTCCAAAAAGACAAGAGGAAGTGTCTCATGTCTGTCCAAAAAGACAAGAGGAAGTGTCTCATGTCTGTCCAAAAAGACAAGAGGAAGTGTCTCATGTCTGTCCAAAAAGACAAGAGGAAGTGTCTCATGTCTGTCCAAAAAGACAAGAGGAAGTGTCTCATGTCTGTCCAAAAAGACAAGAGGAAGTGTCTCATGTCTGTCCAAAAAGACAAGAGGAAGTGTCTCATGTCTGTCCTAACAAGACTAGAGGAAGTGTCTCATGTCTGTCCTAACAGATTAGAGGAAGTGTCTCGTGTCTGTCCTAACAAGACAAGAGGAAGTGTCTCATGTCTGTCTTAACAAGACAAGAGGAAGTGTCTCATGTCTGTCCTAACAAGACTAGAGGAAGTGTCTCATGTCTGTCCTAACAAGACAAGAGGAAGTGTCTCATGTCTGTCCAAACAAGACAAGAGGAAGTGTCTCATGTCTGTCCTAACAAGACAAGAGGAAGTGTCTCATGTCTGTCCTAACAAGACAAGAGGAAGTGTCTCGTGTCTGTCCTAACAAGACAAGAGGAAGTGTCTCATGTCTGTCTTAACAAGACAAGAGGAAGTGTCTCATGTCTGTCCAAAAAGACAAGAGGAAGTGTCTCATGTCTGTCCAAAAAGACAAGAGGAAGTGTCTCATGTCTGTCCAAAAAGACAAGAGGAAGTGTCTCATGTCTGTCCAAAAAGACAAGAGGAAGTGTCTCATGTCTGTCCAAAAAGACAAGAGGAAGTGTCTCATGTCTGTCCTAACAGATTAGAGGAAGTGTCTCATGTCTGTCCAAACAAGACAAGAGGAAGTGTCTCATGTCTGTCCTAACAGATTAGAGGAAGTGTCTCATGTCTGTCCTAACAAGACAAGAGGAAGTGTCTCGTGTCTGTCCAAACAAGATTAGAGGAAGTGTCTTGTGTGAGTCCAAACAAAGGAAAAGCTTTTTGAGATCAAACGTATGGTTCATCTTGATCTCACCCCTCCTCCCGCCGCGATGAGCTACCTCCCCCCCCAGGTCACCCCCTCCCCCCCAGGTCACACACACCCTTCAGAGAGTCGAGGTAGAAGTTACTATTAAAGCAAGTCTCCTTAGACACAGCTAGCCGAACAATCAAGACCGAATGAGAGAGAACACTGAGCTGACCGAGTTTATCTAGAGCTACTGTGATTTAGGGTTAGGTCCAATTACAGAAATATACTGTCACACACACGTGTGTGTGTGGAGGGGTGTTAGTGTGGTTGTGTGTGGGTGTGGGTGCTGTGTGTGAGGTTGTGTGTGTGGGTGAGGTGTGTGGTGTGTGAGTGTGTGTGTGTGTATTGGTGGTGGGTGGGTGTGAGTGTGTGTGTGGGTGTGGGTGGTGTGGGCGTTTGTGAGGTGTGTGTGTGCGTTTGTTTCTTGTGACTCTGAGTGTTGTGGTGAGTGATGTAGTGCTATGAGGTCAGTAAGGTGTGAGGGTGTGTTGTGTGGGGTGTCTGGGGAGGATGGTTGGCGGATGGGTGGGCGTGTGGGGTTGTTATGAGGAGTTGTGGGTACACTTGTGTACTGGTTGCTGGCGTTGTTGCTACTGGTTCACCTAAAGATAAATGCATGCAAACTTCTTCTAACAGATTGATCTGCTCATAACACCAACTCCTGGAGAATCCTTGGCGGACAGTTCAACGTAATCCCACAGCAACAGAAGTTACGGTTGTACCAGGGTAAACAACAGGGCGTGAGCGGACATTTAAGCCGTTCGATAAGAGGTGAAGGAACGTGGACGGAAAAGTGGGGCAGGCAGTGGAAAACCTGTTGCAAAACATGACAAAGGGCAGGCAAACAGTGTGTGGAAAGGTGCATGGATCATGGGAGCGTTTCATGCCACAACCACAGGGGAACAAAGAGCGTTGCATTGGATCATGTCCCAATAAGCGTTCAAACCAACCATAAATAAGCATCCGCTCAGTGTTCATAAGAGTGTTTCTGTCTAACACACGAACTAGGAGGGATACACTCTGTTATCTGGGAGAACTGTAGGGCAAAACACAGACTAGTAACTTCATCTTCATCTTCTGAATTCTTTTAAGAACTTGAAGTTTCATTCTGAGCGAGTGCAGGATGTGATTGCTTCTCTCGTACGCTGAATGTGAAACACAGACATGCTGAATATATCGCATGAATTCAGACAAACCTGACTGACGGACCAGAATCAAGAACAAACCAGATGTTCTGCTCATCAGTGAGTTTAACCAGTGAGATGAGGAATTTTCATTTGCTAATATGTTTGTTAATAGACAAGGTACTGAGTCATAATATCGCTCATAGACGTAATGTTGGTTTGTGCCAACGGGGAAACTAACGGAAGGATAGGAAGTTTCAAAACACACTGCGACATGTAAAAATAAATTTTAGTCGTTCATCTTAAGCACATTGGCTATCATCGGTATCGATCATATACATTCTACACACACACACACAAAACATCAGACACATTTAGATTTCGATCCTAAACAGCATCCTCACTCCTACATTTCGATCAATCGCTCTCGTGCTCCACGTCTGTCACTTTTGTCACTATTCACAAGTTTCCGTTGTTTTGTATTGTTCAGCTAGTTCACTCCTTCTTGCACTGACTTCTCTCCTCTCCTCCTCCTCTCTGATCTCTCCCCCCTCTCGTTCTCCTCCCCTCTGTCTATACACACACTTCTTTGTAGTCTTGAAGGATGTCTCTCTCTCTTCCCCATTCTCTCTTTCTGTCTCTTCTGTCTATCTTCTAGCTCTCTCTGTCTTCTCTCTCCCTCTCTGTCTCTCTATCGCTCTCCTTCTCCCTCTCGTTCCACCTCTCGTGTCTCTCCCTCTCCATGTCTCTCTCTCCCCTCTCCCTTCTCCGCTTTACTCTCTCTTCCCTCTCTCGTCTCCATTCTGTCTCTCCCCTCTCTCTCTCCCCCTCTCTGTCTTTTCTCTCCCCCTCTTCTCTCCCACTCTCTCTCTACCCCATCTTCTGTCTGTTCGCCCCCCTTCCCTCTCTCACCCATTTTCTCTCTCCCCTCTCTCTCTCCACTCTCTCTCTCCCTTCTTTCTCTATCACCGTCTGAAGGAAGAGTCTCTCTCTCTTTGTCTCTGTCTGTTCTTTGCTCTGTTCTCTGTCCTCTTGCTCTCAGTTCTCTCTCTTCCTTCTGTCTCTCGCTCCTCTGTCTCTTTTCGCTCTCAGTATTCTCTCTGTCATATCTCTTCCTCTCTCTCTCTCCCTCCCTCTCTCTCTCTCCTCTCTCTCGTCTCCTCGTCGCCGTCTCTCTCTCCTCTCTGTCCTCTCCTCTCTCTTCTCCGTCTCTTTCTCTTCTCGTCCCTTCTCTCTCCTCTCTCTCTCTGTCGCCTCTCTTTCCTCTTCCTCTCCCTACTCATCAGTGTGCTGATTTGTCTTAGTTGTTCTTTTTTGCTGAGTGATGCACCCAGTGTTACATGTGCTCACTACAAAATGATTGTGCTTGTCTTTCAGATTTCCTGAGTATCTAATACAGCTCCACATACATTGTGTGTGTGTGTGTGTGTGTGTGTGGTATTGAAAGAGAGTTCATGTCTGTCCTAACAAGACTAGAGGAAGTGTCTCATGTCTGTCCTAACAGATTAGAGGAAGTGTCTCGTGTCTGTCCTAACAAGACAAGAGGAAGTGTCTCATGTCTGTCCAAACAAGACAAGAGGAAGTGTCTCATGTCTGTCCAAAAAGACAAGAGGAAGTGTCTCATGTCTGTCCAAAAAGACAAGAGGAAGTGTCTCATGTCTGTCCAAAAAGACAAGAGGAAGTGTCTCATGTCTGTCCAAAAAGACAAGAGGAAGTGTCTCATGTCTGTCCAAAAAGACAAGAGGAAGTGTCTCATGTCTGTCCTAACAGATTAGAGGAAGTGTCTCGTGTCTGTCCAAACAAGATTAGAGGAAGTGTCTGTCCTAACAAGATTAGAGGAAGTGTCTGTCCTAACAAGATTAGAGGAAGTGTCTGTCCTAACAAGATTAGAGGAAGTGTCTGTCCTAACAAGATTAGAGGAAGTGTCTTGTGTGAGTCCAAACAAAGGAAAAGCTTTTTGAGATCAAACGTATGGTCATCTTGATCTCACCCCCTCCTCCCCCCCAGATCACCCCCTCCCCCCCCAGGTCACCCCCTCCCCCCCAGGTCACACACACCCTTCAGAGAGTCGAGGTAGAAGTTACTATTAAAGCAAGTCTCCTTAGACACAGCTAGCCGAACAATCAAGACCGAATGAGAGAGAACACTGAGCTGACCGAGTTTATCTAGAGCTACTGTGATTTAGGGTTAGGTCCAATTACAGAAATATACTGTCACACACACCTGTGTGTTGAGCTGTGTTAGTGAGGTGCAGGTGTGTGTGGATGTGTGTGTCTGTGTGGAGGTGTGTGGTGGTGTGAGTGTGCGTTGTATGTGAGTGTGTGTGTGTGTGAGGTGTGTGTCGTGTGACGTGTGGGTGTGTTGGTGTGTTGTGTGTGTGAGCGTGTGTGTGTTGAGGTGTGTGTGTCTGTGTGTGAGTGTTGTTGTGGTTGTGAGTGTGTGTGTGAGGTGTGTGTGTCTGTGTATGAGGCGTGTGTGTGTGTGTGTGTGTGTGTGTGTATGAGGTGTGTGTACACTTGTTGTACGTTGGCTTGCTGTCTTCCTGTTCACAAAAAAATCATGCAAACTCTCTAACAGATGATCTCTCATAACCCAACTCCTTGAATCTGTCGGACATTCAACGAATCCAAAGCAACAGAATTTGCTTACAGTAAACTACAGCTGACGTGACATTAGCCTTCAGGTAAGAGTGAGATAACGTACGAATATTGTGTTCACAGTGAAAACCTTTCAAACATTACAAAGCAAGTCAAACAGAAACTCATATCAGAGCTTCATTCACAACCACAGATGAGCCAAAGTATCTCGATGTCAAACTCTCACCAACAGAAAGCATCCGCTCAGTGTTCATAAGAGTGTTTCTGTCTAACACACGAACTAGGAGGGATACACTCTGTTATCTGGGAGAACTGTAGGGCAAAACACAGACTAGTAACTTCATCTTCATCTTCTGAATTCTTTTAAGAACTTGAAGTTTCATTCTGAGCGAGTGCAGGATGTGATTGCTTCTCTCGTACGCTGAATGTGAAACACAGACATGCTGAATATATCGCATGAATTCAGACAAACCTGACTGACGGACAAGAACTCAGACACAAACCAGGATGTTCCTGCTTCACTCAGTGAGTTTAACCAGTGAGAGAGGAATTTTCATTTGTAATATGTTGTATAATAGACAAGTACTGAAGTATAACTACGCTCATAAGACGTATGTGGTTTGTGCCTCACGGGGAAACTAACGGAAGGAACTAGGAATTCAAACACACCTGCGACATGTAAAAATAAATTTAGTTCTTCATCTTAAGACATTGGCTATCATCGGCTATCGATCATCATCACTTCTACACACACACACACACAAACATTCAGACACATTTAGATTCGATCCTAAACACCCATCCTCACTCCTACCTCGCATCATCCTCTCTGCTCCACTTCTGTCACTTTTTGTCCCACTTTCACAAGTTCAGTTTGTTTGTTTGTCACTAGTTCACTCCCTCTCCTTCGCACTGACTCTCTCTCCCCCCTCTCTCTCTCTCCCCCCTCTCTCTCTTCTCCCCCCTCTCTCTCTCCCCCCCCCTCTCTCTATCACACACACTCTCTCTCTCCCCTCCCCCTATCTCCCCATTATCTCTTCTCTCCTCCCCCTTTTTCTCTCTCTTTCTGTCTCTCTGTCTATCTCTCTAGCTCTCTCTGTCTCTCTCTCGTCCCCCTCTCCCTGTCTGCTCTCTCCCCCCCTCTCCTCTCTCCCCTCTTCTTCTCCACCTCTCTGTCTCCCCCCTCTCCCTGTCTCTCTCTCCCCCCTCTCCCCTTCCTCCGCCTCTCTCTCTCCCCCTCTCTCTTCCACCTCTTGTTCTCTCCCCTCTCTCTCTCCACCCTCTCTGTCTTCTCTCTCCCCCTTCTCTCTTTCCCCCTCTCTCTCCCCCCTCCTCTGTCTCTGTCTCCCCCCTCTCCCTTCTCACTCCTCATTTTCTCTCTCCCCCTCTCTCTCTCCACCTCTCTCTCTCCCCCTCTCTCTCTTTTTTTTTTTTTTTTTTTTTTTTTTTTTCTCTCTCCCTCTCTCCTCTTGCTCGGTCTCTCTTGTCCTCTTCTCTCTCCAGTCTCTCTCTCTCTCCTTCTGTCTCTCGCTCTCTCTGTCTCTCTTCGCTCTCAGTATCTCTCTCTCTGTCTCTCTCTCTCCCTCCTCTCCTCTCCCCTCTCTCTCTCTCCCTCTCTCTCGCTCTCTCTCTCGCCGTCTCTCTCTCCCTCTCTGCCTCTCTCTCCCTCTCTCTCTCTCCCTCTCTTTCTCTCTCTCTCCCTCTCTCTCTCCCTCTCTCTCTCTCCCTCTCTCTCTCCCTCTCTCTCTCTCCCTCTCTCAGTGTCGCTGTTTGTCTTAGTGTGTTCTTTTTCTTGCTGAGTGATGCACCCAGTGTACATGTGCTCACTACAACTGATGTGCTTGTCTTCAGATTCCTGAGTATCAATCACCGCCTCCACCTACCTTGTGTGTGTGTGTGTGTGTGTGTGTGTATGAAAGAGAGTGTGAGAGGGCCTTTCCCTCAGTCTCTCTCACAGAATGTTTTCCCTCTGCGTTAGCATCCTAACCCACTTCTAACAATCGCTGACTTTCATCTTGTTACAATCCTCCCAGTTTCATGACTTTAGCACATCTACACAGCAGCTCAACAAAACACAAGCTCAGTAGATTTACCTGTGAAAAATAAATAAACCTTGTTCTCCTTCCATTCTCCTTTTCCCAGCTAACAGCACCTGTTGTCAAACAGACTGTATACCTGTTGTCAAACAGACTGTATACCTGTTGTCAAACAGACTATACCTGTTGTCAAACAGACTGTATACCTGTTGTCAAACAGACTGTATACCTGTTGTCAAACAGACTATACCTGTTGTCAAACAGACTATACCTGTTGTCAACAGACTGTATACCTGTTGTCAAACAGACTGTATACCTGTTGTCAAACAGACTGTATACCTGTTGTCAAACAGACTGTATACCTGCTGTCAAACAGACTGTATACCTGCTGTCAAACAGACTGTATACCTGCTGTCAAACAGACTGTATACCTGCTGTCAAACAGACTGTATACCTGCTGTCAAACAGACTGTATACCTGCTGTCAAACAGACTGTATACCTGCTGTCAAACAGACTGTATACCTGCTGTCAAACAGACTGTATACCTGTTGTCAAACAGACTGTATACCTGTTGTCAAACAGACTGTATACCTGTTGTCAAACAGACTGTATACCTGTTGTCAAACAGACTGTATACCTGTTGTCAAACAGACTATACCTGTTGTCAAACAGACTGTATACCTGTTGTCAAACAGACTGTATACCTGCTGTCAAACAGACTGTATACCTGTTGTCGAACAGACTATACCTGTTGTCAACCAGACTATACCTGTTGTCAACCAGACTGTATACCTGTTGTCAAACAGACTATACCTGTTGTCAGACCGATCCAGTACCCTCTTCCTGACATCTGTTTCAGAGTTCTGCGCTGCCTGTGAGACCGCTATCATTCCTCATCTCAGCAGATGGGTAGCTCCCTTCTCCAGGCACCAAAAGCCCAAATTAGGTACCCCACCACACGCACACTTCTGCAAGCATGCAAACGTTCAATATCGTATTCAAACGCATGCAACCACATAGATTCACACACAAGATACACCACAGCTACTCATTGATTACTGACAACTCATTCTGTATGTTGAATGAAACAAAGTTTAATTAAATTTGTAATAATAATAAATAATCAAGTTAGAATTAATTAAACATTATGAAAAAGAAACAAGTTACAAATATAAAAGGTTGTTTTATACCTTTGTACTCTTCCAGTGCATTTGAGTCATAACCTGAAGCATAATCTTGCATTTTCAAAAGCATATTCACTTTCTTCCAATAGCCAAAACAATTAGCCAAATTAGCCAAATTAGCCAAAACAAGTGTTAAACATTATTGATAGTTATAGATATAAAAGGCATACTTGGATAGAAAGCTATTTTAAGTGAGGATGAATTCAAACAAACATGAAATACTGTCTTCACATCCAGCACCTGTGATAAGCTTGTGGCAACAGTGCCAACCCAACAACCAGATGGTATCTGCAGACAGATGCTGAAAGGCCTATATGGGATGAGGGTCTTCCTGCTCTGGTCTAGCTAGGGGCAGGTGCAACACATGAAGACCCATGATATCACCAGGGCTTACAGTTGTGTTGTGTGTTGGTTGTGTGTGGTTGTTTGTGTGTGTGGAGGTGTGTGTGTGTGTGTGTGTGAGTGCATATGTGTGTGTGTGCCTGTGTGTCTCTGTGTGTGTGTGTGTGCGTCTCTGTGTGTGTGTCTGTGCGTGTGTGTGTGTCTGTGTGTGTGCCTGGTGTGTAGTTGTGTTTGTGTGTGTACGAGTGAATGTGTGTGATGCATATGTGTGTGATGCTGTTGTGCCTGTGTGTGTGTGTGTGTGTGTGTGTGTCTGTTCACTCTACACAGCTGCATGTATGTTTGTTCATCCCACTGTGAGGATAACCACATAACACACACAACTAAACAACTAGCACAAGTTCAGCCATAGCGCCAAGGCAAAGGGTGGCAGATGCAGATACACACTCTCACTCTGTCACACACAGACACACACACACACAGGCACACACAGACACACACACACAGACACACACAGACACACACACAGAGACACATACAGCCACACACACACAGACACACACACAGACACACACAGACACACACACACACAGAAACACACTCACACACACAGGCACACATAGACACACACACACAGACACACACAGAGACACACACAGACACACACAGACACACACTCACACACAGACACAGAAACACACTCACACACAGACACACAGAGACACACACAGATACACACACACAAACACACACACACAGACACACACGCAGACACACACACAAACACACACACACACACACACACACAGACACCACACACACACAACACAACACACACAACACACACACAAACACACATACACACCAGGCACACAAGGCACACACACACCACACACACACAAACACCACACACCACACACATCACCAACACACAGACACACAACACACAGAGCACACACACACACACACACAGACACCACACACACACAGACACACACACACACACACACACAACACCACACCACACACAACACACACAGGACACAACACACACACACACACACACACAGGCACACACACACACACACACACAAACACACACACACACACACAGACACACACAGACACACACACACACACACACACACACATTCTTACACGAGTACTTACTCTGATGAGTTTTCTTGGACACGTTGTTTTCTGCAGGGTGCAGCAGAGAGGGGTGGAGTTAGGGAGAGAGTGTAACAGAACATTAGTCAAAAAAACAAAATGGCAGACTTCCAGCATCAGCACCTCATGTGCAGGTTAAAGCGTTTCTCCGTAGGGACATCGATGTGTACGCTAACACTCACTAACAGACCCAGTTTGCATCCTCTCACACAGGCCCACGCCAGATGTACTGCTATGCACTGCCTATGCTGTCTACTGTACCAGGGGAACTGGAGGAAGTACAGTTTAAAGCTAACAGGATATCCACCACCACTATCTTTAAGTGTTCTGTGTCGTCTGTGTTCTTCGGAAGACAGCTTATGTCCTGATCGTCACTGCTGGGCTTCTATGAAGACCATCCCCAAGGTCTCTGCGTTAGAGGAAGCTAAGGATGAACTGATGCATTGTAATCCTGAGATCAATACAGACGTAGTTCTCAGTCAAAATGTGTTTCAGTCAAACTGAGGTTGGTTGAGGGGCAGTTTTATGGGCATATGTGAAGCCATCTGTTAATTTTACTGGTAAAAAGAGGCTGTGCAGATGAACTTTGATTTGAACTGTGTGTCAGTCAAACTGTGTGTCAGTCAAACTGTGTCAGTCAAACTGTGTCAGTCAAACTGTGTCTTAGTCAAACTGTGTCTTAGTCAAACTGTGTCAGTCAAACTGTGTCTTAGCCAAACTGTGTCAGTCAAACTGTGTCAGTCAAACTGTGTCAGTCAAACTGTGTGTCAGTCAAACTGTGTGAGTCAAACTGTGTGAGTCAAACTGTGTCTCAGTCAAACTGTGTGTCAGTCAAACTGTGTTTCAGTCAAACTGTGTCAGTCAAACTTTCAGATCAAACTGTGTTCAGTTCAACTTCTGTGAGTCAAACTGTTGAGTCAGAACTGTGTCTCAGTCAAACGGTCAGTCAAACTGGTGATTCAGTTCAAACTTGTGTCTCATCAAAATGGCCAGTCAAACTGGTCAGTCAAACGGTCAGTCCAACTGATGTGTCAGTCAAACGTGTCATCAAACTGTGTCAGTAAAACGTGTGCAGTCAAACTGGGCTTAGTCAAACTGCTGTCAGTCAAACTGTTTTAGTCAAACTGTGTCTTAGTCAAACTGTGTCAGTCAAACTGTGTCTCAGGCAAACTGTGTCTCAGTCAAACTGTGTCTTAGTCAAACTGTGTCAGTCAAACTGTGTCAGTCAAACTGTGTCTCAGTCAAACTGTGTCTCAGTCAAACTGTGTCAGTCAAACTGTGTCTTAGTCAAACTGTGTGTCAGTCAAACTGTGTCTCAGTCAAACTGTGTGTCAGTCAAACTGTGTGTCAGTCAAACTGTGTGCGAGTCAAACTGTGTCTTAGTCAAACTGTGTCAGTCAAACTGTGTCAGTCAAACTGTGTCAGTCAAACTGTGTCAGTCAAACTGT
Source organism: Plecoglossus altivelis (assembly GCA_036571765.1). Taxonomy (NCBI): domain Eukaryota; kingdom Metazoa; phylum Chordata; class Actinopteri; order Osmeriformes; family Plecoglossidae; genus Plecoglossus; species Plecoglossus altivelis. The sequence continues at coordinate 19,089,133 of BROE01000014.1, forward strand.
GTGTGAGTCAAACTGTGTCTTAGTCAAACTGTGTCAGTCAAACTGTGTCAGTCAAACTGTGTGTCAGTCAAACTGTGTGCGAGTCAAACTGTGTGTCTTAGTCAAACTGTGTCAGTCAAACTGTGTCTCAGTCAAACTGTGTGTCAGTCAAACTGTGTGTCAGTCAAACTGTGTGCCAGTCAAACTGTGTCAGTCAAACTGTGTCACAGTCAAACTGTGTCTCAGTCAAACTGTGTCAGTCAAACTGTTTTAGTCAGTCATAAACTGTCATAAAAGCACTACTAAAACCAAATGAACTTGTTCTTGTCGTTATCGGGACGTGAGCCAAGCAGAGCCTGTGACACACTGCAGACTAGGAGGGCTAGGAAGTGTCTCCAGACCTTCCTGAACACCAGACACCCTCGCATGCAGAAACTAGTACACACACACACACACACAGACACACACACAGACACACACACAGACACACACACACACGTGTATGTACCTACTTACTTCTGTGACAGACACACACACACAGACACACACACACAGACACAGACACACACACACACGTGTATGTACCTGCTTACTCCTGTGACAGACACACACACACAGACACACACACACACACGTGTATGTACCTGCTTACTTCTGTGACAGACACACACACACAGACACACACACACACACACACACACACGTGTATGTACCTGCTTACTCCTGTGACAGACACACACACACAGACACACACACACACAGACACACACACACACGTGTATGTACCTGCTTACTCCTGTGACAGACACACACACACACACAGGTAAGAAACATCCATGATGCTAGTAGGTGGGCGTCAGCAGCACAGACCGTCTGTCTGTCACTGCCCGCAACTGTGAGCTGTGAGGTGGGTGTGCATGCAGGGGGATGTTTCCGACATGAGGGGGATATTTTTAGGGTTGTGTGTGCGTGAGGAGAGCAGGCCAGGGAGATAAGCATCAATGAGGGGGGGTAGTGCTAGCTAGCCTGCCTTTGTCTGGGTGTGTGTAAGCCTGCGGTGGTTTTCACTTTTGCTTTCCTTCATATCATCCGTTCTGCTTCATAAGCAAAACTCAGGTATGACAGCAGAGTACTAGTAGGGCACAAGGACCACACACACACACACACACACGCACACACACACACACACACATCCACACACACACACACACACACATACACACACACAAACATACACACACACACAAACACACATCCGCACAAACACATACACACACACACACACACAAACATACACACACACACACAAACACACATCCGCACAAACACATACACACACACACACAAACACACACACACATCCACACAAACACACACACACACAAACACACATCCGCACAAACACATACACACACAAACACACACCAACACACACACACCGACACACACACACCGACACACACACACCGACACACACAAACTTTACCAACACCTCAAATGCATTTCTTAAAATTCATAGTTTTGAAGGCAACTGAACAAAAAAAACTATGCCTCCAGAACACTCCTGAACCCTCCAGAACACTGCTGAACACTCCAGAACATTGCTTAACACTCCAGAACATTGCTTAACACTCCAGAACACTCCTGAACCCTCCAGAACACTGCTTAACACTCCAGAACACTCCTGAACCCTCCAGAACACTGCTTAACACTCCAGAACACTGCTTAACACTCCAGAACACTGCTTAACACTCCAGAACACTGCTTAACACTCCAGAACATTGCTGAACACTGCTGAACATTCCATAACACTGCTGAACACTCCAGAACACCGCTGAACATTCTAGAACACTGCTGAACACTCCAGAACACAGCTGAACATTCCAGAACACCTCTTCAACCCTGGTGTGTCACTCTTTTTTTCCTTCACGCCATTGCTAAACTTTGCCCTCAGAACTCAGACTCTGTTGTGCTCTTCAAAGTGCCATGCGGCATGTCTCTGTGCACATTCAACTTTTCTGACTTGTGACATTTGTGAATTGATTAGCTACAAATCTAAAACTAGAGCACATTAGAAAAAAAAATTATTACAATAATTTTACTACGGCATGTGATAATTGTGTACATATACACTTGTGTGTGCATGTTAAACTGCAATGTGAACTGTAGTGTTTGTGTAGGTGTGTGAGTATCTACGAATGTGGAGGTTTGTGTCAGATATTCAGTCAGTACAAATGTGTGAAGTGCACAAATTAGGTTAGAGGGACTTTTCACACATTTTGGTGTCACCATGTGGAAAAGATCAAACATTTGATAAGTATCTGTGTATGGAGAAGAATCTGGATTTTTAAAATGTGTTTATAAATATTGTGGCCTGGAAGTGAATATATTGTTTACTTCATGTATATAAACAAACAGTTTACCATCCATACTGTGTAACGGTTGTGTCTGGTTATGTAAACACACATCACGCACACACTCTGGATCTCCCAGTTCACTAATGACTGCTCAGTGCTTTTTACATAATGACTCCAAGAGTGCCTGCATGCTGTGGACTTAGTAGGCCAAATCATTCGCCTGGTTTTTTAAAACGAAAAATGGTCCCCCAAAAAAAAGGTCAAATTGTCTGCACCAGCTAAATCTCACAGACATCAAGTCACTTCAATCATAAATATTTTCAATTATGCTGCTATCAATCACATTGCATTCGCCAGCTTAGCCAATAATCCTCTGCTTTGACTTGCCTGCCTGAATTTAGCTGTATCAAGGCACATGCTAATTGTGACAGTACAGTGTGCAATTTAGAGACTATCATGGCTAAACAACATTCACATCAAAGAGAAACATGCAGAGAGATGCAAAAACGATATTTAATTAAGTGCTACAGTACGATCGAGGAGTGGGTAGGGGGGTGAACGGCCATGTGCGGCGGAGGGGGTAGAGGGTAGTGAAGAGGGAGGGAGGGGGGGATAGGGGTGGAGGGGCTTTTTGACTTTTGATGTATGGTGAAAGAGCTATAATAGCTGAAACAATAAATGGTTAGATGGTCGAATCAGAAATTATTCTCATCATAAGCTAGGGGACCAGAGGGGGGGAGGAGTGGGAGGAGGGAGGGGGATCACAACCCGATCACGACAGACCACACAACGTGAGTTGGGAGAGCGGTAAGAGGAGAGGCGAGGGGAAAGGAGAGCAAAGGAGGGGAGAGGGCAGTGAGGGCTAAATGGGGGGAGGGATAGATGGGAAATGATGGTTGAATAGCTCGCGGTGTGTATGGAGGAAGGGGAGGGGAAGGGGAGAGCTCAAATTTTTTTGTTTTTGTATTATGGTGGGTCGGCTGTCGCGCGTTTGTAGGGGGGACTCTCTGGGGAATAGGGGGACAAGATGAGGGGGGGGAGTTGGCTCTTGTCATCATGGCTTTATTTTCCCTCTCTTCTTATTTTATCTCTTATCTTAGCTCTCATCTCTTTCTATATTTCTCTCACTTCTACACACACAATACACTCTCACTTCTACACACACAATACACTCTCACTTCTACACACACAATACACTCTCACTTCTACTCACACAGTACACAAAGTTCCACCATTTCAAAAGCTCACCAGGGCCAGAACTGACAAATCTGACTGAATGAACAGAACTGATAGAACTGACTGAACAGAACAGACTGAACAGAACTGACAGAACAGATTAAACAGAACTGACAGAACACACTGAACAGAACTGACAGAACAGACTGAGCAGAACTGATAGAACAGACTGAACAGAACTGACAACCCCCTCTGCAATGTCTTCACTCTATTCTTTTGGTTTAAACAATTTGACACATTTTGCTCTATTGGCAGTATAGATGATGTTTCATGAGTATTATGAGAGGTTAATATACATGTTAATATAAGATTTGTTATTCATGTTAATATAATAGTTAATATGTTAATATGAGAGTTAACATACATGTAAATATAAGAGTTAATATATATGTTAATATAATAATTATTATACGTGTAAATATAATAGTTAATATGTAAATATAAGAGTTAATATACATGTAAATATAATAGTTAATATATATGTCAATATACGAGTTAATATTCATGTTAATATAATAGTTAATATATATGTTAATATAATGCAGTAACTGAACCTTACAGACAGCAGAGTCTCTTAACATGTGTGTAACTTGCTGTGTACTGTTTGGGCTATTCTGGGAGCCCTTGGTTTTAGTTCATTTAGGCAGCGAGAGGCTGAGTATAGACACAAACCCAAAACAGCTCTTCATGGACAGATAATCTCTGGGATTACAGCAGATTACTGCCATTCTTACCCACAGAGAGCACCTCTCACACTGACAGGTAAAATAGGAGTGAGCGAGCTAATGAGGGAAGGAGGAGGAGGAGGAGGAGGAGGAGGGAGGGTTGAGAAGAGAATGAAGGGAGGAGAGAGAGAGATAAGGTGTTTTGCAGAGAGACGCTCATTGATCTAACACAGTGCAGAGAAAACAGTGGTGTTAGATAAGGAGAGTGTGATCTAAAGAGAGACAGTTGACATGAGGGACACAGGGAGACCAACATGAAACACACTTCATTTAACATGATGCTCAGAAACGACGTGAATATCTACAGTTTAAGGAAACGTACACAAGCATTGATAGGAAGGCCCAGACGTACATGCAACAGGTTTGATCGCTGCATCTTTCACAGAGTCCTGTGACAGCACAGCTACACAAGCACTGATAGGACTGGTTACCAGCACAGCTACACAAGCACAGCAGGACTGGTTACCAGCACAGCTACACAAGCACAGCAGGACTGGTTACCAGCACAGCTACACAGGTACAGGGGATGGCTGTGCCTAGCATGGCAACATAAATAAATTAGTATATGGGAGCAGGTTAAGATGTGTGTGTAAGATGTTGAGTGTGAGAGTGTGTGTGTGTGAGAGAGAGAGAGAGAGAGAGAGAGTGTGTGTGTGTGTGAGAGAGAGTGTGTGAGAGAGAGAGAGTGAGAGTGTGTGTGTGTGTGTGTGTGTGTGTGTGTGTGAGAGAGAGAGAGAGAGAGAGAGAGAGAGAGATCAGTATAAAAAACTATTTGATTAAATGAAAAGTTACCTCTTCTGATGACTGTTGTGGGGTCAGGTGATTCCGGTTCGTCATAATCCATACTCGCGCTTCAAAAGAAACAAGTCTCTAATTTACACACACTCGGTCACGCACGCTCCTTCACACGCGTACACAAGCGTGGATTCAGTTTTGCAGAAAGTACCGAAACGAATGTACCTGTTGTTCTAGCGCCCCGGTCGGCGCAGACGCCTGTAAAAATTTGACTGTCATCACGTCTCACCGGTCAGATTCTGCTTACACATGAGGTTTGAAAACGTCTTCGTCATTTTAACAGTCTCTTCAAAAAGATGGTCCTCATAGTTCCTTTAGTTGTCTTTAAAGTAGTTACAGAAACTTGTTGCATTTTCATTTATCCAAAGCAGGAGAATAACGTGCGCTAAGCACAAACCGTCCGACCACACACATTCACCAGCCGACAGCACATACACCGTGCGCGTGAATGCCGTTTGCTCCGGTTTTACCCTCGCGCTCTTTGCGCCCTGACTGTCCCGAGGTTGCAAGCTCCCGGTTATGTGACCAGGGATTATGTAATAACTCGTTTGTTTGTGGAAAGGGATTGCGTTTGCACTACAACGATCCGTTGAGAAATATTATCCAATGGTTTAGAAGTTTAAGATTCCAAAACGATTTAACAAATCAGTGAGGTACGATACATGTATAAATGAGCAATAAAAAACGTCTGGGGTGAAACTACGTGTTATTCTGCAAACGATACTGTAGGCCAAAAACAATGACGCAACATGGTTAACCTTGCTGCTCTGCTCAGGTAACGGATGGCTGCAGGTCCTTTGATGAAATCACGCCTGACCAGCGGTCTATTTCTACACGATTATTCACTGTCCATTCCACCCATGTCCCTATGGGGTCTATTACGTCATCATTGTGCAGGCATACGTACGTGTGAGCAAAGTCACGTAAACAAACATCTGGCATAACGTCTGAGTAAAGAGGTGTATTATATTTCGATGTTAACCATAGCAACCCTATTTTTCAGACATTCTTTTTATTTCTTCATGACAGACACATTGGATTAACTCGAGACCTTCAGTCGAATCACGTGTCTACTGATATCGTTGAACACATTTAATTCTTCGATACTAGTGTACAGGTTTTTGTTTACGTGGCTTTTAATAAAACTCAACGATAAGAAAAATCTCAAAATCCCCTTTTCCTCCGTACTCCATTCAAGCCTTCCAGACCGCACCTGAACAAACGATTCCACAAAACCACTGCCATTTTGTTTCTGTCCTACATACACCACACACGCACGCGAAACCCTCACGATCCCTTCCTGCTAAAGAGGCCAGAGAGGCGAGGGGCCCAAGGTGAGACCTGCTCGGAGCTGCTAGACAGATAAACACAGAAGCCACAGTAGCCGACCACAATGAGCAGAATGTAAGGTAAGACACTGGGAGAGAAAGACTGCGTGTGGGCATGTGAGTATTGGAGAAAACTAAGGGAAGTCAAGCGCAAGATGAAGATATAGATAAGAGGCTGACATTTTCCTTCTGCACTTGTTTGCCACGTGACATCGTTCTAAAGCAGCGTTCTGTTTGTTGTGTCCGTGGAACCTTTCTGACGTGGAACCTTTCTGTGGTTCTCCAAGACTCCTTGAGGTTCCAGATTATTCTGAGGTGGACCACAAGACCGTACTCGCCATGACAAAACGTCAGCTGGAAGAGACTAACTCAGGAGAACAGAGAACAGAAGCACCACTGGACCACATGAAAAGATTTATTAAGAAGCAACAATATGATCACATATTATGAGTCAAACTTGTACCTTCGCCCAAAAAAACAACGTAAATCACAGTGATATGATTTATCTTGAATAGATAGAGATGCATTTTAAATAAATACAATAAATAACTGCATTTGTTCATGAAACATTAACTCCTTCAGTTAAGAGTGTCTTCAGGTTTATACGGTTGTAAAAACTAAGGCAGTCTGGATATAAGTTAGTTCAGTTCAAATGTCACCGCAGTAAAAGGCTTCAGTAAAAAAAAAAAAGAAGAAAAAATGTAAATGCATTTTAGGCTTACAAGTAATGTAAAGTGATGGAAAGTTTGAACTCAAGGTTTGAAATAGTTACATATAAGTGCTCCTGTTTCTGTTTAGTTCATGGCAAATAAATACCTTGTTAATTAAGGTAAAAGTGTTCAATGATACAGTAATATTTGATTTAGTTGAATAATATAAATAACTAGGTAACTTAAGTGCTTGTGGTTTAGTGAAACAGCCATAACTCATAGGTAGGAAGGGGGAAATTCTAAATAACCTTTGAAGTTTCTAACTTGCTTTTAAATTTTTTTGTTGCCATACAGGAATTTATCTTCATCCTTCTATTTGTGACAGGTTAATAATACATTATCATAAATTATAAACTTTAAAACCAATTAAATCAAACAAAAACTGATTGTTTGTATATGGAAACTGAAATATATCACGAAATTATAATACTAATAATAATAATTGCACTTGAATTCACCCAAACGCCCAGAAAATACTATGGAAAGGTTCAACATCTGAAAAATCCCAGAATTTTGCAATTCTGTTCTGCAGCAAATCAGAGGTAAGAAGACTGCCTGGATGCTGGCACACTCACACACACACACACACACACGCACGCACGCACGCACACCCACGCGCACGCACACACCCACACTCACACACACACACAGCTTCAGTTTGATGACTGTGTTTCAGGCATCAGATCACTCTTTGAGCTAGTTGGCACATCACACTCCCAAAATGTGACCAACGTTGATGGAGATAAACAATCCTGAGAAAGAAAATAAGAGAGAAAGTATGTTGAGACACGACTGCATCGTGGACCAACTGTCTGTCTGCTCACAGACATTAACTAACACATGACTGTACTGTTCCCCAGCCTGTGCAGGTGTGACAGTTACCTGTGCAGGCGTGAGAGTTACCTGTGCAGGCGTGAGAGTTACCTGTGCAGGTGTGAGAGTTACCTGTGTAGGTGTGAGAGTTACCTGTGGCCTCTGTGTGGAGTCTGGAGCCGTCTATACTGGTCACCTGACAGGTCACAAACGTTTTCCTCCCTTCTTTTTTATCCAATGAGCAGTGAAGTAACACTGTGCTGCCCAGTGGGATGGGGCTTTGGACAAACAAACAAATAAACAAACAAACAAACAAACGTGTCATTTCATCAAGTCTGACTATTAATAATAATACACTTCAAATAATTCTGAAAAAAATTATTAATTTTGAGATCTTGTGAAATTGATCTGAAGTCTGTGTTGAGAGAGTTCCGGAACAGCCTGTAGAGAGTTCCAGAACAGCCTGTACTGTACCTGCGGTAGTTGATGTTGAGGTTGGCAGTCATCACTGGTCCAGAGAGGTAGGTGGAATGGGTCCCTGTCACCGTGTCAATCATGGTGGCTATCGCCCCCCCGTGGACATGTCTGGAATTACACACACTGGTTAACATCAGCCAGTAACAGCACAACATGAGCAGCATCAGCATGAGTAGCAGCATCAGTAGCAGCATCAGTAGCAGTAGCATTAGTAGCGTAGCTGCAATAGTAGCGTAGCTGCATGAGTAGCGTAGCTGCATGAGTAGCAGCATCAGTAGCATCAGTAGCAGCCTCGGTAGCAGCATTAGTAGCAGCATCAGTAGCAGTAGCATCAGTAGCATCAGTAGCAGTAGCACAGCATCAGTAGCAGCATCAGTAGTAGCATCAGTAGCAGTAGCATCAGTAGCAGTAGCATCAGTAGCAGCAGCACAGCATCAGTAGCAGCAGCAGCAGCAGCAGCAGTAGCAGCAGCATCAGTAGCGTAGCTGCAGGCTCTGTGATGTAGACAGCTGCTAAGACTTACCCTGGAGGCCCCTCCAGCAGGTGTCCAGCCTGGAACAAACACACACACTTCTGCTCCTCCTTGTTGACAAACATGACGTACTCGAACGCTGCTCCCTGCTCCTTTGTGTTCCTGGTGAAAAGTCGAGCCTTGGACTGGATGATCTTACTCAGATACACTCCACCTGCGCAACAAAACACAACAAGCCCACAGTCAAATGAAACCAATAGCAAGAGAGTGGCGTTCAAGCGTGTCACCAAACATACACTTGGATGTTGTACCTGAGGTTGTGATAATGGAGTCAGTGTACTATGCTACAAGGCCTTGACAGTGTGATGCGTATACCAGATGAAGTGAAGTGACGTATTGTCAAGTATGGTGACCCATACTCGAAATTAACCCTCTGCATTTAACCCATCCAAGTGCACACACAGCAGTGAGTAGTGGGCAACCGCACGCGCACACACAGTGAACATACACCCGGAGCAGTGGGCAGCTATTGCTCCAGCGCCCGGAAAGCAATTGGGGTTCGGTGCCTTGCTCAAGGGCACCTCAGTCATGGTATCGAAGGAAGAGAGACTGCAGATTATCCTATTCCTATGACACTTGCATCTACTGAAGTGAACATTAAAAAGGTTTAAGATGCTGTGGGAAGCTGAAAGTTTGACGTACCTGCTGCAAACTTAAGGGAGCGGTTATAGCTCGGTAGTTTTCTCCATGGTCCTCTCGTTTTCTCTCCATCCTCTGTCACGTTCTCACACTGACTGTTATAGTGTTCGTACTGTTGCATCATGTCAGAACTCCAGGAAGAGTTCGGTAAACTGAAGTCTCGAGGTTGGGAGGAGAATGGCCATGGCAACGCCTGACGACCAGAAAAGACACATCATACAACTGGTTTGACAGAACAGTGAGCATCAGTAATGGCTCATCGTGTAGACCTGGACATCAAGGCTGTCCAATAAGTTGTCCGTCATAATCAAATGTCGATGACCTACCGTCATGCTACGGCATCGGATGCAGGAAGATCGCCGGGCAGTTCGTTGGACAATTCCAGCAGATGAAAACGGTAAGATGTTGTTGCTGATGGCCTGAGATCCTCGGCATAGACTTGTCAACATGTGCACGCCGGTTCGCATCATAATGGCAAGGGACTTCTGAATACGCTAGAGCTAGCAAGCCAATTGTCTTTCAACTCGCTGAAAGATTATTTATATAAATTGTAAATATTTATGTTCGTAAAATGTGTAAAATAACTATGCATGTCAGCGTGTTGTGAATCTACAAAGCAGAACTGTTTAAATCGACCGAGAGGGAGCTTCTAACTGCTAGCCTAGTGCGTGGTTCGCTAGCTACCAAGCGAGCTACAGTTAAAACGTTAGCTATACAACAGGACAAACCATGTTTCTAAAAATGTGTCCAACAAACCCTTAATAATAAATTGTCATCCTACAGCGTACCCGTCCCATATGATCATTCAGTGACTGGTTTGTTAGTTTGTTTGTCGACTTCGCCGGTAGAATGACTTTCAGAGGACAACATCAGGTTACTTCCTGAACGTGACAGTGACGTATTTTAGTACACGTGAAGAATGTCGTCAAGTCCTCATCCTTCCATCATGCTGTGGACAAATGTCTGCTTCCGTGTGACAGATTAGAAACAGCCGTTAGACGGCGCTGTTTAAAGTTACATTTGCACCATGTTTATTTCTTATCTCAGTCGAATGGCTGTAGCAAAATAGTTGCAGCATCAGAATTAATTTTCTGCCATCTGGTACATTTAACGTCGTCTATTTAAAGTACTGAGAGATTTCGTGCGAGCTAGCAATGCTAACATACGGCTATCCGAGATTTAAAAATGTAACCATGGTGATAATACAACTTCTAGATTCTGTTTTAGTCTCCATCTCTTGGTTTTACTGAATGCAGCTACTTCCGGCTACTGTGGTTTCCATGCCAACAAGGACACCGGTTATGCTCCAATACGACTCATACAGCTTCTTACTGATCAGAACAAATCTTTAAAATAAACGTTTTGAAAGAGTTTATACACATTGACATGATGTTTGGATGTGAAAGATGGCGTTCTAATAATAAACTTGTGCAAGCGGAAAGGGACAGAATAAAGGTAAGCTGTGTATGGAAGTAAATTAGTTACATATTGTTATGAATTTGAAAGGCATCGAATAAGTAATATTGAAATGAAAATATAACCGAATTTGTTTGTTTTGAATTCTCCTCTTTAAAATTTAAAGATACATTCATTTCAATGTAAAAAAAAAAAAAGATTTATTTTTAAATTAAAGGCTCAGACATTCTGGAAGCTCAAATTTGAACAGTAAGATTCAGATCCCAAAAAATAGGACTTTTTGTACTTAACAAAACTAATTAAAAACATGATAACACTGATTTGCTTCCATAGATGTGTCTTAAGTTGTGTAGGACAGCCACTAAAACACTGTGACTGACCTGGAGTTAAGTTGTGACAGAAGCCAAATGGTATTTGATTATGGGCCAGCAAGACATTTTATTAGTGCTCAGATTGTGTCAGAGGTTATTGGAGGTTTTCAAGGTAGACAGTGGGCAGGGACAAAGACTGCTTTGTCATCGTAGGTAGGGCTAAATGCAAAATGTGAACATGCAAATTCATTGATAACTTGAACCTGTAATTTTCATCGTTTTACAGAAGGATGAAGAGTTGGCTGACCGTATTGCAGAACTTGACAAGTTTGTTTATTATTTATAAGTGTTCAAAACAGTGTTCATATGCACATTCAACAGTGTTCATTTACACACACAACAGTGTTCCTCGTATCTCTATCTGTCTTTACTTCGCCCCACCCCTCTCCCTCCCTCCCTCCCTCCCTCCCTCCCTACCCTACCCCACTCCCTCTCTGCCTCCCCCCTCCTCTCTCTCTCTGTCTCAGAGTGACTGTCTGTTTCCCTCTACAGTATTCGAGGGGCAATGCTAAAGGCAAAGTTTGAATGTGCACCTCAGGTTGGGTATGCTACGGCTCTCAGACTTAGAGAGCAGACGCGACAGAGAGAGACCCTTCTGGGAAAGACTACACTTACATTGGTGAGAGCAGAGAGGGATTAGCCAAGGGCAAATTAAAATGTAGTCAAACCAGGTAAAACCAGTTCAGTCAGATCTCACGTATGTATGTGTGTGCGTGCGTGTGTGCGTGCGTGTGTGTGTGAGTGTGCGTGTGTGTGTGCGTGCGTGTGTGTGTGCGTGTGTGTGTGCGTGTGTGTGAGGGTGCGTGTGTGTGAGTGTGTGTGTGTGTCTGTGTGAGTGTGTGTGTGTCTGTGTGAGTGTGTGTGTGTGTCTGTGTGAGTGTGTGTGTGTCTGTGTGAGTGTGTGTGTGTGTCTGTGTGAGTGTGTGTGTGTGTCTGTGTGAGTGTGTGTGTGTCTGTGTGAGTGTGTGTGTGTCTGTGTGTGTGTGTCTGTGTGTGTGTGTGTCTGTGTGAGTGTGTGCGTGTGTGTGTCTGTGTGAGTGTGTGTGTGTCTGTGTGAGTGTGTGTGTGTGTGTCTGTGTGTGTGTGTCTGGTGTTGAGTTGTGGTGTGTGTGTGGTGTGTGTCTGTGTGGAGTGTGTGTGTGTGTGTCTGTGTGAGTGTGTGTGTGTCTGTGTGAGTGTGTGTGTGTGCAGCTAGGTGCTAACTGGATGAGTGGGAGCAGGAGGGGACGTGGGTAAAAGGATTCTGCTTTGACACTTTATCTTTGCAATAACAAGTCTGACTGGTTCTCATACTGGAATTTGTTTTAGTGTCGGTCATCTAGTACAACTTTAAGTGTTGATTACTTACAGCAGTTTCCAATGTTGTTGTGTTGTTGTGTTGTTGTGTGTTCAGGTACGCAAGGCAGCACTTCAGGGCCTTCTTGACCGGGAGAGAATACAGAACACAGCACAACTTAACCAGGCGGGGAAAACCATTTACAAACACAGAACCTAAAACCTGAAATAAACCAGTCAGTCAACTCACCTACAGCAGCGTGCAGCATGGTAGAATTCAGCTATTATATCTGATACGCTGTTCGATCCATTCAAGTAATTCCATAGCAAATCACATACATGTTTACCTTCTTAAACATTGACATTTTTGAATATACGAAAACAATTAAATATCTATGAATTGTTTGAGGAAATAGACAAAACCAAGAAAGACATTGCTGTGCTTTTCATTACAAAGGGGAGAATACATACAAATACTTGATAAGGCAGTTTAATGTTGACGTTACTACACATTTTAGGAAGGCATGGAGTGTGGAATCCTTGCTCCTTTACATACAGTAACCACATGTATATTTGGTTAACAAAATAACAGTCAGACATTACATTTTGTTCTGCAACATGTTTTCAAAAGTTTGTTTCATGAAGACATGCAACTTCTGGCCCCAGTCCAGGGTGTACCCTGCCTATGGCCCGAAAGCTACTGGGTTAGGCTCCAGTCACCCGTGACCCCTAAATGGGAACAAGCGGCACTGCAATCCCTCGCAGGGATCAGCAGTAGACGATGGATGGATGGATGTTTCATGAAGAATTAGTGTTGTGAAAGTCCCAGTGTGAGAAGACATAAGTTCACGTTGAACATCTCAACCTGCTAAACCGGTGGCTTTCTAAACTGCTGCTGAATGCACATACAGACACCCCTAAACAAACACACATCACTCACACACACACACCTCACGCACACACACACCTCACGCACACACACACCTCACGCACACACACACACCTCACGCACACAGACACACACCTCACGCACACACACCTCACTCACACAGACACACACCTCACGCACACACACACACCTCATGCACACACACACACACCTCATGCTCACACACACCTCACGCACACGCACGCCTCACGCACACACCTCACGCACACAGACACACACCTCATGCACACACACACCTCACGCACACGCACGCCTCACACACACACACACCTCATGCACACTCATACCTCACGCACACACACACCTCATGCACACACACACCTCATGCACACACACACTTCATGCACACACACACACAGCTCATGCACACACACAGCTCATGCACACACACAGCTCATGCACAAACACAGCTCATGCACACACTTTAATGAAAATCTTAACAAACTGCAACTCTGACTATAAGGTTTCCACACATTTTTACTTTGATTTACATGTTTTATTTTCCTGAGTCACCTACGAGATTCGTAAGGGCCAACAGAACATGAATGTTGGTGTTTCTGTCCTGGTGTCTGTCAGTCCAGTTCTGTTCGACGGAGGTTCATTCTGGGCTTCATCTTGCTGCAGATATTTTACACAGCTTCCTGTAAAAGACATCAGAACCACAATCCATCAGGCTTGAGGAGAACAGCATCTGAGTGGGTTCAGTTCCACCTGCACGGTGTTGGATCCACACTACTGTGTGGTCAGGCTGGCTGCTGGTCCAGTCTCACCTGCTAAGATGGACAACTGATTCTGAACTGCAAACTTTCCACTCTTAGTTCCCTGCAGTTAAAAGCATTTAAGCTTCCTAAAGACTGTGTGGTCTAATGGATGATAAACTGCAGCCAGCCACTTTAAACCCCCCCAAAGCCTTCTGGAAATGGATGAGCATAGAGTACAGTTACCGTAGTAACAGTAGCCACAATGTGTTACCGTAATATGCAATAATGTGTATTGTGTGTATTGTGTGTGTGTTTATTGTGTATGTATTGTGTGTGTGTGCGTGTAGTGTGTGTGTGTGCTTGTATTGTGTGTGCGTGTAGTGTGTGTGTGTGTGCTTTTATTGTGTGTGTGTGCGTGTAGTGTGTGTGTGCGTGTAGAGTGTGTGTGTGTGCGTGTAGTGTGTGTGTGTGTGTGTGTGTGCGTGTAGAGTGTGTGTGTGTGTGCGAACTCGTACATTCCCTCCTCGTTTGTTTTGTCCACAAATGCACACACTGCGTTGTCCCTGTCCAGAATTTGCTGTTTCAGCCCCTGAATTTCTGTCAGCATGGTCGCCTTCTTCTTCTCATTGTCCTCTGAGGAGGAACACACAAACTGTTACGAGCTCATTCCTTCAGATGCTCGAGAAGAAACTGTAAACATGGCTCTGAGACTTGTGCACCAGGGTAACCTAGGAAACCCTTTCACCTTGACTTGCTTACCTTGGGTTGTCTTTAGTTTCTCTGACTCCTCTGTCTTCTGCTTCTCAATAGAAATCTGTCAACAACAGATGTGGGTTTATGTGAAAAAGAAAGAAAGCAAGAGAACATTGAGATCCAGTCACACAACATCTAGATGAGAGGGTCTTTCTAAACATGTGTAACTTCTAGACAGAATGACGTGTGTCTACAATGTTGATGTGATCACACTTGATGTGTCTGCTTGGATATGACCCAGAGTTAAACATAACAGATCATCCACTGTCACCTAAAAAAGAGGAGCCTATTTTAGACATGTGTCTCTGTCCATCCCCACTTAGATAATACACTTCTTATACTCTGCACTTCAGACTAATTCACACTTCTAAAGAAAGGAGAGTCAAATAACAGCCACAGAAGAAGAGAAGCAGACCATTTTGAACACACAGTAAGTGTGTGTGTGTTTTCCTAACCTTTTCTTCATTACATTTCTGCAGATTCTTGTCCATTTCCTCAGTAGCTTTGGCAAAGTCGATTTTCTTGACGTGCAGCTCGTCCATTTTAGTTTTGAGTGGCTTCAGTTGGTCGTTCAGTTCTGCGATCTTCATCTTGATCTGTTGAATGCGATCCTCTTTCTGCTTCATCTGACTGGAGCCTGCAGCAAAGCTACGTTTCAGCTGCCGTAGGTTCATCTCCTGCTTGATGGCCTCAAACATGAACCATCCCATCCCGCTCACGCACAGGAACACCAGGACAGACAGGACCTTCATGCTTGATAAAGAGGAAGACTGAAAAACAAGCAGAGAGTGGAGAGATATCCTGCTGAGTCAGCTACCAAATCCAAGTTCCAGTGTTTTTCCACTCTTCCTCGTCTGGTTTGAAACTTTGCAGTTGCTCTACCTGAAGGAGATGTGTGTGGGTTTACATCCGCAAGTCCTGTTTGAGATCCTGAATGTGGTGTAGCTACCTGAAACCTGCTAAGTTTGCTAGCCATAGTCTACTTCCTTGTTTACGTAGCCCCGCCCATCCCCTTTATCCCTTTCCTTATTCAGTCTGTCTCTGTCTGTTCGTCTAACTAACAAAGCAATGTTTACCTGAAGGCGAACTGGATAACCCAAGGAATGCATGACATCTACAGCAGAATGTATGAAAACATGCGTTAAAGAAAAGGCAGTTTAGCTGCCTTTCTGGTCTGAGCAGTTATTTTGCATGAAACATCTCTGCCCTTTCGACAGCCAAACAGGTTTCGTAATCCATTACAAGGGGGCGTGTGCAGACCTTGAAGCATTTTACAGGGGAGTTTAGCAATACAGTAAATCTCTTTCTCTCCGTCTCTCTTTCACACACGCACACGCGCACGCACACACACACACACACACACACACACACACACACACACACACAGGTATCCAGTTTCAGGCTGTAAATGACACTGATGGTGGCTCTTCTACTGTGTAAAAAGGAGTTTCTTCAGGAAGAACAGGAGGGGGAGGGAGGAGGGAGGGAAGAGGGGGAGGGAGGAGGGGGAGACATCAAGCACCAGGAAACTGCCGATCAGAAGCACCTGTACGAAGCAGGTGTGGAGGGACCACAGGTGAACACGCTCTCTCGCGGCAAAAGAACAATACATTCGTTGATTGCTGATACCTGGTTGATACCTGCGGATGTGTTGTGAAGGTGTGCTGATACCTGGTTGATACCTGCGGATGTGTTGTGAAGGTGTGTGCACTGACTAGGCCTTTTGGTGCATTTGAGCAAGCGCTTACAGAAGCAGGTGTTTCTAGACGGTAAACACACCTTTCTCTCTCCAGAGCAGATATGAAGCTGTATGGAGGAGTCCTTGGTGTGTCAGGGTTGCTCAGCGGTGCACTTCTGGTGATAATCTACTTACGGAAGAACGAAGAAAAGGACTGGGAGAATAAACTACAGTTTCAACAGGTTAAACTGACGATCACAGGAGATATGCTGAAGGAGAACCAACACGAGCTCATCCGGATCCACAATCTGATGGACAAGAACGATGCTCAGATGAAAGTTCTGACAACGGAAGTCAACGAAGGTGAAGGAACTAAGCAGATTTGGCAGAGCAAATTGGAGACGTGCCGAGGAGAGCAGGTGAGGAGGAAGCAGCTAGCCAAAAGGCTTCTGAAGAGACGGTGAACGATCGGAAAGGTGTTGTCAGTTCTCTCTTGTGTTTCCTCTCTTCCATGTCCTAGCCTCTCTGCTCTGTGGCTTCTCTAAGCAGCATTTATCATTACAGTTGCCTGTAAGTGGGACTGTTTAGTTCAGACTTTAACGTCAGATTGACTGCACGTGTGTGGCTGTGCTTGACTGTGGCTTAAACTCACAGTCTTACAGGGGAAGTCGTGGCCTAATGGTTAGGGAGTTGGACTTGTAACCCTCAAGTTGCTGGTTCGATTCTCGCACCGGCAGGAATTGAAGGTGGGGATTGTGAATAAACAGCGCTCTCTCTGCCTCCAATACCATGACTGAGGTGCCCTTGAGCAAGGCACCGAACCCCCAATTGCTCCCCGGGCGCTGGAGCAATAGCTGCCCACTGCTCCGGGTGTATGTTCACTGTGTGTGTGCGGTTGCCCACTACTGTGTGTGGACTTGGATGGGTTAAATGCAGAGGTAAATTTCGAGTATGGGTAACCATACATGACAATACGTCACTTCTCTTCTTCTTCTCACAGAAAAACTTGGAGGACGATGCAGCATTCATCAAATCACAACTAACAGAAAGTTCTGGTGAGTCTTGGAACCCCAAACATCCTGTTTCCAGTGTTTCTCTTGCTGCTCAGGATAATTAGAGCCAATCTGTTCTCTCCTTGCCTGGCCTCTAAACAGGACTAAACCATGACTACAGTCTATCAGTGCTTTAGAGGGGGATAGAGACACCTAGTGGATGACTTGGTCATTACATCTCTTTTGTGACATTGAATGATTCCACTTCACTTAGTGCAGAAAACGTATATTATAACGATCATGAATAAGCATATAAGCCTTCATCATGGCTGAACGTCATATAAGACAGTACAGACATTGGTGCAGTACAGACATTGGTCCAGTACAGACATTGGTCCAGTACAGACATTGGTCCAGTACAGACATGGGTGCAGTACACACATTGCTACAGTACAAACATTGGTCCAGTACAGACATTGGTCCAGTACAGATATGGGTGCAGTACAGACATTGGTCCAGTACAGACATTGGTCCAGTACAGATATGGGTGCAGTACAGACATTGGTACAGTACAGACATTGGTCCAGTACAGATATGGGTGCAGTACAGACATTGGTACAGTACAGATATGGGTGCAGTACAGACATGGGTGCAGTACAGATATGGGTGCAGTACAGATATGGGTCCAGTACAGATATGGGTGCAGTACAGACATTGGTCCAGTACAGATATGGGTGCAGTACAGACATTGGTACAGTACAGACGTCTTCGTATTCACACTCTGTGTTACATACTAACTGAAGGTGTTTTTTCCCTCTCCTACGTGTTCGCAGCTAAGTTTGAGAAAGAGTGGATAGCTGGAAACACGGAGGTGACCTCCCTCAAACAACTGATGACTCAGCGAAGCAAACTGTGTGACTTTGTCACAAATGACTCAAAAGAAACCAGGTATACATTTGAATCATTTAACAAATCTGCTTTGCAGCAAACATTTGCTGTAAATTTCATCAGATTCAACAAATCGGGAGTTCCTAGTTCCATTTAATCCTTCACACTAAAAAGATCATTACATTGCACAGCTTTTCAAACTTTCATTCATTTGAAATCTGTTCAGGAAACTGTGTGGAACTGTGGTTCCAAAGGAGAACCCGAAAGAACCTGACGTTAAAAAGGAACCAGAACCAGAAAAACCAAAACCAGAAGAACCGAAACCAGAAGAACCAAAAGGAGAATAAGCAGAACCAGAATAAGCAGAACCAGAATAAGCAGAACCAGAATAAGTAGAACCAGAATAAGCAGAACCAGAATAAGTAGAACCAGAATAAGTAGAACCAGAATAAGCAGAACCAGAATAAGTAGAACCAGAATAAGTAGAACCAGAATAAGAGGAGCCAGATGGCACCTGAACAACAGAAAGCGTGGGGGAACATTTGGGAGGCTGCTTGTGGACTCCATCATTCTTACATTCGTAGATTTTTTCATGTCTTTTGAAGATAACCTGATTTGACCTCTTAATGTTTTAGTTTTTTTTTATTCAGAAGTTATTTTGTGTCATATCAAAGCAATGGAAATGTAGAAAATAAGATAATAATAGTAAATGTGATCATGCTGAACAGCTTGCTTGTGAGTTTGTGTTAGTTATTTAAAGAGCACATCCTGACCCCAAAGAGTCTCGTTTTAGTCGTTATTCATTCATCTCTCTTTTGTCCCTTTACTTTTTAATGTACCTTGCTGTTTGTCAGTTAACCCCAATAACACACATGTACAGACACGCACACACACACACACACACACACACACACTAACCCCTTACTAAGAACACACATGTACAGACACGCACACACACACACACACACACACTAACCCCTTACCAAGAACACACATGTACAGACACGCACACACACGCACACACGCACACACACACGCTCAAAAGGTATTGAATATCTGTTATTAACCTTGTCTTAATGACCCTGCCTTAGGATGTGTGTGTGTGTGTGTGTGACTCCAACATATGTACCCACCAACAGTATTGACCAATCGCAGAGCCCAGAGTCTCCCTGTCATTCCTCATCATGTTCCCTCTGTTGCCCCGGTGAGGCAGGGTCAACCAGAACACAGACCAATCCAAGGCCTTAGACTAGACTAGCTGTTTGTTCGCTGAAGTCTGATTCATCTTCATCATCTTAGTGCACAGAACTGTGTACGTATGCGTTCTGCAACTGTACATAACCATGAAATGAATCACTTGTTTTGTGCTACAAATATCAAGTTAATATTTGCATGATTTGCAGACTTTAAGATACAATGCATTGGTTATGAATGTATGTGTTTAGGGTTTAGTGTTCCTCAGTGAGAACATGACGTCCAAACTGCTCGTTGAACGGCATAAACATAAAACAAAGCTCACGTCTCCTTTTTCGGTGAGTCATCTTACTGCGACAACATACGTTTAGTATCATAGTCTATGGCTGTGTATTTTATTTGTGTTGTTAGGTAACAGTGTCACATGACCACGTGTGTTCCTTGTTCTCCTCAGTGGGAGGCAGAGCTGAGGTTGGCAGTGCCTCTGGCCTCACTTACATCCCTCTCTGTGGTGACCTTCAACGCTCACTGGGGCGGAACGATGGGCGACCGATGGCACAGGACTAATTGTGAGCCAGGGGGGCAATGTCATCCGTAGATCCAAGTGGATGAGTGTGTGTGTGTGTGTGTGTGTGTGTGTGGTATGTATGTGTGTGTGTGTGGAGGGGGAGAGAGGGGGGGGCGAGAGACAGAGTAACAGTGAGGTTAGATGTGGTACTGTGGTAATGTCATCTGTGATGTCATCTATGATGTCACCTGGCCTTATCCATCCTGCTTCCTGGATCCTGGAGGTCAGAGAGAGGTCACAGGAAGTGCTACTATATCCTACGGATGAGCATGCTCGGAACATGGCCTCCTGGTGTCCTGACACACACAAACACACACGCGCACGCACACTCAACCACACACACACACACACACACACACACACTCAGACACACTCACACACACACACACACACACATACACACTCAACCACACACACACACACACTCAGACACACTCACACACACATATACACTCACACACACACTCACACACTCGCACACACACACACACACACACACACACTCACACACTCACACACACACACCACTTTCACATCATATCCAGGCATGAGAAAGTGTCCATCAGGGGTGTGGGTGATGAGAGGTGACCTTGACTGGAATCAGAGGACATCTCAACAAAGAGCTTTACTGAAACTGAACCAGGATGTTGCTTTCACCAGGCTGTGAGATGAAACTTTGCTAAAGCGGTCATCACAAACTTGCCAAACGCACACATGCTAATCACACACACATACTAATCACACAAACATACTAATCACACAAACATGCTAATCACACAAACATGCCAAACACACACATGCTAATCACACACATGCTAATCACACAAGCATGCTAATCACACAAACATGCTAATCACACAAACATACTAATCACACACATGCTAATCACACAAAAATGCTAATCACACACACATGCTAATCACACACATACTAATCACACAAACATGCTAATAACACAAACATGCTAATCACACACACATGCTAATCACACACACATGCTAATCACACAAACACAAGTAACAGGAGCATCATTGGGAATGACAGACTGGTGCCCAACATAAAAATAAAAAAAGGTTTCAGTAAGTGACATACTGAGCACAGTCAAATACGTTAATGTAAACTACTTCAAAGCTAAAGTATGTTTGCACTTCCCTGCCACAGTAAATTCTGTGCTTGTGTATCTTGCATGGCGAATAAAAACCGATTCTGATTCTGATTCTGTCAAGCAGGTGATGGGCCAGACCAGGCCAAGACCACTTCTGCCTTTCAACACTCTAGTATAGTACTGTTCCTGCCTCTCAGTGCATTGAACACCACAACCGATCAAGTTAGGGAAAAGAACATCTTTCTCCTGTGTGACTGTAAAGAGAAGAGCTTCATGGGTGAATGATAATCCCATCTATTGATCAGATTAATGTAGAGAGGAAAGACTGGAGGCTACAGCTATTAATCAATAAAGCTCTAATTACACTGAATGATCTTTGTGTGTGTGTGTGTGTCTGCAAACTCACATAGGGTGTATAAATACCACGTCCCATTTGAGACTTGTTCACACACACACTCACATGCACACACTTTCCCATCCTCACCACATGCATCACCACTGAAACACACTCAAACCTTATCTGACCACCGAAAGTTGTTGTAAACACAACTTTACACACATCACATACAAATCCACTCACTTTCCAATAAACACCTATAACAGCACAGATACAGATGCTACCCAAAGACAGAAGAACTGATTACTGGAGAGTCCTCCTGACTCTAGGATCATCACATGACCTTCAGGACCACTGGAGAACACTGGGGCAGCATGGCTCATGTGAGTACAATGTAGAATAACAACATATAATCATATTTAGTTATTGCTTCTACTCTAGGATTGGTTATCTGTCAGAATATGAAGGTCCTAAATAGAAACTGCCTCCGTCTAAATAGAAACCACATTTGTCTAAATAGCTTGGTTGAAATGTTACCAGATTGTGGAGATGTTTTGACCACTGGGTTGAATGTGTGCGTTTTAAACTCTCCCAGTCTACACAGACTTGGAGTTAGAACGTCTTTAGACAGACTTGGACTTAGAAAGTCTTTAGACAGACAGAGTTAGAACGTCTTTAGACAGACAGAGTTAGAACATCTTTAGATAGACTTGGAGTTAGAACGTCTTTAGACAGACTTGGAGTTAGAACGTCTTTAGACAGACTTGGAGTTAGAACGTCTTTAGACAGACTTGGAGTTAGAACATCTTTAGACAGACTTGGAGTTAGAACATCTTTAGACAGACTTGGAGTTAGAACGTCTTTAGACAGACAGAGTTAGAACGTCTTTAGACAGACATGGAGTTAGAACGTCTTTAGACAGACAGAGTTAGAACGTCTTTGGACAGACTTGGAGTTAGAACGTCTTTAGATAGACTTGGAGTTAGAACGTCTTTAGACAGACTTGGAGTTAGAACGTCTTTAGACAGACTTGGAGTTAGAACGTCTTTAGATAGACTTGGAGTTAGAACGTCTTTAGACAGACTTGGAGTTAGAACGTCTTTAGATAGACTTGGAGTTAGAACGTCTTTAGATAGACTTGGAGTTAGAACGTCTTTAGATAGACTTGGAGTTAGAACGTCTTTAGATAGACTTGGAGTTAGAACGTCTTTAGATAGACTTGGAGTTAGAACGTCTTTAGATAGACTTGGAGTTAGAACGTCTTTAGATAGACTTGGAGTTAGAACGTCTTTAGACAGACTTGGAGTTAGAACGTCTTTAGACAGACTTGGAGTTAGAACGTCTTTAGATAGACTTGGAGTTAGAACGTCTTTAGACAGACAGAGTTAGAACGTCTTTAGA
>BROE01000014.1:19113721-19176221 GCA_036571765.1 Plecoglossus altivelis
CCTCAGTCCTGCCTCAGTCCTGCCTCAGTCCTGCCTCAGTCCTGCCTCTCCCTGCCTCCCCCTGCCTCCCCCCGCCTCTCCCTGCCTCTCCCTGCCTCTCCCTGCCTCTCCCTGCCTCTCCCTGCCTCCCCCTGCCTCCCCCTGCCTCTCCCTGCCTCCCCTGCCTCTCCCTGCCTCTCCCTGCCTCCCCCTGCCTCTCCCTGCCTCTCCCTGCCTCTCCCTGCCTCCACACACCCATGTCCCACAGCAGGATGAGACATGGAGGATGCAACAAATACACTCACTGGCCATGGCCTATTTTTAGACCACTTCATTAATAGAACAGGACCAGAGGAATCAAACAGTTGTTTTTGTACCATTCATTAGACCATGTCTAGCTGTGACTGAGTACCAAGCTAGTGAAGCTGGGTTCTGTCTGTGCTGGCAGGAGGGAACACTGACCCATCCTGGCTACATGTGAGGGTTACGAGAGAGAGTTGTGTCATGATAGCTGTATAAAACAGATGGGAAGTGTGTGTCCTGTACACAGTGTGTGTGTGTGTGTGTGTCCTGTACACAGTGTGTGTGTGTGTGTGTGTCCTGTACACAGTATGTGTGTGTGTGTTCCTGTGGATGGTGTGTGTGTTCCTGTGGATGGTGTGTGTGTGTTTCTGTGGATGTTGTGTGTGTGTCTGTGGATGGCGTGTGTGTGTCTGTTCCCTGTGGATGTTGTGTGTGTGTTCCTGTGGATGATGTGTGTGTTCCTGTTCCTGTGGATGGTGTGTGGGTCTGTTCCTGTGGATGGTGTGTGGGTCTGTTCCTTATCAGTGTCGTCATTGTGGCTTGTTCAAACAGCTTGTGCAACAAATGAGAATGTGTAAAGCACACATCGAAAACAAACCCTGATCAGACTGAACAGCCCAACTGTCTCTTTCTCTCCTCTCTGTCACACACACACACACTCACACACACTAACAGTCACACACACACAAACACACACTAACAGTCACACACACACACGCTCGCACGCACGCGCACACACACACGCACACACACACACACACAGTCACACACACACACACACACACAGTCACACACACACACACACACCATTCAGATGTGTATGGTTTATGCATGTGTACACTGACAGTGCATGATTAACATTACATTGATTTATATAATTAGATGTCATGCTAAATGCTGATACACAAGGCTGTAATCAGCTGTGTGTGGAACACAGTCAAGCCAGTTTTATTGGTTAATTGGAAACCTCAAGTTAAACACGATTAAATGCGTCATTCTAAAAGCGATCGTGTCTTCAAGCAAAACAAAACAAGGTAATTAATGATATCTTTGTCACTTCATATTATAAACACGTAGTAATCATTGGAGCACATCAGTTTGAACGAAACACGCCAACAGACAAGTTACACAACCACTGACCACCTGCTCTGTGATTGGTTGAATTGAGGCTGTGGCTTGAATGGCCTACGTGTGTCATCAGTGTTCAGTGCAGTTGGAGATGCTTTCAAAATGGCTGCATCTAGCCAATGTTATCTGTCTAGGACCACACTGTGTGCACAGGACCAATTACTACTAGCAGACAACAAGAGATGACGAATGTGTGTGTGTGTGTGTAGATATATAAATGTGTGTGTGTGTTTGTGTGTGTGTGTGTGGGTAGATATATAAATGTGTGTGTGTGTGTAGATATATAAATGTCTGTGTGTGTGTGTGTTAGATATATAAATGTCTGTGTGTGTGTGTGTGTGTGTAGATATATAAATGTGTGTGTGTAGATATATAAATGTGTGTGTAGATATATAAATGTGTGTGTAGATATATAAATGTGTGTGTGTGTGTGTGTAGATATATAAATGTCTGTGTGTGTGTGTGTGTGTGTAGATATATAAATGTGTGTCTAAGAATTACAATCTTCAAAGGAGATCAGGGAGTCACTGAGACAGCAAGAGAGAGAGAGAGAGAGACAGAGAGAGAGACAGAGAGAGAGAGAGAGAGACAGAGAGAGAGAGAGAGAGAGAGAGAGACAGAGAGAGAGAGAGAGGGAGAGACAGACAGACAGGCGATGGCTCTGTACATGTAAACAGCAGTGGAGGAGATAATAGGAAGTTCAGGTATAAATATCTGAGAGGTCAGTCAAACACATCGTCGTCCCAACGCCTGACTGAAGGTAACAGCACAGAGACGACACACAGGACCAAGTCCCACTGGAGGAAAGATCAACGGAAGAAGCAGAAGGAAAGATCGAAGAAAAGAGGAATCTTGCAGGGAGGTAAGATGCTACACCACAAGCATCATGATAACCATGAGTGACACAATGATAACACAAATTATAAAACACATTTTCTGTCTTCAAAGACTTCATTTTGGGGCTGGAGTTCGTTCACACACAGAGGATATAGTTTGGATGATTTTCTACTGAATTCTCCTCACGCTAATGGAACGTAGAGGAAAGCTTGCATCTGGAATTAAGATCGTGTTCATCAGAGATGTTCTAATGCATCGTCATGGTATCGTCATGCTATCGTCATGGTATCGTCGTGGCAACCGGGTTGACTAAACTAACGGAGATGATTCCGCCCCAAACAGAATGCCAGAGTCAAGGAGGATTCTTCCTCTGGCTGTGGTGGTTATCCTAAGTGTTTCAGCTCCCTGCCTGTCCATATTCAACACTGGAGAGTGTTACTTCAACACCAAAGGTTAGGCAGCGTGCTGTGTGTGTTCAACCTCGTGTGGTTAACCTCTGTGCTGATCCAGTACCTGATTGGATGAGTGTGTTTCAGGAAGGTGTGAGCACATGGGGCAGGTGTATGGAATAGGAGAGAGCTGGATGACTGAAGACTGTTACCAGTGTATCTGCATGGAACCATTTGGAGTGGGGTGCTGTGACCAGTAAGTGTGGGTGCCAAAATCAAAATTCTGTCTTTCTTTTCTCTGTTACTCACACAGTCACTCACTCAGTTACTGCCTGCCTGCCTGCCTGCCTGCCTGCCTGCCTGCCTGCCTGCCTGCCTGCCTCCCTGCCTCCCTCCCTCCCTCCCTCCCTCCCTCAGTGCTGCACTCTCTCATCCTGTTCCTGTTTGTCTTGCAGAGGTTCCCAGCCTGTGGACTACCCTGACTGGTGTGAAGTTGTCCGCAAGCCAGACTCCTGCAGCAGCGTGGCTGTGATGAGAGCCAATCACAAGCTGCCCTGTTTGTGGGGGCGGGGTCGTTTAAGACCAGCAGCAGCAAAACCATGGAAATCTGACAACGATCCCTTATTCTAACGGGTTACATATAGTTCATTAGTTTTAAGTTACTTGTGATGCATATAACACACCATGGAAAGAAAAATGTACCTAATAGATGTAAACTCATGCTTGTTATATCTACAAAAGGACAAAAGTGTAGTTAGTATTCATATAAAATCCCTGCAGTATTTTGTGCAAATGACTTTGGATGTTCATTATAAAATGTACCTAATAAATACACATTTCCTACACTTGATGTAGGTGAGGAGTGAGGGTATGAATCTGATGTTTGAATAAACAAATTTGACAAAGTTGCTGAATTTCACAATCATGATTTCCGAAACATGATTGCAATGACAGCCTTGAGGACTTTTATTTTGAAATAAAATGATTATTTGGGCGCATACATTGTACGTAGTTATAGGCGGAGCGAGCTGACCAGTTTGGCGCTGGGATGAGGTGTGAACACGACACAAAGTTTAGTTTTAATGAATAAACCATGTGGATATTGATCCCATTAGAAGCTAAAGGTAATACATGCATTTATTATTTCACTACGGATACCATCCTGACACAGTTAGCAATCCAGACGAATTAGCTTAGCTCTAACGTCACAAGACAAATGACACGTATTTATCGTGGATGTTGCAGGAATCTCAGAAACAAGTATCTAGATCTCAGACAAGCTTCTGGTTAGCAGTCGTTCCCTACGCTGGCCGGTATGCTGGCTAGTCTTGAATTAGCTTAGTGTCTACTTACCAAAGTCTTTATTGACGCTCTCTTTCCCGTGTCAGGTCCTGGGACAGCTGCAGTCCACTACCTGCTCCCCGGTAAGGACTATGTGGTGGGGCGGAAGAACTGTGACGTCCTCCTGCCTAACGACCAGTCTATCAGCCGGGATCACGCACACCTGAGTGCCGGTGATAAGGTGATTCTGCGGGTTAGACGGGTTAACAGGAAACTACCCTTACGAGAAGGATCCTGTCCTCTGGTCCAGAGTCGGTCACGTGGTCATGTTTGTTTATCAGTAGATGTTTGTTTATCAGTAGATGTTTGTTTGTTTAACGGTAGATGTTTGTTTGTTTAACGGTAGATGGTGCTGCTGGATTGTTAAAAGTACTTTTACCAGCTGACGTTCATGCGTGACAAAATGGTTGTTTGATATAAGATTTTTCTTACCATCAGTGACACTTAAACCTCTGTTGGCATGTTGAAATATCTGGATCGGTTGGATCTGTGCAAAGTTACATATTTGTTGATCGATTTATCAATACATATTGATTAGAACGTATGAATAGATATAAATGTGTTACTGATCAATCCCCTAGTTGCTGACAGTGAAGGACAATTCTAAGTACGGCACGTTTGTGAATGATGAGCGTCTGTCTGGAGACTCGCCCAGGAATCTGAAGCCAGGAGACAGACTGACGTTTGGAGTCTTTCACAGCAAGTTCAGGTACTGCAGTCGACTCTCTCACCCTGAGTGACTCTCTCTCACCCTGAGTGACTCTCTCTCACCCTGAGTGACTCTCTCACCCTGAGTGACTCTCTCTCACCCTGAGTGACTCTCTCACCCTGAGTGACTCTCTCACCCTGAGTGACTCTCTCACCCTGAGTGACTCTCTCTCACCCTGAGTGCCTCTCTCACCCTGAGTGACTCTCTCTCACCCTGAGTGACTCTCTCTCACCCTGAGTGACTCTCTCACTCTGAGTGACTCTCTCACCCTGAGTGACTCTCTCTCACCCTGAGTGACTCTCTCACCCTGAGTGAGGCGCCTCTCTCACCCTGAGTGACTCTCTCACCCTGAGTGACTCTCTCACCCTGAGTGACTCTCTCTCACCCTGAGTGACTCTCTCACCCTGAGTGACTCTCTCACCCTGAGTGACTCTCTCACCCTGAGAGAGGCGCCTCTCTCAGCCTACAAGGACTGTTCACAGGATGTATCCTGTACGTGTAGTCACTGCCAGCTGAAGAAAGCTCACTTTTGGTGCACCTTTTGAGACAAAGCATGTGCCAGAACATATATATGATCCTGTAAAGATCTCACTGACTTAGTGTGGACGGTCTGTCTATCTGGTCTGGTCTCTTTTTCTCTGTCTCATCCTAGAATCGAACATCAGGTGATACTGGTTTGTTCGTCTTGCTTGGACATGGAAGGCAAGACGTCCCTGTCACAAACCCTGCTTCCCCTGGGAGGCAAGATGACCAACACCTGGACACAAGACTGCACTTACCTGGTCATGCCCTCCGTCAAAGTCACCATCAAGGTCAGCTTGAGAACTGGTGTGTGTGTGTGTGTGTGTGTGTGTGAGTGTCCGTGAGTGTGAGTGTGTGTGTGTCCCTGTGAGTGTCCGTGAGTGTGTGTGTGTGTGTGTGTGTCCCTGTGAGTGTGTGTGAGTGTGTGTGTGTGTGTGTGTCCCTGTGAGTGTCCCTGTGAGTGTCCCTGTGAGTGTCCCTGTGAGTGTGTGTGTGTGTGTGTCCCTGTGAGTGTCCCTGTGAGTGTCCCTGTGAGTGTCCCTGTGAGTGTCCCTGTGAGTGTGTGTGAGTGTGAGTGTGTGTGTGTGTGTGTCCGTCCGTCCGTCCGTGTGTGTGTCCGTGTCCATGTGCTCACATGTCCTTTCCCTCCACACAGACTATATGCGCTCTGCTGTGCTGTCGACCCATAGTTAAACACAGTTACTTTCCTGAGCTCGTTAAAGCAATGCAGCGGAAAGAGGAGCTGCCTAAAGTGGAGAGGTAAGAACCACACACACACACACACACATACACACACACTCACACACACACACTCACTCAGACACACACACACTCACACACACACACACACACATACACACACACTCACACACACACACACACACTCAGACACACACACTCAGACACGCACACACACACACACACTCAGACACACACGCACACACTCAGACACACACACGCACACTCAGACACACACACACACACGCACACTCAGACACACACACACACACGCACACTCAGACCACACACCACACACCGCACCTCAGTCACGACACACACACACACTCAGACACACACACACACTCAGACACGCACACACACACACTCAGACACACACACACTCAGACACGCACACACACACACACACACTCAGACACACACACAACAACTCATACACACACACCACTCAGACACGCGCCACGCACACACACTCGACAGTCACACACCACACCACTCAGACACGCACCCCACGACCAGCACCACCCACAGCAACGCACACACACACACACACTCAGACACACAGCACACACCACTCGAACGCACACACACACACACACACACACACTCAGACACACACACACACACTCAGACACGCACACGCGCACGCACACACACTCAGACAGTCACACACACACACATGCACACGCGCACACACACACACTCAGACAGTCACACACTCACACACACACACACACTTTAGATCCTGTCACTGTTAGAACAACTGCACTCCTGCATCCACTAACACTGCTCTGATTCATCTCTTCTCATGGTGTGTCAGCTTCTACCCTGATATTGACGAGCCCAGCTTGTCTTTTCATGGTCTGTCAGCTTCTACCCTGATATTGACGAGCCCAGCTTGTCTTTTCATGGTGTGTCAGCTTCTACCCTGATATTGACGAGCCCAGCTTCTCTTTTCATGGTGTGTCAGCTTCTACCCTGATATTGACGAGCCCAGCTTGTCTTTTCATGGTGTGTCAGCTTCTACCCTGATATTGACGAGCCCAGCTTGTCTTTTCATGGTGTGTCAGCTTCTACCCTGATATTGACGAGCCCAGCTTGTCTTTTCATGCTGTGTCAGCTTCTACCCTGATATTGACGAGCCCAGCTTGTCTTCTCATGGTGTGTCAGCTTCTACCCTGATATTGACGAGCCCAGCTTGTCTTTTCATGCTGTGTCAGCTTCTACCCTGATATTGACGAGCCCAGCTTGTCTTTTCATGCTGTGTCAGCTTCTGCCCTGATATTGACGAGCCCAGCTTGTCTTTTCATGCTGTGTCAGCTTCTACCCTGATATTGACGAGCCCAGCTTGTCTTTTCATGCTGTGTCAGCTTCTGCCCTGATATTGACGAGCCCAGCTTCTCTTTTCATGGTGTGTCAGCTTCTACCCTGATATTGACGAGCCCAGCTTGAATAAGGATGATGTGGACCTGAGAGCAAAGCCTGAACGCAGACATCTCTTCTCTGGCAAGACGTTTGTCTTTCTCAGCTCCAAACAGGTACGTTTCTCTGGTCACACTGAAGATGAGACTGTGGCTTGGTGGTCTTCCTCCTCTGCATGTCAAACTATACGTCACGATGCTCCACATCACATTTCACACAGTCCCAGAATACGAGAGGAATACAGTCGTCGATGAGAAGCTTCCATTACAGTTCATTGCTGTTGTTGTTGTTAATGTTACATCCGGCTCAGTGTTTGTTCTGAGTCCGTCAGCTTGGAGACCAAGCGACTGGGTGACATTTCTGAGAAGGAATCCGATTGTCTCCGTCTTTCGAAACGTTTCTCTGCTGTTTCCCGGCAGCTGAAGCGTCTAAGTTCAGCGGTGATGTTCGGAGGAGGGACGAGCCATCTCCTGGAGGAAGGACAGCTTCCTGTGTCACTCCTTGGGTCGCCACGGAGCTGTGTGGTTGACATAGTAACGGGGAACTCCCAGGCGATTTCACCTTCCATCAGGAAGTGGGCTGATTCCGTGGGACAGATTCTACTGAAGTACACACACTCTATCTCTCTCGCTCTCTTTCACATCATCTCTTAATTATAGTCTGTCATCTAGAGTGGGTCACCCACAGAATGGAATTAGACAGGCCCAATAATTGCCTCACAAATATCTGGATATAGTCTAGAGTCGGTAACAATCGTTTCTGTTTCCTTTGTGATTAACTTCCCTCCTTTCTCCTCTCGTCATCTACGCAGGGAAGGCTTTCGATTCATCACAGAGTCTGAGATCGGATTGGCTGCCATTTATGTTTCCTGCGACAAGTACTGCAATCCATCCAATGACATGAGAGACTCAGGTTGGCGTAAATAACAAGAACTGGTTGGGGAATTCTTCACTGTTTAAGATGGATCTGTTCCTGTTCCTGTTGGAACATCTTTGTGTATGTAGATGATTTCACTCACTGTAATGTCTGTTTTGGTTTCCAGAGGCAACGCATGTAAGACGTGTTATTCCAACAGCCAGTCTGTCGCAGAACACAGCAGTGGATGAGACCGTGCTTCCAGTCGCATCTCAGAACATCACAGCTTATGTTGTCAACACAGAGACATCCCATCGGTACTCACACCCTCCCTACCTGTGCAGAACACCCACGTCCCATCTCCAGGGCCCAGGCTCATGTGCTCTGTCTCCCCGGCCAGGATGGACCTGAGTGGGGTGACAACGGTAGGAGAGACCCCGGAGAAGAATCAGAACCGGGGCCCCAGCCGGCCCCAACCCTCCCCGGGCCGGGACCAGACAACCACCGGCTGCATCGTCGCAGAGACCATGATGTCATCATTAACCGCCACCGAGAACGCAGGCGTCCCAAAGACAAGCAGCACAGACCGAGTCGCCCGAGGTTAGAATCAGAAACTTCAACATGCTTCAACAGACGTCCTACTTCCTGTTCTTAAACATTCCTTCCTGCTTACGTTGTCATTGGTTACAGAAAAAGGCAATGGCGCTGTGTCAAAGTCCTTAGCCCCGCCTCCCCTGTCTGGTGGCAGTCCCAGGATGTCCCCTCAAAAGAGCTCCCACCAGAAACCTAACTCTTTGCTTCAAGGTTCCCCACACAAACAGTCCTCCCTCACCAGCTTCTTCCAGACTGTCAACAAGAAAAGGTGAGCATCTCTTCTCTGCAGTGAGCTGTCTCCTGCTGCTCTCTCTACCTCTCTCTACCTCTCTCTACCTCTCTCTACCTCTCTCTACCTCTCTCTACCTCTCTCTCTACCTCTCTCTACCTCTCTCTCCCTCTCTCTCTCTACCTCTCTCTCTACCTCTCTATCCCTCTCTCTCCCTCTACCTCTCTCTCCCTGTCTCCTGCTGCTCTTTGTGTCTACCTCTCTCTCTCTCTCTCTCTCTCTACCTCTCTCTCTCTCTCTCTACCTCTCTCTCTCTCTCTCTCTCTCTACCTCTCTCTCTACCTCTCTCTCTCTCTCTACCTCTCTCTCTCCCTCTCTCTCCCTGTCTCCTGCTGCTCTTTGTGGTGAGACGTGCCACTCACAAACACTGCCTCAAGTCTCTCCTTCCTCCTCTATCTCTCAACCTCTCTCTCTACCTCTCTCTTGCTCACTCTCTCTCCCTCTACCTCTCTCTAACTGTCTCTCTCTACCTATCTCGCTCTACCTCTCTCTCTACCTCTCTCTCTACCTCTCTCTCTACTTCTCTCTCTCTCTCTCCCTCTCTCTCTCTCTCTCTCTCTCTCTCTCTCTCTCCCTCTCCCTCTCTCCTCCCCTCTCCCAGGCCTCGTGAGGAGAGCTTGCCTGCTGAGTCAGAACCGAAGAGACCAGCGGTGTTGCCCTCTGACGCCACACACGCCCCAACACGCCCCCAGACGACCTCACACTCTCCCTCCACCACCGTCGCCATGGCCGCTCATGCCAACGCCCAGGCTTCAGGGGCTGACCTGTTCCCCGGGCAACCTCTGTCAGACAGGGTCTCCAGCCCCGTTCAGCAGGGGTTGCAAACCAGGAAGAGGAAAGAGATGGAGGAGGACGAGGTGTCTCTGGAAAGCAGGGTTGGAGGGATGGAGATAGAGGAACTGGAGTCCATCATGTCTGAAGAGATGTTGGATTTTGAGGATGAGCAGATGTCACAGATGGAACAAAGCTCAGCCAATAGAAAGCAACCCCAAGAGACAGTAAAACATACCTCCACCAATAAGAAACAACGTTCTCAAGTGGAGGAACATGTAACAACCAATCAGAGCGTTACCCTGGAGCCGATGGAAGGTTCTTCAGCCAATAGATTTCCGGGTTCGTTGACAGCGCTTCCCTCTGCCAGCAGCAAACAGCTGGTTCATCTGGACAGCCACCACTCGACCAATCAGAGATCAGGCTTGGATCCTCTGACAGACTCCTCAGCCAATAGCGATCTGCAGGCTGAAGTCAAAGATGAGGAGGTGTCGTTTGTTGAGGTCAGATGAGAAAAGTGTTTTCTTATATGATGACTTTTATATAATGAACAAACAGACTTGAAAGAATGAGATAAGGATGTTTAGTGTCTTTAGTGCAGAGACAGACCTGTCTGGCTACAGTCTGGGTTGTCATGCTGTTTTGTGCCTGTAGGGGGCAGACATAGACAATCTTCCTCGCAGACTGCTCCAAGTGGAGTTCAAGTCCCTCATGGTGACGGATGTTTCCAGAACCAGGCCTGGGAGCCGGACTCTGAATGGACACGGCCAGGGGAAGAACTTCAAACGGTTCCGGAAGGTTCGTTCGGAATGAAGGACATCGCTGACCTAGAGGTTCTGTCTGGACACACCTGAAACGTGTGTGTGCTTGCATCCTGCAACCTTTCATCGATGTGTGTGTGTTGTGTGTGTGTGTGTTGTGTTGTGTTGTGTTGTGTTGTGTGTGTGTGCACCAGGTCCCTGTGCCTGCTCCTGGGGGTGTGCCCAACATCATTGGAGGATCAGATCTCTTGACCTATCACAGAGGGAGGAGCTCTGAGCTGGACGATTGGCTGAAGGAAGCTGCTGAGGTAGGATCCCACCTCTAGTAGACACGTTCCCCACCTGCTCACCTGTCGACCTGCTCACCTGCCGACACGCTCACCTGCTCACCTGCTGACACGCTCACCTGCTGACACGTTCAAGTTAACCATGTGTGTGTTTCTCAGGAGGAGCGACAGAGCAAGTGTGAGGAGACTTTGGGAGACAACCTGTTCAGGTGAGGATGAGCTGTGCTTCTTGATGGATCTGAGAATGTGTGGGTTAGGGAAGGTGGGAGGGCTGGAAGAGGAGGGGGGAGGTGGGTCACGATGAGGGGGGGAGGGAGGTGGAGGGAGGTAATGGGCAGATGAGAGGATGAGGGTGAATGAGAGGGGAGGGAGAGGTGATGAGAGGGAGGGGTGGCATGAGAGGTGAGGGTGTGAATGAGGGGGGGGGGGGGGCTGGAGAGGGAGGAGGGGTGATGAGAGGGAGGGTGATGACGAGTGAGGGGAGGGGTGATGAGAGAGCAGGGGGTGATGAGCGGGGAGGGGGTTTTGATGAGAGGGGAAGGGAAGGTAATGGAAGAGTCGAGCTTGGAGGGCGGGCGTGATGAGAGGGAACGGGCGTGATGAGAGCCGGGAGGGAGAGATGAGAGAGGGGAGGGGTGAGAAAGAACTTCTCCTGTAGTCACTGAGGGGGAAGGCAGGGGGGAGGGAGAGAGGAGAGAAAGGGGAGGAGTGATGAAGAGGGGGAGATGAGAGATGAGGAGAGATGAGGGGGGAGGAGAGAAGAGAAGAAGAGAAAAGAGGAGAAGAGAGAGAGGGGAGGGGAGATGGGAGGGAGGACGGTGATGAGAGGGGGGAGGGGGAGATAAGAGGGAAGGGGCAGATGAGAGGGAGGGAAGGGTGATGAGAGAGGGAGAGAGTGATTGAGGGGAGGGGGAGAGGGGGAAATGGAGAGAGGAGAGAGACAAAAAGAGGAGAGAGAGGAGAAAGAAAAGAGAGAGAGAGGGGGGTGATGAGAGGGGGAGGGGAGATGAGAGTGGACCGGTGATGAGGAAGGGGAGGGGGTGATGAGAGGGAGGGGGGATGAGAGGGGTGATGAGAGGGAGGGGGAATGAGAGGGGGGAGATGAGAGGGGGTGATGAGAGGGGAAGATAGAGGGGGGCAGATGAGAGGGGGGCAGATGAGAGGGGGGCATGGGAGGGAGGGGGGAGATGGGAGGGGGGAGAGGGGGAAATGAGAGAGGGGAGGGGGAGATAGATGAGAGGGGGAATGAGAAGGGGGAGATGAGAGGGGGGTAATGAGCGAGGGGAGGGGAGATGGAGAGGGGGAGGGGGGATGAGAGTGGGGGAGATGAGAGGGGGTGATGAGAGGGGGGATGGGAGGGGAAGATGGGAGGGGAGAGGGGGGAAATGAGAGAGGGGAGGGGGGTGATGAGAAGGGGGAGATAGAGGGGGGAGATGAGAGGGAGGGGGAGATGAGAGGGGTGATGAGAGGGGGAGATGAGAGGGTGATGAGAGGGGCGTTGATAAAGAGGTGGGGGAGAGGGGAGAGGGGAAATGAGAGAGGGGAGGGGGAGATGAGAGGGGGGTTACCATAGTTCTGCAGTGTTCAGCAGACACTAACAGGCTCCCAGCTTCACTGTATGATAACATCACATTCCCAGGATGCATTGCACCGTGATCCCACATCACCAAAGACGTCATGCACACACACCACCCCTACACACACACACACACCACCCCTACACACACACACCACCCTACACACACACACTAACCCTACACACACCACCACCACACCACCCCCTACACACACACACCACCCCTACACACACACACACACCACCCCTACACACCACACACCACACACACACACACACACACCACACCACCCCTACACCACACACACACACACACACACACACCCCTTACACACACACACAACACACCACGGCCTACACACACCACCACCACCCCTACACACACACACACCACCCCTACACACACACACCACCCCTACACACACACAACCACCCCTACAACACCACACACACACCACCCCTTACACACACACACCACCCCCTACACACATACACCACCCCTACACACACACACACACTACCCCTACACACACACACCACCCCTACACACACACACACACCACCCCTACACACACACACCACACCACCCCACACACACCACACACTTTAACCCTAACACACACACCACTACTCTACCAAACACACACACACCACCCCTACACACACACACACACCACCCCTACACACACACCACACCACCCCACACACACACACCACCCTACTCACACAACACACCACCCCTACCACACACACCACCCCTACACACACACACACTAACCCTACACACACACACACTACCTCTACAAACACACACACACACTACCCCTACACACACACTCACCACCTCTACACACACACACACACCCACACACACACTACCACTACACACACACACACACCACCTCTACACACAGGGTACACAAGACTAAGGGAGGTTAGAGATTAAGTTGGTCTCGAGAGATGCTCTGAAACATTTTCCAATTCCAGATGAGAGTAGGTGATGTTGGAAATAAACCATTAAAACGATCATCATACATTAATCAGGAACAAAGAACACACGTTTCAGAGAGTGGAATTACAGGCCGTTTCAACCTGTTGTTGTTGTCAGTCTGACCAATCCCAGCCCTCCGTCTCCTGCGTCATAGCTGTGAGTGGTTGCCTTAGTAACGGAGGTGATGTAAGCAGAGGCTATGGCTGCTGTATTTTCCCTGTCTAAGCAGAAAAGTGTGTGTGTCTGCGTGTGTGTGTGTCTGCGTGTGTGTGTGTGTGTGTGTCTGCGTGTGTGTGTGTCTGTCAGCATGCTGTGTGTCTGCATGCGTGTGTGTGTGTCTGCGTCTGTGTGTGTGTCTGCGTGTGTGTGTGTGTCTGTCTGTCTGTGTGTTTGTCTGCGTGTGTGTGTGTCTGCGTCTGTGTGTGTCTGTCTGTCTGTCTGTCAGCATGGTGTGTGTCTGTATGCGTGTGTCTGTGTGTCTGCATATGTGTGTGTCCGTCTGTGTGTGAATGTATCTGTGTGTGCGCTTGCATGTGTGCACATGTCTGCATGTGTGTATGTCTGCATGTGTGTGTGTCTGTCTGTGTGCGCTTGTCTGTGTGTATCTGTCTGTGTGTGTGTGTGTGTGTGTGTGCTCATGCATGCGTGTCTGTGTGACCAGGCTGCAGTCAGGCAGCACCTCAGGAAACAAGCTGCTTCTTCTTTGGGTGGGAACGGGGTGAACAGACATGGTTTCTGGGAACGATGTTAGTCTGAAGCTCATCAGACAAGCTGCCATTTGGGCTGCACTTAGCTGCTGCTGTTTTTAATGTTTGCTCTGAATGATGTTTAGAACATTCTGGAATGACAGAGCAGAAAATCTAAACGCCTCAACATAGGTTTGACTGCAGTTACTACACACTTGGTTTAACCTTCCTGTGTGTGTGTGTGTGTGTGTGTGTGTGTGTGTGTGTGTGTGTGTCTGTGTCTGTGTCTGTGTCTGTGTGTGTGTGTGTCTTTATAGGTACAACCCTAAACCTGCAAAGAGGAAGTGAGGTTGGAGATCCAGACTTTGTGACTTTTAGTTGTAGAAAATGTTCAGTGTTTAATTATAGTCTGTCAATGCACCTAACACACACACACACACATATACACACACACATAAACATACACATTCACGCGCATATACACACATACACACGCAAAGACACCCTTTTCTATCTACATTAGTGAATGGGTTTTAGATTAACAGTTCAGGATTTTGTATAAGTAAAAAAAAGGTATTCAAATTAAATACCTATGCCGAAGGCAAACGATTGTTTATACACATACTGTTCATTCAGACACTGGCGACAAAGAATGTAAAAATGTGTATTTCATGTTAAGTGCTTTTAAAATATTTTATTTGTCCATAATAAAAAATACCAAGTACAAAACGTGTTTTAAAAACTTATTACAGAAAAGGACTCGATATCTGACATCTTCATGCACCAAGCTGCTGCTTCCTGTTAACCAGTACCAGTTCCCCTCCTCCAGGTTCTACTAGAACACTCAGTTCCCCTCCTCCAGGTTCTACTAGAACACTCAGTTCCCCTTCTCTAGGTTCTACCAGAACAATCTCAGTTCCCCTCCTCCAGGTTCTACCAGAACACTCAGTTCCCCTCCTGTAGGTTCTATCAGAACACTCAGTTCCCCTCCTGTAGGTTCTATCAGAACAATCTCAGTTCCCCTCCTCCAGGTTCTACCAGAACACTCAGTTCCCCTCCTCCAGGTTCTACCAGAACAATCTCAGTTCCCCTCCTCCAGGTTCTACAGGAACTCTCAGTTCCCCTCCTGTAGGTTCTACCAGAACACTCAGTTCCCCTCCTCCAGGTTCTACCAGAACAATCTCAGTTCCCGTCCTCCAGGTTCTACCAGAACACTCAGTTCCCCTCCTCCAGGTTCTACCTAACAGTCATAGTTCATGTTCAGGCAGCCCTCTCCAGATGTACTGAGTGAGCTGCCGGTCACAGAAGTGCCAGGAGTGGATAGAAGGAAGCAATAAGGCCGACTGTCGATTCCACACGACTCATTAAAGGGGCGAGATGAGAAGCTGTAACAGATAGTCGTTATGCTTCGTTCTGTTGAGACCTGTAATCTGAGCGGATTTTCATCCAGAGAGGAGTGCACAGGTAGCTGCTCCTGTTCAGGGACACGTCCTAGGACACGTCCTGGGACACATCCAGGGACACATCCTAGGACACATCCTAGGACACATCCAGGGACACATCCAGGGACATGCCCTGGGACACATCCTGGGACATGCCCTAGGACACATCCATGGACACATCCATGGACACATCCATGGACACATCCATGGACATGCCCTGGGAAATGTCATAGGACACATCCCTCAGCCCCACCAGAGACACATCCAGGGACACATCCAGGGACACATCCAGGGACACATCCTAGGACACATCCTAGGACACATCCATGGACACATCCAGGGACACGTTCTGGCCTTGCGTTGCCTAGCAATGCATCAGCTACATCCTATAGATGACCGGTCGACTGAAAGGATGAATGAACAAACTACATTCAGTCATCACAGCTTCTCATAAACACGTATTTGGCACAAAGAACAACTGACTTGTGAGGCAAATGGTGACTGAACACGGTTTGAGAAAAATCACTGAGAAAAAGAAAAAGTGGCCCACTGGCAGATGTACTGCCTGCAGTGTTCGACCATCAGGAAATGTGTGTTTAAGCGTCCTTGTCCTTAATACTCAGCTATGATCACAGGTCCTAACATGCTAATGTAGTCTAGCATGCTGTCACATCACTGGATATGACTTCTCATGCCAAGTCAACTGACTCCAAGCAAGGAAATAAGAAACGAGTTTTTCTGATCCGAAAACATTCAGGTATCTGAGTGAAAGCTCTTGAATAGAAAGCCTTGGAGTCAGACCAAAACAGTGAGACGTTATCTGTTCTACATATTAGAATGCCCATTCTAGCTATTCTAGTTATATGGCACCAACTCTGCTAACAGCACACTGGTGATGCATCTGATAAAAAGCTTTCTTCAATAGTCAGTGTAGCTGCATCATCTTCTGTCACATCATGCGTTTCACCTAAATGCTGTTTGTCAATGCAACAGCTTGTTACCGGGTACAGTGCTCAGTTTGAATGTTGGTGATAATGTTTCAGTCCATTACCTGCAGATGCTCCATGGATCTCACATTGGCACTGATGGGAAACCAAACTAGGAAGAGGTTTGCGGTTCACAACACGAACTGTCCTGTCCTTTCTCCTAAAAGCTTGAAATGGAATCATACATCTCCATAGTTTGTTGTTAATAAAAGTTTGATGTGAAGACAAGACAAGGTA
The DNA here is from genome assembly GCA_036571765.1 of Plecoglossus altivelis. Taxonomy (NCBI): domain Eukaryota; kingdom Metazoa; phylum Chordata; class Actinopteri; order Osmeriformes; family Plecoglossidae; genus Plecoglossus; species Plecoglossus altivelis. Next base: position 19,130,565 of record BROE01000014.1, read on the forward strand.
GATTCTTCGAGAGTAGAAGACGATCCGATATCTAAAACATTTTGTGCAGTTTGACTGTAAGACACCTTGTACAGATACAACCATAGAAGAAACTGAAGGTCTGTGTAATGGAAACGATCTCAGAACACCGCTCTCCCATCGCTGCTGCTTCGACTACAAGAGAGGAAAACCTCAGTCATGCTGTCTTGTTTCAGAAGAACCATGTGGAAGGGTTAGGGTTAGGGTTAACCCTTCCTTTCTCTCTGCACTGTTCTCAGTATAAGTAAGAAAGCCTCTGTTTCAATAGATAAACACTGCATACGTGTTGAGCAGATTAAAAACATCCTTTTGACGTCACCGTGTGACTTCTTATCTTGGCTGTGCTGAGAAGCACCATTAAGCCAGTATTCTTCACTGTTTATTTCTTCTTAGATGAAGCTTCCTCCTCCTCCAGTCACGATCAGCTTCTCTTTCTTCCTCTGTCTCCTCAGCAAGCATGAAGCTATGCCTAAGGCTCCACCTTTCAAGAAACGGACAAAATTGTCCCCCACCAGGGGTCCCATGGCGAACAGGCCCGGTTCCTTGGTACACTCAAAAGTGTAAGGCTGGATATCGATGGGGTTCTGCTTGCAGGAGATGGGCTTGGTCGGATCCAAAGCCAGGTACTGGCCTTGACCCTTCAAGAAAAACAAGTTAGGATGTGTCCCAATCAGAACCAGAGCCATGGAGATCTTCAGGGCCCGGAGAGAGTTGTTCCCCTGAATGATGCACTTCATATCAGGCTGGAAGGACACCACACAGTGCTCTGGGAAACTGGTGTAGTAAGGGACCATGGTGGAGTCACCAGAGGAGGCTGTGTTGGTGGGAACATGCTGGGACTTGGAGCACATCTTAGCGCAGACTGAAGACGCCAGACTGGGTCCCTGAGCGGAGCTGACTGTGGGGCTGGATGTGGCGTGGGTCTGGGAGCGCATCATGTGAAACACTTTGTGGTATTCTGGGTACAGGGTTTTAGGCAGCTGTTTGAAGATGAGGTCTTGGTCGTCTGTGTGTTTGCGAAAGACGTGTAGCGTGGGGACGCTGCTGCCGCATGCACACAGAACAGCGTCTGCCGCGCTAAGCCCCGCCCCTACGATCAGGACCGGATCAGAGTCTGGCCCAAGCCTTTGCTGGCTTACAGCCAATCCCAAGTCAGAGATACTGTGGAACACAAACGGTAGCTCCTCCCCTTCCACGCCCAGCCGGGCCGGCGAATCAGAAGCGCCGGTAGCCAAAACAACATTCTCTGCAAACAGACAGAAGGGGACGTGGGCATCTCCCTGCACCTGCTGGTAACCCCTTACCTCCCAAAGACTGCTCCCTCCACCACTGTCTACACTCTCTCCTTCCCGCCCATCATAACTCCCTTTCTCCCCTCCTCCCCCTTCCCCTCCCCCTCCCCCTCCGGGTCCCGTCTCCAGCCCCTCCCCCTCGTGTCCCCGGGTCAGCTTCTGGACTGACGTCACGTAGGTGTTGTCAACAAAGTTCTTCTTCAGACCCATCAGCTTGACGTAGTTCCTGTAGTAGGACAAGATCTCCTCTGGGGTTGCCCTGTCGTTGGTCACGGTCCTGGAGAGGAGAGGGAGGGGGACAGAGAGAGAGGGAGAGAGAGAAAGAGAGACAGGGAGAGGGCAAGAGAGGGGAAGGGGGAGAGCAAGACAGAGAGAGAGGGAGAGATGGACAGGGAGAAAGAGACTGTGACTATGCCAGGCAGGAAATACTATACACAGACAGAAACTGTCGGTTAGAGTCAGTATTTCTCTATCCTTTTCTTTCTTTCTCTCCATACCTGCGTTTGCCATTGGTCAGATCTCGGTATTTAATACCAGGAAGCTCCATCCAAATACCAAGACTAATGGTCAGCATGGAGCCCTCCATCACCTGCAGGAGAGAGAAAGAGTGGAGGGTGAGAGGAGAGAGGGGAGTGTGAGAGAGAGAGAGAGAGAGAGGAGAGGGGAGGGTGAGAGAGAGAGGAGGGTGAGAGAGAGGAAGGTGAGAGGAGAGAGGCGAGGGGGAGAGAGAGGAGAGAGGGGAGGGTGAGAGAGAGGAGGGTGAGAGAGAGGAGGGTGAGAGAGAGAGAGAAAGAGGAGAGAGGAGGGTGAGATAGAGAGGAGGGTGAGGACATGGGGTCAAAGGTAACAGTAACAGGAGCAGACTGAAAGGGAGAGTACATATTCAGGAATCTAATTGTGATGTACAGACAGACAGACAGACAGACAGACAGACAGACAGACAGGGAGGTGAGCTGGGTTAGTTAGACTCCACCCACATGCCACGCCCCTCCCGGCCTGTCCTTGCCCAGCACACGATGAGGAATGTGCTGCTGCTTGTCTCTCCTCCACTGGAGCACTGGAGGGAACTCGTAGCCAAAGTCAGCGTTGGGGTGCAGCAAGGTGTCAAACAGCACCGCTACAGGGTTTCCTGACCTGCCCTCCAGCCCCTCGCTCAGGTACTCCAGATCCTGCAGAGACAGGACACACTCAACTGGCTGTTTTACTACACATCACAACCACATGCATGCTGGGATGAAGCAGTGTGCATGTGGATGCGATGTGTAGTACGTCGTAACTGGTATATCTTTCAGCTGATGCATGTATGGTGCGCGTGTTTGTGTGGCGCATTTGTGTTTGTGTGTGTTTGTGTGTGTGTGTGGCGTGTGTGTGCATGTGTGTGTGTGTACCTGCTCAGTGATGGGCACGTGCTTTGTCTCCTGCAGTTTCTTGTACAGCACTGGATTAGGATGCACTGTACTTGTGTCCAGGTAGGGTTTATACCCACTGAGTAGGTACGACAAACAGATACCTGAAGGACCGTTCCCTAAACAGGAGGGCAGATACACAGACAGTCATTCTGATATCTTAATGTTCTCAGTAAAGGTGGAAGAGGGTTAGGGTGAGACAGGGTGCTGAGGGACGGTGAGACAGGGTGATGACGGACAGTGAGACAGGGTGATGAGGGACAGTGAGACAGTGTGCTGAGGGATGGTGAGACAGGGTGCTGAGGGACAGTGAGACAGGGTGATGAGGGATGGTGAGACAGGGTTGATGAGGGACGGTGAGACAGGGTGATGAGGGACGGTGAGACAGGGTGATGAGGGATGTTGAGACAGGGTGATGAGGGACGGTGAGACAGGGTGATGAGGGACGGTGAGACAGGGTGCTGAGGGACGGTGAGACAGGGTGACGAGGGACGGTGAGACAGGGTGCTGAGGGACAGTGAGACAGGGTGCTGAGGGATGGTGAGACAGGGTGCTGAGGGACAGTGAGACAGGGTGATGAGGGACGGTGAGACAGGGTGATGAGGGACGGTGAGACAGGGTGCTGAGGGACGGTGAGACAGGGTTCTGAGGGATGGTGAGACAGGGTGATGAGGGACGGTGAGACAGGGTGCTGAGGGACAGTGAGACAGGGTGCTGAGGGACAGTGAGACAGGGTGCTGAGGTATGGTGAGACAGGGTGATGAGGGACGGTGAGACAGGGTGCTGAGGTATGGTGAGACAGGGTGATGAGGGACGGTGAGACAGGGTGCTGAGGGACGGTGAGACAGGGTGCTGAGGGATGGTGAGACAGGGTGCTGAGGGATGGTGAGACAGGGTGATGAGGTCAGGGGTCAGCTCACCTATGATGACCACAGGCAGGGTGGGTGGGATGCGAGGCATGGACGTCTCTTCCAGAAGAGGCATGGCTGCAGCCAGAGCCAGAGCCGGCACTGCCAGGGAGAGAGAGGGAGAGAGACATAGACACAGAGAGAGAGAGAGAGAGAGAGACATAGACACAGAGAGAGAGAGAGAGAGAGAGACAGATAGAGAGAGAGACACACACACACACACAGATGTAGACAGAGAGAGAGAGAGAGAGAGAGAGACAGACAGACAGACAGACACAAAGAGAGTGAGAGACAGACAGAGAGAGAGAGAGACAGAGACAGACACAAAGAGAGTGAGAGACAGAGAGAGAGAGAGAGAGAGAGAGACACTTTAAATGGATTAAAAGTTCAAAACCAGTGTTTCCCCACTATCAGCTCCGAGGGTGTGATGCCCTTGCTGTTGTCCCCTCAGTGGCCCCTGCATGAGGCCCCTGCTGGGACGAGTTTGAACCGGACCAGCCCAGGTGTTGTTGTTTGATTTGAGCCCAACACTCTGTTGTAATCAGCTGACACACAAAGACGTACAGTGAGGACAAAACACCTCTATTCATCCTCTTATTGTCCCTCTCTAACACACACACACACACACACACACACACGACTCTACCTCTCTAACACACACACACACACACACACACACACACACACACACATGACTCTACCTCTCTAACACACACACAGACACACAGACACACACATACATCTCTCTCCCTCTCTAACACACACATACACACACACACACACACACACATACATGACTCTCCCTGTCTAACACACACACAGACACACAGACGTACATGACTCTCTAGTACATACATACACACATGCATGCACCCAGCCACAATCACAAAACACCCTTCCCTTCTCTCTCTCTCTATCAACAGGCCAGTTCCTGCAGGGAGGCTAGCAGTGGAGGCTAGCAGTGGAGGCTAGCAGTGGAGGCTAGCAGTGGAGGCTAGCAGGAAGGCTAGCAGTGAGGCCAGCAGGAAGGCTAGCAGTGAGGCTGGCAGTGAGGCTAGCAGGAAGGCTAGCAGGAAGGCTAGCAGTGAGGCTAGCAGTGAGGCTAGCAGGAAGGCTAGCAGTGAGGCTGGCAGTGAGGCTAGCAGGAAGGCTAGCAGGAAGGCTAGCAGTGAGGCTAGCAGGAAGGCTAGCAGGAAGGCTAGTAGTGAGGCTAGCAGTGAGGCTAGCAGGAAGGCTAGCAGTGAGGTTAGCAGTGAGGCTAGCAGTGAGGCCAGCCTCTGTTAACTCCTAACACTGCTTCTCTAACAAAAGGGACTTCTAATCAGGTTTATGTAGGCTCAGGTCTGTTGTGAAACGATGCCACTGAGCATGTGTAGAGTGTGTGTTTGTGTGTTATGTGACAGTGCCATTGTGTGCCCGCCAAATCCCCCTGATCGCTCCTCCGGTGAGCCCTAATCCTGCCCTCTCTGTTTATGTCTTTGCCGCCCTTTTCACCGGTGGAGTGGGAATGTGGCTCTGGCATACCGACAAACTCTGGCACAGCCCCTCCCCCTCATCACTCTCCCCGCCGCGCGCCAGCCTCCCGCCCGACGCAGCTTCCCGGCCTCCCACCGCGTTCCGACGCCCAGGTCTGCCCCCACGCCTGCCCCCACGCATACTAACCAAACACCCCTCCTCCACCTGCAGTAGCTACATGACAAGCCTGTCTGCTCCACAACCATCCTCACCCAAACATCTGCCCCTCAAACCTTCCCCCCCTGCTCTGCCCCCCCTCGCGTCCTCTCCTCCACTCCACTCCCCTCCACTCCCCTCATCTTCCCCTCTCCACTCCCCTCACGCCATCCTGCTCCCGTCCGACTCTCCTCCACTCCCCCCTCCCATCCACTCTCCCGTCCACTCTCCCTCCACTCCCCTGACCTGAGTTGTTCTCTGGTCATCGGACTGTTTACTCTTTTCAGTGAAAGCACCGAGATTCCACACATTGCACACCCTGTTTGGACACAATCATGCCTCTGGCTGGCAGACACAAGCTGGCATCTTCACGGCCCATATAGTAACACACTCACATCCAGAGGGGGAAACACACACGAGAGGGATGAGGAGAGAATAGACAGGAATCAGAAGCATTGTTGCTTGTTTGATTCTTCGTGTGTTGTGGAGGGGGGCGATGTTATGACTGGACTAGCATGCTGCTCTGTGATTGGACTAGAGTGCTGCTCTGTGATTGGACTAGAGTGCTGCTCTGTGACTGGACTAGAGTGCTGCTCTGTGACCTTACTAGGGTGCTGCTCTGTGACTGGACTAGAGTGCTGCTCTGTGACCTTACTAGGGTGCTGCTCTGTGACTGGACTAGCGTGCTGCTCTGTGGGCTGTTTACTGGGCTGCTCTGTGATTGGACTAGAGTTCTGCTCTGTGACCGGACTAGGGTGCTGCTCTGTGACTGGACTAGGATGCTGCTCTGTGACTGGACTAGTATGCTGCTCTGTGACTGGACTAGCGTGCTGCTCTGTGACTGGACTAGAGTGCTGCTCTGTGACTGGACTAGAGTGCTGCTCTGTGACCTTACTAGGGTGCTGCTCTGTGACTGGACTAGAGTGCTGCTCTGTGACTGGACTAGAGTTCTGCTCTGTGACTGGACTAGAGTTCTGCTCTGTGACTGGACTAGAGTGCTGCTCTGTGACTGGACTAGCGTGCTGCTCTGTGATTGGACTAGAGTGCTGCTCTGTGACTGGACTAGCGTGCTGCTCTGTGATTGGACTAGCCTGCTGCTCTGTGACTGGACTAGCGTGCTGCTCTGTGATTGGACTAGAGTGCTGCTCTGTGATTGGACTAGAGTTCTGCTCTGTGATTGGACTAGAGTGCTGCTCTGTGACTGGACTAGAGTGCTGCTCTGTGATTGGACTAGAGTGCTGCTCTGTGACTGGACTAGAGTGCTGCTCTGTGACTGTACTAGCGTGCTGCTCTGTGACTGGACTAGAGTGCTGCTCTGTGACTGGACTAGAGTGCTGCTCTGTGACCTTACTAGGGTGCTGCTCTGTGACTGGACTAGGGTGCTGCTCTGTGACTCGACTAGCGTGCTGCTCTTTGGGCTGTTTACTGGGCTGCTCTGTGATTGGACAGAGGAAGTCACTTATCTCTAACACTCTCCTGTTACTGCACCTGTAACAGGGAATTTATTTGAACGATATTTGTTTATTAAAATTAGTATTTATCCTGTTGAATCAACCATTGATGTTTTATAATATAATTGTATTTTAGAACGGAGTGTGAATTTAAAGTTTAAAAAAATGTTGGTCAATTATTCTATTCTACAACACATTTGATCATGTTACCTGTCTCTTGCTGGCAGATGTCATCTATCTAAAACCACCAAACATGTAAGAAAAACACTTTAATGCTTAACTTCCCTGCTGAATATATGTGACGAGTACAGAACATTGACGGAGAGAGCGGATGATAAAGTGACGATTTGAGTTGGATGCAAAATAGCTTTAAAAAACACCACCGCTCTGTTGTGTAAATATTCTCTTGTGTCTGATCAGAATGTCTGCGTGCTGCGTGTTTAAACGGTCTGTCTGCACGTGTGTGCACGCGCTCGTGTTAGGCTATTGTGACATGTGCACAGGCTATAAAGGAATCATATGTGGAGGGCACAAACTTATTTTATTTCATTAAAATTAATGGTTATTCTGTTATACAGTATTGTAGGCTACATTTCTTGTAGGCTACAACTGACATTCGTTTTTTCTCGACCCTTCTGTCATTCAACTGATTCTATCAGTCTTCTACAGAAACCATCAATATGGCTTTAAACCAATTCACGTCTGTCATGTTGCGGATATTTATAACTAAAATTCATAATAGTCGTTGCTACCGTATAAATACCGTGAATGCTTCCACGACCAATGTCGTTAATTTTGTATTTTACAGTAAGTAAACCTGCTATGTTCTATTTCAGTGGGACATGCATAGCGTGGTTGGACCGTACACACAGCCCACTACCGGACCAGCTCTTTCATCATGATCGCTGTCTAACAGTTTCAACTCTGTGGATACGACACACGGAGCACATGCATCCAGAGCTGTTATGGCATCACCCTTGTATAATTTAGGTCACACACACACACACTCATCCTTTAAGATTTCACCTCTTCAGTGAGAAACAGCGTATCTCTCGCACGGCAACTTACCTCGGTGTGATTAATCTGTCAGTCTCCCAATCGCTCCTCTTATTACGGCCAACGGCCGCAGTTTTAACGGTATAAATAGGCAGTCACCGGTGGGAGGACCTACAGAGCCAAAGTCATGAGATAACAGCCCTCCTCTCTCGCTCTCTCCCCCTCTCCCCCTCTCTCTCTCTCTCCCTCTCTATCTCTCTCCCTCTCTATCTCTCTTTCGCTCTCTCCCTCTTCCCCTCCCTCCACCGAGAGAGAGAGAGCTGTCGCTAGTTCTCCCTCCTTAATAGTGGACCGCTTGGTTTGAACACATCAGAGTTTTTCAGACAAGCGTTTCTGACGCCCTAAAGGTACATCTCTGTTGTCCTGAAGGAGACGAGAGCCGGGTTCAGTGTTTGATTTGTGTATCACATGTTCATCTCACTGCATCGCCAGGCAAAGAAGGCGAGCCCAGATTCATAGACCTTTTCGATTCAAGCTCAATCCTGGATCAGTTTCATCCGATTTCGATTTATCATCTTTTTATGGCTCGTAGACGCGTTAAACCTGAGCTGCCCCGTATGATATTCAGTCTTTCTGTAGCATGAACTGCCTGTACTGACTTCATTAAAAACATCTGTCTAGAATGCTACAACATTTAGGAACACATTTAGCGCGCATATTAGCACATTTAACCATTGAAGTGCCCAATAATTTTAGCCATTGAACCATTTGGGAAATGCCATTTTCAAAAAACGAACATTAAAGCAGAAATATAATTTTAGATATTCATTACTACAGGACAATTGAATCTCTCATATACATACAAGTGCGTGCGTTCCAATGGAAATATATTTTGGTGGTTTAAAGCTTTAGGCGACTGTTATTTACTAAATAACCACACAAGCGCATCTACCCAACCAGTTCACGCTATCAATCATACAATCAGCAGGTATAAAAAGTAAACGCAACGACTTTCACGTTATACGATTTTTATTGTTGATTTATTGTGGCCTCTTGATCTTTATAATAGGCCGCGCATATGAAATATGAATGACATTGGACCTTACATTAATAATTGTATTATAATTTCGTTTTATACATGTTGGTAAAACAACGAAAAGTGACAGGATTCCTTTAGGCGTCCATGTTCATCATCTGATGATACGATGTTTGCTTTTTTTGTTTTTTGTTTTTTTGTGTTTTCAATGCCCAATTGTTCCGTTCGGTATAGGTGGGGATGATAAACCCTTCTGACCCTACGCGCGTGTCTAGACGAAGGGACAGAATTCTGTGCGCAGTCATCCCTGCGCGCACACTATGCGTAATTCCGTGCGTAATTTGGGGAGAATTCCGTGACTCTAAATTCGGACAGGGTGGTGTAGCGCTTGCCCAGCCCGTGGGCACGGGATAACACGCATTCCACATACATGACCCAGAAGTGTTGAGCAAGGTCCAGAAAGAGATCATTGTGCTTCTGTTGTTGTGACGCGCGAAGAAAAGTCATGAAGTCCCATAGAGCCGCAACGCTATCCGCGACCCGCAGCCGCCTCGTCTGGATCACTGCAAGGGATGAGGAATCCCAGCATCCCGGGTCGATCTCTCCCAGGTGTCCCGGTGATCTACCGATACCGTCGGGGCCTGTAATCAGGTTGGGCATAGCGGCGGAGCGAGGAGCGCAGAGAGCAAGGACCACACACAGGAGACGCCTCCACAGTCCTGGGTCGATGAACATCATCCAGCGCTGGGATAGAAACGATCCCGTTATTATCAGCATCATCATGTAACATTATCATATCACGTATTGTGCGCGTTCACGTATATAATACAGCCTAACTTTATATATCTTATACTGAGGAAAAAATTAAAAGGTAACCAATTAAGCATACATATATTATTAATGTGACGAATTTTCCAGCGTTTCTAAGAAATATTTGCTCAAATTTTACGCCAATTTATGAATCTCGTTGTGGGAGGTTTACACATATTTTCATGCATCTTGCGACTAACACGTGTGCCAATTATTATGATTTTCGAGTCATCAACAATATATATTTACTGTATCTTTACAGTATATCTACTCTATTTGCACAATTACTGAATAAACGCCCCCCTCCTCCCCCCCGCCGTGACAATGTCTGTTTCCTATAAACAATTCCAACAAGAAATAAGCTGTTTTTTTTATTTAAAGGGAATTTCCGCTACTTACAGTACAAGGCGATGAGTTGGCTGTCTCCCAGCCTGCAACAACTGCCTTATGATTTTCTTACATATGAGCAGACTGACTATTTTATAGCCACATCGCCCCGCGTCACACAGGTGACAAGCTGTCAGCTCGCGCGCAGCTCAAAGAAACAGACAGGCCAACTGCCTGATCTTGCACGAGGAGAGAATGAGGCGAGCCGGTCAGTCGGTGATGTGGCCTTTAAAAGGTGTATTTTCCCCCAAATAATTTCATTGAACGAACAAAAAACGAGCGTTTGACGTTATACTTTTAGCTTACATTAGGCTAAGCAAAAAACACATTGTTAAAGGGCTATACTTTCAGAATTTGTGACAGGCAATTTACGTGTATGTCGTTATATTTCTTAATATGTATTGATTACATTTAATTACATTTATGTTTTTTCACAGAACAGTTGACAAAATATTAGTCTTTAATAATAGTAGCCCACTAGCTAAAGTGTTCCAAGTTTACGATAGACTTTACACAATGACTATTTAAACCTTCGCTTACCCTTTGATCGACTTTCATCTAATCCAATCAGTGATCAGAGATCATTTATGTCCCGCCCACATGCCGAATGACATCACAGCAGGCCATGCTGTTGCTAGCTAGCTTAGGTTTATTACTCTTGTTGTCGCTCATTGACCTTCGTTCATTCACTTGCTAGTCAGTTAGCTGTCAAATAGTGATGACATGATCGTATGAGCAGTTTTCAAAATGGTCTGGATGAGTAGGATTTGTTTCCGGAAGGTTAGTAATGAACTAACTATCCAAAACCATGACGTGCCGACGGTAATACTTGGAGAACTACAACGTGGATATCCAAGCTAGCTAAATATGTAGCTAACTAGTTAGCTATAGTTAAACTAGCTGTTCCATCATCACCTATCAAAACCCTTTTCATTTTATGCCCTTATGTCACAGAAAATAAGATAATCTAATTAAAGAGGATGGATGCTATGCAAACAAAGTAACATGTTTCGTTTTCAGATAACTTGGAAGTCGGACTGGCTAGTAGATAATTTAGATAAAACTATTAGGTGTACATCTATGTAAACTAGCAGGCTTTATTTTGGTTATGTGTTTAGTTTTATGTAACAATACAAAATAGCTGTTATAGTCGTTTCCTTTTTCCAACTGTCCCCAGTATGGAAACTTCGTGGACAACTTGCGTCTGTACGTCCGAGGAGGCAGTGGCGGAATGGGGCTACCGCGGCTCGGGGGGCAGGGGGGGAAAGGCGGGGATGTTTTAGTGGTAGCAAAAAAAGAAATGACTCTTAAGAAGATCAAGGATAAGTATCCACAGAAACGCTTCGTCGCTGGAGTAGGAATGAATAGCAGGTACGTCAGACTGACATGTGTTTTGCCCTTTATATCGAAGCCGCAGGTCGTCACACTCTGTGTGTGTTAACAGCGTCCGGGCGCTGAAAGGCGAGAGAGGGCCTGACCAGCACATACTGGCGCCCACTGGTGTTACCGTCACTACTGATAATGGCAAAATCCTTGGTGAGTCAAAAACCCATGTGATTGGTTGCCAAAGATGTTTGACGTCTGCAATGCTATGACACATCGCACGTGTTGTTACTGTAGGTGAGCTGAATGTGGAAGGAGACAGAGTACTGGTGGCACGAGGCGGTCAGGGGGGGTCTTACCACTCGGCCTTCCAGCCCAGTAAGGGCCAGTCCAACCACATCCGCCTGGACCTCAAACTCATCGCAGACCTGGGCCTTGTGGGGTGAGAGAGGGCTGAGGGTGAGACAGGGGTGAGGGATGGAGGACCAACAGACCTGGGCCTTGTGGGGTGAGAGAGGGGTGAGGGTGAGACAGGGGTGAGGCTGGGGTGAGGGATGGAGGACCAACAGACCTGGGCCTTGTGGGGTGAGGATGGGGTGAGAGAGGGGTGAGGGTGGGGTGAGTAAGGGGTGAGGGTGAGGATGGGATGAGGGATGGAGGGCCAGCATAGCTTGGTCTTGTGGGGTGAGGGTGAGAGAGGGGTGAGGGTGAGAGAGGGGTGAGGGATGGAGGATCAACAGACCTGGGTCTTGTGGGGTGAGAGAGGGGTGAGGGTGAGAGAGGGGTGAGGGTGGGTTGAGGGATGGAGGATCAACAGACCTGGGTCTTGTGGGGTGAGGGATGGAGGGTCAGCATGGCTGGGCCTGATCTGGCATGACAGTAGACAGCCATGAGATCTGCTCATCATCGCATCTTCCTTCTTCATCAGGTTCCCCAATGCAGGCAAATCTTCTCTACTGAAAGCTTTGTCTCACGCTAAACCCCAGATCGCCAGCTATGCCTGTGAGTTCACACACAGACATGCCTTTACACACACACACACACACACACACACACACACACACACACACACACACACACACACACACACACACACACACATCTATACACACACACACGCACATTTGTACACACACATCTATACAAACACACACACACACATTTATACACACACACATCTATACAACAAACATCTATACACTCACACACACATCTATACAAACACACACACATCTATACAAACACACACACATCTATACAAACACACACACATCTATACAAACACAGACACACACACATTTATACACACACACATCTATACAAACAAACATCTATACACTCACACACACATCTATACACACACACACACACACACACCTATACAAACACAGACACACACACACATTTATACACACACACATCTATACAAACAAACATCTATACACTCACACACACATCTATACAAACACACACACATCTATACAAACACACACACATCTATACAAACACACAATTTCTTATGTTCTTTCAGTGTACCTCTTTCATCTGCTGAGGTCTAAAACTCTGTTTTTATTGTGTTATTGTGCAGTCACCACTCTAAGGCCAGAGATTGGCAAAGTCCTTTACGAGGACTTTAAACAGGTAAGAGTCATGAAAGATGACATCCTCTTCTGACAGCAGCAGAACCAGATGATACCAGATGATACCAGGTGATACCAGGTTTCCATTGGTTTCCATTGGTTTCCATTGGTTTCCATTGGTTTCCATTGGTTTCCATTGGTTTCCATCGGTTTCCATCGGTTTCCATTGGTTACCATTGGTTACCATTGGTTTCCATTGGTTTCCATCGGTTTCCATTGGTTTCCATTTGTCCTTGTCTGATTGGTGCAGATCTCTGTAGCAGACCTGCCAGGGTTGATTGAGGGAGCGCATATGAACAAAGGAATGGGACACAAGTTCCTGAAGCATGTGGAGAGGACCAAGCAGCTGCTGTTTGTGGTAAGAACGTCACATCGTGCTACAGCAGACAGCCCTGATGAGTGAGACCATGTCGCCTGTCTAGAGACCAGAGGCAGGTGGCACAGCAGCAAGTCTCTAAACACAGAATGAAGAACTCCAAGCCATCTTACTTCATATTCACATACATTTTAGGATGATCATGAGTTGTTGTTTTAATACAAACTGAATCCAGAGTGTCTCGGCGTCTCCGTGTTGCGATGTGACGCAGCTGCATCCTGTCCACACTCTCTTCATGTTGTAGGTGGACGTTAACGGTTTCCAGCTCGCAAGCAACACGCCTTTCAGGTCGGCTTTTGAAGCTGTTCAGCTTTTAACCAAGGTGAGGCTAAGAAGAGAGATGGGACTTCAGCCTCCCACTCCTGCTGACGAGGGATGGAGGGAGGGAGGGGGAGGGAGAGGTGAGGGAGAGAGGGAGGATGAGGGAGAGAGAGGGAAAGAGGGAGGGAGGGAGAGATGGAGGGGGAGGGAGGATGAGGGAGAGAAAGGGAAAGAGGGGGATAGAGAGGGAGGGAGAGATGAAGGGTGAGGGAGAGAAAGAGAGGGATGGAGAGGGAGGGAGAGATGAAGGGTGAGGGAGAGAAAGAGATGGATGGATAGAGAAAAAGAAGGAGGGATGGAGAGAGAGAGGGAGAGAGAGAGGGAGAGAGCCCTGAGCTATCTGAATTCATCCCTCTCTATCCCACTCCTGCCCACTCTGTTCTATGATTCGGTTTAAATCTTTCCACTTGTGAATTGCCTTTCTCTCATCCCCTCAGGAAACTCTCTCCACCCTATTTTTAAATAGTTCTAATCCTCCACTGACTCTCTCCCTCTCTCTCCCCCCCTCTGTCCTCTCCCCCCTGTCTCCCCCCCTCTCTCTTCAGGAGCTGGAGTTGTACAAAGAGGAGCTCCTGTCCAAGCAGGCGGTGTTGGTGGTGAACAAGATGGATCTACCAGGTGCAGAGGACAAGCTGGCTGAACTGCTTGAACAACTTAACAACCCGGACGGTAACAAGCTCCATTTACCTGCACCCACCTCCACCTCACCTCCGTCCATCCACACCCCACCTCCATCCATCCCACCTCCACCTCCATCCATCTCACCTCCACCTCCATCCATCCCCACCTCCATCCATACCCACGTCCACCCTGCCCAGCCCACCCATCCCCACCTCACCTCCATCCATCCCCACCTCCACCCTGCCCACATCTCCACCATGCCCACACCTCCAAACCACCTCCACCCTGCCCACCTCCACCCTGCCCACATCTCCAACCATCCCCTCTCACTGTGTTCTAACTCTGGCTGTTCCAGAACAGTTCCACAGTGTTTTGTTCTGCGTTCCTCTGCAGAGTTGTTCCACCTGCTGCCTGAGGACATGGTTCCCAGGAAGGTCATGCTGTTCAGAGATGTGGTTCCCATCTCTGCTGTCACTGGACTGGGCATCCAGAACCTCAGAACCTGCATCCGACAGTCCCTGGACCAGAGCGCGGCTGCAGAGACAGAACCCCTGCATCGTGATAGGCTACAGGCCCTGAGAGGGGCGGTCTCAGCCAAGGACACGCCCTCCTGGGGCTCCACCCCTTCCGTCTGAGCATGCTGGGAAGTGGAGTTTCAGTTATCTGGCGGTGTGGACTTCAAAGGAGGGATGTTGATGCAGACATGTGCAGGTCCCAGAGAGAGAGACCTGGATATGGAGGAGACCACTAGCTGTTATCCAAACATGATGTATTCAACCTAGCAATGCATTCGCTAAGACAGCAAATTAGTGAATGAACACAAAGAAATGAACTTGAAAGGAAGAAGTCTAAGAAAATTTGACTGTATGGTAAGATTTCATATTGTATGTTTGTCGAATATAATTTGTATTAAATGTAGAATCATAAATGTCAACAAACAGCAGTATTGATGAAAGTTTTATTTTATATTAAATATATTACAATACTGGATGATATTGTAAGAGAAAAAAATATGGGCATTGATTTTTGCATTGTCAGTTTATGTACAGCATTACAACAACCATAGAACAGAAGACAACAAAGAGGTTAAGTTCAGATACGTCAGGTGGATGAACAAGCACAGTCGCAGTACACACCAGCACAGTGTCTGGTGGAGACACACCAGCACAGTCTGGTGGAGACACACCAGCACAGTGTCTGGTGCAGAGAGACACCAGCACAGTCTGGTGGAGACACACCAGCACAGTGTCTGGTGCAGAGAGACACCAGCACAGTGTCTGGTGGAGACACACCAGCACAGTGTCTGGTGGAGAGAGACACACCAGCACAGTGTCTGGTGGAGACACACCAGCACAGTGTCTGGTGGAGACACACCAGCACAGTGTCTGGTGGAGACACACCAGCACAGTGTCTGGTGGAGACAGACACACCAGCACAGTCTGGGGCAAACACACACACCAGCACAGTGTCTGGTGGAGACACACACCAGCACAGTGTCTGGTGCAGAGAGACACACCAGCACAGTCTGGGGTAAACACACACCAGCACAGTATCTGGTGGAGACACACCAGCACAGTCTGGGGCAAACACACACCAGCACAGTCTGGGGCAAACACACACCAGCACAGTGTCTGGTGGAGACAGACACACCAGCACAGTGTCTGGTGGAGACAGACACCAGCACAGTGTCTGGTGGAGACAGACACCAGCACAGTGTCAGTGTGGAGCAATGAGTGTGGAAGGGTGGAGAGAGAGTGGAGAGGTACAGAGAAGGTGGAGAGGGTGGAGCAATGAGAGGGTGGAGAGGTACAGAGAAGGTGGAGAGGGTGGAGGTCTGGCTGAAGGCTGGGGCCGGTGTGCTCCATGGTTCTGATACATTCAGGTCTGTGTCTGAGCGGTATCCTTGTGTTATGGTTCAGGACGTCAGTGTGGTTCTGATTCTGTTCGTTTCGACACGTGGAGGGGTGAGGGGAGGTGGACACGATGACCCGGCAGGTCTGCAGCAAGACTAACCCTCCGCTGGGAGGGGAACCAGCCCAGTGTTCACCAACCCTGCCACGGTCATGCCACATCTTTAAAACACAGGACAGGACAGTATCTATGACACTCAGAAGAGCTGTTTGTGGTAGCACAGTATGAGTTTCTAAATATTGCTTGACACATGTTAACCGATGTGTTAATTTCCTCCAGAACCTGGAAACTTCCGAAGAAAGAATCAGGTACATTAGCCTTATATCATATTTAACACAAGAGTGAAGAACAGAGCTCTGGTAGAGTAGGGATCTCTAGTGTGTCCATCCAAGCTGTCAGAGCAGAGACTTATCCTGAACCAGAGCCAATCAGAGAGCAGCCACGCCTTGTAACGCTCCCTAACTAATGTGCGTCAAAACGATCGATCTCTGTTCAACCCATCAATACACGATCACGATAAAGCACTTAATTACTGTCTGAATAACTGCTGTACATAATACTGAGGAAAAAAGAGTGAACATTAAAAGGTACTAAGGAGATAAAAATCAAAATGTTCATATACAGGAGAAATATGAAGGCAGTACAGGGAGGCTCTACAATTCTATACAGTCATGATGCATACAGTAAAAAAGAAGGAGTGCCCACATTGAACTAAAAGCCGAAGCAATGAACACACACCAGGCCTACGGACGTGAGAGTATTTACACTAGGACGGCAGTCAAGACTTGGACCAGTAACTCTACAGAGATCTAAGATGTGTTACCTTCTGCATGTGAGCAACACAACACAGACTGGCCTCTGTCCTGTGTGTGTGTGAGCTGAGCTCTGAAGATCGGAAAAGCTGATTCCTCAGCCAACTCAAAAGACGTCTCCTGAAGACAAGCCCACGGGGGATCGCTTGAGCTTCGTATGTTTTCGTTGTAAAGGGCGGCATTTCAAAACGTCCACCAAGGACTTCCGGTGACATGCTAACGTCCTGTGGTAGCCACATGAGAGGCCCACAGGAGGACAGAGGGATGCCATGCTGCTCAAACAACAAGCTCAAACAACATTGTCATCATTTACACTGCAATATTATGTAACAAAAGCCCATTTTTAAAAAACAAATCACGCTGATTTCCAGTTGATCATGATCAATATTTGACACAAACTTCCTTTTGTAATAATATGTGGCGTTTGATCTTGTATATCCACACAATCAGCAAAGCCAAAAGAAGAATAGCTTAAAACTACATCTTTCGATTCTAAAACAACCACCGTTGCATGAATGAACACTTTGTAAAGTATCTAAAACTATGACAGACACTTCTTCCTCAAGTCTGCAGGGAACAAAGGATTCATGAAAATATACAACTTTGTTAAACGGACACTCGTGTCCTGTCACTAAACATTCCTGGTGAATATAATAACATTCTTCACTTTTTTACTTCAGCAGTTTGAAACTGATGGCCTTTGTTGGTTTTTCCTGCAGATAACTAATTGAAAAGTTGAAAACACTTTTACATTCGGTTGTGAATGAAAACGAAAGCTGCAACAGCCACACAGGAGGAGAGAGAGCTAAAGAAAAGCTACGTGACAGAGAACACAGCACGAAAGGTGTACAGGTATATACCAACACACTGCAGGACAGGTGTACAGGACAGGTGTACAGGTATATACCAACACACTGCAGGACAGGTGTACAGGACAGGTGTACAGGTATATACCAACACACTGCAGGACATGTGTACAGGTATATACCATCACACTGCAGGACAGGTGTACAGGACAGGTGTACAGGTATGTACCAACACACTGCAGGACAAGTGTACAGGTATATACCAACACACTGCAGGACAGGTGTACAGGTATATACCAACACACTGCAGGACAGGTGCACAGGTATATACCAACACACTGCAGGACAGGTGTACAGGACAGGTGTACAGGTATGTACCAACACACTGCAGGACAGGTGTACAGGTATATACCAACACACTGCAGGACAGGTGTACAAGTATGTACCAACACACTGCAGGACAGGTGTGCAGGACAGGTGTACAGGTATGTACCAACACACTGCAGGACAGGTGTACAGGTATATACCAACACACTGCAGGACAGGTGTGCAGGTATGTACCAACACACTGCAGGACAGGTGTACAGGTATGTACCAACACACTGCAGGACAGGTGTACAAGTATGTACCAACACACTGCAGGACAGGTGTACAAGTATGTACCAACACACTGCAGGACAGGTGTACAGGTATGTACCATCACACTGCAGGACAGGTGTACAGGTATGTACCATCACACTGCAGGACAGGTGTACAGGTATCTTTGAACACACAGTACGATAGGCCAGAAGAAGCCTATTAGGAAGTTTAAAAAAAACAAAACCAAAACACATTTCACTCGTGTCTTTGAGCTGTACATATTTACATACAAACGTCTCAGGAAAACAGGAAGGAAGTGATGTAGCTGGAGAGTCTGGGCTGCGAGCTCCTGTTGTCTATAATGATATGTGATAGAGTACATGTTGTCTATGGATGATAAAAAGCTTAAAAGCACTTCCCTGCATGCTGTCCTATAGACCAGATCAGGGTCGTTCATTAACAGGGTTTCACATGCATATAGTGTTGGTTGTTCTACAGTGATTCGCGTGCTTTGACAATGGTAAAGAGATCCAGCAATACGATAGGGCGAGGTGTCCCTGGTTCCACCCCCACAGAGAGGAGCACCAATCATCTTAGAACACTTGCCTGGGTATGGGGAGAGCTAGTGAGGTAAGGTTGAAGCTGAGAGGTGAGGGAATGGAGTCAGGGTTGGGGGTGGAGAGGGGTGGGGGTGGGTTAGTGAGGGATGAGGGTCGGGGGTGGAGAGGGGTGAGGGGTGGGGGTGGAGAGGGGTGGGGTGGGTTAGTGAGGGGTCAGGGGTGGAGAGGGGTCAGGGTTGGGGTTGGAGAGGGGGTAGGGTTGGGGGTGGAGAGGGGGCAGGGGTGGGTTAGTGAGGGGTGAAAGTTTGGGGTGAAGATGGTAGATAAGGGTAGTTGGGAGTGGAGAGGTTGTGTGTCTTGTAGGGAGCGATGTGGACAGATGTTGTGGTCCAACTGTGTGTTCTGGGCCTGGAGTGGATCCTCTAGTGTGGTGAAGAGCCAGTGTGCTTACTGGGAAACACCCAGAGCACAGCTAGCCTGCTGGGCAACACCCAGAGCACAGCTAGCCTGCTGGGCAACACCCAGAGCACAGCTAATCTACTGGGCAACACCCAGAGCACAGCTATTCTGCTGGGTGACACCCAGAGCACAGCTATTCTGCTGGGTGACACCCAGAGCACAGCTAGCCTGCTGGGTGATTCCCAGAGCACAGCTAATCTACTGTGTGATTCCCAGAGCACAGCTAGGCTCAGAGGACCTCGCTTACACACATCTCCTATGCTCCAACCAGGTGATCTATTTTTTTGTATCATTTTGTGTCAATTTTGTCAAGATTTTTTTGTGTTTTGTTTTCAGTTAATAGAAAAGCAGACGAAAACGTAGTTCCTAAGTACGTAAGTTCCTAAGTAGGTTCCTTGGGTAGAGTCGACATCAAGACTCTTATATTGACGTCTCCCACAGCTGTAGAGTGAAACAAAAAGGGGAGGAAATAGTTAGAGGAGACAGAGATGAAAAACTGAGCCAAGATGAAGTTTGTCTCCATTAGAGCTTGATGCTGTGTTTGTGTTTCTTGTTACAGACCCGAGCACTCTGCCTGTTGGCCTTCCTCTGGTCGTCTGGGAGGGGGGGTAGGGGGTAGGGGTATCTGCGGCTGGATGCAATGGACCCCGTGGAGGAAGTGGGGGACTTGGCAGGAGACAGCGTTCTGGAAGACACAGGAAATGATGTCACTTGCAGCTCTTAGTGTCCCTGTCATCCTGGAGGATCAAGTTGCCCAAAGACTAATCTTTAATATGAAAAATATTAACTTCTAAAACACAAGCTGATTGTTGGTAAGTTGCGTGTGCTTATGGGCAACTTCCAGCCCTCTGAACATCCGGAAGACGTTGCCGTAAAGACCTTCGCTATCGGAGGAGTAACAGAATTCCTGCCGTCACTGAGCAGAAATAGAGTTTGAGGAGGTAAAAGTAGCAGTCTAATGCTGTGGTGACACCAAACGCGAAGCGAATGATTTGTCGAGATTAAATGCCAAGTCAATGCAAACACGCACACTCGCGCGGATGAGGCGAATTTTTGTTTCACGCTGATATGATTCGCGCGAATCGCTTAGAGCCAACGGTTTTTTCCTCAAACGTGTCCGACATGATATAAAATTACTATAAACAAATACGATGTAGTGTCGTATAGAAAAGGATATCCTCGGACAGCTACAATACAACTGCCCTCCATTTCTTAAAAAATGTCAGTGACATCATTCTCAACATTGATCAACTTTAGCAATATAGCGTCACGCCGACGTTTCGCATGAGTTGAATATTTTCAACTCAAGCCAAAGATGCGTATAACGTCAATAATAACTGACCGCAGTTCTGCCTTTATATCAACGTCTCCCTAAGGAGGACAATAAAACTGATCACAGTGCTGGTCTGGGCACAGTCACATCTACCTTGCATGGATAAGTGTCTGGCAGAGACAGTCAAGCTGGCTTGACCATGACAGACCTCAGGAACAAGTTCAGCTCCTCTAACAGGACTGGACTAGACGCAGGCTAACATCAATCATTCTGCTGTTTGGTGGAGGGAAGATGGACTGTCTTTATCGTCATGGCGACAGAGGTGTGTTTCAGGGGGTGTGTAGGGAGGATGTGGGTGTGAACAGACCAGATGAGGAACAACATGTGAGGGCAGCACAGTGATGACATCAGAACAGGAACATCGACTGCTCACACACGCACACACACGCACACACGCACACACACACACACACACACACAGTAACACTTCATAACAGAGAAGAAATATGGCATGCTGAAAAAGGCAAACCCCATCAAGACAAATGAAAAAAATAAACATGTCAGGATATGTAAACCCCTACCTGTGATAACTTTACAAGTTTACAAGTAAACTTTACAACTTAACTGTTATCATTACAAACAGAATCTCAAAAACCATCAACGGTTCTTAATCAGTTGCCGATTTGTCTCAGGGGAACCGGTCCGTGCCTCTAATAACACGAACACTTCAAAGGCAAAACAGAAGAGACTGATCAGAAGAGGAAGAGGGAGGATCTGAGGTCATAATACCTAAGATACGATCCTTTTGTGTTTTTATTCACATCTTCTACCCATTTAGTTACATCACAATACTCTGTTTTGATGGAAGGGGTTAAATACCTGCAAAGAGGGGGGGGGGGGGTATGGGATGGGGGAGGAGGAGGTGGAAGGAGGTGAGAGGATACAAGATGAGGGAGGAGGAGGAGGAGGAGGAAGAGAGGCAGAGGAAATATACTTTTAGGACAGCAGAGCAAAGCCAAAACGTTCTGAAAACACCAAGATGCAAGTGAGTGACCAGCCCAATCACATTTAGCCAGAAAGCCGATTCATGACTTAATTCACACTGCTGACTTCCTTCACAACATAGTTCTACAGAAGACCAGGAGAGACCTCCAGCCCTGGGACAGAGAGATCAGCTGGTGTCACCAGGAGAGACCTCCAGCCCTGGGACAGAGAGATCAGCTGGTGTCACCAGGAGAGACCTCCAGCCCTGGGACACAGCCTCCAGCCCTGGGGCACAGCCTCCAGATCTAGGACACAGCCTCCAGATCTAGGACACAGCCTCCAGCCCTGGGGCACAGCCTCCAGCGCTGGGGCACAGCCTCCAGCCCTGGGACACAGCCTCCAGCCCTGGGACACAGCCTCCAGACCTGGGACACAGCCTCCAGCCCTGGGGCACAGCCTCCAGCCCTGGGACACAGCCTCCAGCCCTGGGGCACAGCCTCCAGCCCTGGGACACAGCCTCCAGACCTAGGACACAGCCTCCAGCCCTGGGACACAGCCTCCAGCCCTGGGACACAGCCTCCAGCCCTGGGGCACAGCCTCCAGCCCTGGGGCACAGCCTCCAGCCCTGGGACACAGCCTCCAGCCCTGGGGCACAGCCTCCAGACTCACTCTGTGGAGTTTGAACGGGGACGGAACCTCTTCCCTTTCAGCTTCTTACGATTCCCACTCAGATGTCCTGCAAAGGAATGGAACTGTCAACACCACAAGCATATTTCTGCTATGAAGTGTTACTGTGTGTGTGAGTGTGTGTGTGAATGAGTGAGTGTGAGGGTGTATGTGTGTGTGTGTGTGAGGGTGTGTGTGTGTGTGTGTCTGTGTGTGTGTCTGTGTGTGAGTGTGTGTGTGTGTGTGTGTGCTACCTTGCCACGAGTTGCTCCTTGGTCGTCCGTTCTCACAGATGTCAGAGATGTGTTTGGCATCAGGGATTCTCTCACTCCAAGAGTGGGAGAGCCCGTTAGATCTTCACACACACACAGACACACAGACACACACACACACAGACACATGCACACAGACACACAGACACGCACACGCACACACAGACACACACACACACAGACACACACACACACACACACGCACACACACACACACACACACACACACACACAGACACACACACACAGTGGGAATAATCAGCAGTATAACAACAGAAAATTGTTTTTTAGTTGGTTGAACAATTTTTAATTAAGTGGTGTCTTTCTAAATCATTTAATTTAGCCTCCACGGAACAGAACAAAAGAGGAGGAAGAGGAAATGATGCTACCATGACAACAGACAGTGACACCATGCAGTTTTAAATGATACCATGACAACCAGGAACGACGCCATGACTCACGAAGACAGACAACTCAGAGAGCTGGACGTCCCACCACCAAGTAGCACACAGCTGAGAGCAGGATGTTGACAACTGCTGTCACAAGACACTCGTTCACGCACACACACACACACACACACACACACACACACACACACACACTCTCTCTCACACACACACATACACACACGCACACTCTCTCTCTCACACACACACACACACACACACACACACACACACACACACACAGTGGCTGAGAATGAGATGGCAGTGAGATGGCACACCTGAAGCCGAACAGAGAGATGTTCTGAGAGATGGAGGGGATGGAGGGGGTGAAGGAGCGGGTGTATATCTGCAGGTGAGACAGACAGGCACACCTCTTCTTGGAGCTGCAACCTGAGTTGGTGCTCACGCCTGGAGGCATGTCGCTGTAGAAGGAATCTGCATCTCCCGGCTTCTTCACATAATCTCCAGGGGGCATTTGTCTGGAAACATGGTAGGTCAGTGTCGAGGAGCTACTTTACACTGTCGTCACATGACGGAGCTTGATCACATGACGCAGCCTGATCACATGACGCAGCCTGATCACATGACGCAGCCTGATCACATGATGCTGCCTGATCACATGATGCAGCCTGATCACATGACGCAGCCTGATCACATGATGCAGCCTGATCACATGACGCAGCCTGATCACATGACGCAGCCTGATCAAATGACGCAGCATGATCACATGATGCAGCCTGATCACATGACACAGCCTGATCACATGATGCTGCCTGATCACATGATGCAGCCTGATCACATGACACAGCCTGATCACATGACATTAAACCAAACACGTAAAGCTGAGAAAAGACTGAACCAACCGGCAGAATCTTCTGTGGACCTCCGACTCTGCATAGCATCTCTGTCTGTAGCTCCTGCAGGGGAGGAAACAGACCATCACACAACCTTAACTTGACATGTCATCATCTCCACAGAGATACACATCCCAATGCACACATCCCAATGCACACATCCCGATGCACACAGCCTCTCACATCCCAATGCACACATCCTCTCACATCCCAATGCACACATCCTCTCACATCCCAATGCACACATCCCAATGCTCACATCCCAATGCACACATCCCAATGCTCACATCCCAATGCACACATCCCAATGCTCACAGCCTCTCACATCCCAATGCACACATCCCATGCTCACATCCTCTCACATCCCAATGCACACATCCCAATGCACACATCCTCTTAGCTCATCCTCAGCTTTCTATACTCACTTGTATCCCCAGGCAGTCAAGGCCAGCACCACAGCCAGGAAGATGATGGAACCAACGATGGCTCCGATGATGATGTTGGTGCTGGTGATACCTGAGAGAAAGAGAGACAGGGAGGGAGGGAGGGAGGGAGAGAGAGAGGGAGGGAGGGAGGGAAAGGAAAGGGTGCAAGCCAGAAAGTTGTGGAGATAAGGATATTGCCGAGGTAGATAATATACTTGTGTCACATTTATGTAAGATAACATTTGGTATGATAATAAATGGGAAGCAATACATTGGCTGGATGGGTGCATGTAGAACACATCACACACTGACCACATGACACTGAGATACAGGTCTGACAGGAGAGGGGGAAGGTTCACACAGAGATACAGGGACATGGTGATACTGAGGTCCACAGAGTTACAGGGACATGGTGTTTCAGGTCATTACCGAACTACGCCAGGGACAAGGGCAGAGGACAGATCTTTATAGTCTTAAAGTCAATCTTTATAGAATTCTCAACTCTAACTCAACAAGGCTCAAAACCAGGACAGTCCTGAAGAGTGTTCAGTAACACAGGGAGAGCGAGAAGGAGGAAATGACATCACAGACAGGACAAAACACAACGAGGAGGAACTCAAATCTGACCTCAGCGTCCGTCAATGACATGAGCCTGTCGACAAAGAATGAGTGAAAAGAATGACAAACAAAAAAATGACTTACGCAACTTTATAAAGGACCCAACTGACGGAAAGAATGGAAACCAGGAACGGTTTGTGAAAGAAAAAAAAGTTCAACAGAGACAATGAATCTGACCAGGTAGAGGAGGGATGGAGAGAGAAGGAGAGAGAGATGAGAGGACGGGTGAGGAGAGAGGGAGGAAGGGTGAGGAAAGAGGGAGGAAGGGTGAGGAGAGAGAGATGAGAGGACGGGTGAGGAGAGAGGAGAGAGGGAGGAAGGGTGAGGAGAGAGGAGAGAGGGAGGAAGGGTGAGGAGAGAGGGAGGAAGGATGAGGAGAGAGGGAGGAAGGGTGAGGAGAGAGAGATGAGAGGACGGGTGAGGAGAGAGGAGAGAGGGAGGAAGGGTGAGGAGAGAGGGAGGAAGGATGAGGAGAGAGGGAGGAAGGGTAAGGAGAGAGGGAGGAAGGATGAGGAGAGAGGGAGGAAGGGTGAGGAGAGAGGTAGGAAGGGTGAGGAGAGAGGCCTACCTGTAGCAGAGGGGGTAGGACCCACCACCAGGTAGCTGAGAGGAGAGGTAGAGTTACAGTCGTCCCCAGCCCAGCCCAGGTGACACACACACTGCAGCGTGTTACTGCATATCTGAAACACAGACACACACCCTCAGAGTGTGCATGCTGGGCAGATGGTTCTGCTCTAAGTGCATATGTGTGCACGTGAACAAGTGTGTCTTTATGCCTAGATGCACGATCGCGTGTGTGCACGATCACGTGTGTGCACGATCGTGTGTGTGCAGGATCACGCATGTGCATGATCACGCGTGTGCATGATCACGCGTGTGCATGATCACGCGTGTGCATGATCACGCGTGTGCATGATCACGTGTGTGTGCATGATCGCACGTGTGTGTGCATGATCGCACGTGTGTGTGCATGATCGCACGTGTGCATGATCACGCGTGTGCATGATCACGCGTGTGCATGATCACGCGTGTGCATGATCACGCGTGTGTGCATGATCGCGCGTGTGCATGATCGCGCGTGTGCATGATCGCGCGTGTGCATGATCGCGCGTGTGCATGATCACGTGTGTGCATGATCACGTGTGTGCATGATCACATGTGTGCAGGATCACGTGTGTGCAGGATCACGCGTGTGCATGATCGCGTGTGTGCACGATCACGTGTGTGCATGATCACGTGTGTGCATGATGTGTTTGTACCCCGTGTCCAGAACAGATGGTCTTGTCACTGGTACCAGGACAGGTGCTGAAGTTGAACTGTTGGACAGGAAGACACCTGTGTCCGAAGCACATCCTGTCTGTCCCACAAGCTGTACCGTCCTCCACGTAGCCCAGGTCACTGTCCCCGTCCACCATCACATGACCCCCACTGCCAGACAGAGACACACATCACAGATGAGGGTCACACAGGCAGAGACAGGACATTGTGTTTAGTGTCTGTGTCTGTCTGTGTTTGGCGTGTGTGTTTAGTGTCTGTGTCTGTCTGTGTTTCGCGTGTCTGTGTCTGAGTGCTGTGTCTGAGTGCTGTGTCTGAGTGCTGTGTCTGAGTGCTGTGTCTGAGTGCTGTGTCTGAGTGCTGTGTCTGTCTGTGTTTGGCATGTGTGTTTCTAAGTGCTGTGTCTGTGTCTGAGTGCTGTGTACCTGCAGTCGAGGGAGGCGCTGTGTTGAGCCACAGAGAATGATGTCAGTCCTCCCTGCAGCTCTCCAAGCCGGGGCGCCGGGGAGATGTTGGAGCACAGCAGGTACCCACAATGCACGTCTCTGAAACACACAGGGGCAAAGGTGTGGAGTCATGTGATGTCGGGCGTCCAATCAGGGACCAAGAATGCTGCCCTTTTTGTGTATTTTAGGTTGTGTGATACGCAGCACAACATTATATAATCTTATCAAACTAACAATTCAATTAGAATATCAGATGAAAGATGAGCTCTGGATGTACCAGTGAGGAGACACTACAGGCCAGAGATGGTCTGGGTTGTAGCGTGGGCTGTTACTGCATCAGAAATGGTCTGGGTGGGGTGTAGCGAGGGCTGTTACTGCATCAGAGATGGTCTGGGTGGGGTGTAGCGAGGGCTGTTACTGCATCAGAGAGGGTCTGGGGTGTAGTGAGGGCTGTTACTGCATTAGAGATGGTCTGGGGTGGGGTGTAGTGAGGGCTGTTACTGCATCAGAGAGGGTCTGGGGTGTAGCGAGGGCTGTTACTGCATCAGAGAGGGTCTGGGGTGTAGCGAGGGCTGTTACTGCATTAGAGAGGGTCTAGGGTGTAGCGAGGGCTGTTACTGCATTAGAGATGGTCTGGGCTGTAGCAAGGGCTGTTATTGGATCAGAGATGGTCTGGGGTGTAGCGAAGGCTGTTACTGCATCAGAGAGGGTCTGGGGTGGGGTGTAGCGTGGGCTGTTACTGCATCAGAGAGGGTCTGGGGTGGGGAATAGCGAGGGCTGTTACTGCATCAGAGAGGATCTGGGGTGGGGAATAGTGAGGGCTGTTACTGTACTTACTGTTTGTTACACTGGATCCATGTGTCCTGGTCCTTCCCACAGTTCCCCTTCTCCGTGCCTTCCATGTTCAGCTTCTCATAGCAGAACTTGTCAGCAGCAGTCGCCTCTGAGGGAGTAACCACACCATCACACACTCAGTAACCACAGTAACCACACCATCACACACTCACTAACTACAGTAACCACACAGTAACCACACCATCACACATTCAGTAACCACAGTAACCACACCATCACACATTCAGTAACCACAGTAACCACACAACAACCATACAGTAACCACACAGTAACCACACCATCACACACACTCACCTAAACATACAGTAACCCACCACAGTAACCACACCATCACACATTCAGTAACCACAGTAACCACACCATCACACATTCAGTAACCACAGTAACCACACCATCACACATTCAGTAACCACAGTAACCACACAGTAACCACACCATCACACACTCACTAACTACAGTAACCACACAGTAACCACACCATCACACATTCAGTAACCACAGTAACCACACCATCACATTCAGTAACCACAGTAACCACACCATCACACACTCACTAACTACAGTAACCACACAGTAACCACACCATCACACATTCAGTAACCACACAGTAACCACACCATCACATTCAGTAACCACAGTAACCACACCATCACACACTCAGTAACCACAGTAACCACACCATCACACACTCAGTAACCACAGTAACCACACAGTAACCACACCATCACACACTCAGTAACCACAGTAACCACACCATCACACATTCAGTAACCACAGTAACCACACCATCACACACTCACTAACTACAGTAACCACACAGTAACCACACCATCACACACTCACTAACTACAGTAACCACACCATCACACACTCAGTAACCACACCATCACACACTCAGTAACCACAGTAACCACACCAGCACGCGACCGTCACCACGACGATCAGAACACGGCACAAGTGAACCTACTACTACTAACCCTTTTACGTCTACAGAGAGTTAACTTTTAGACTTTCACTCACTCTCGCCCCAGATGTATTTGCACTGTCTATCTTTGGTCTTGCACCTCCCGTTGAAGCAACGGCCCTGGAGACAGAGACAGAGAATGAGTTAGAGAGCAAAGGAGAGAGAGAGAGAGAGATGGAGAGGGAGTGAGACACAGAGAGAGAGCGACAGAGAGATAGAGAGAGAGAAGGAGAGGGAGACAAAGAGTGAGAGAGTGACAGAAAGAGAGCAACAGAGACAGAGAGAGAGACAGGGAGAGAGAGAGGAAGAGAGAGAGGGATAGAGAGAGAGAGGAAGAGAGAGAGAGGAAGAGAGAGAGAGAGGAAGAGAGAGAGAGAGAGAGAGAGAGAGAGAGAGAGAGAGACAGACAGACAGACAGACAGACAGACAGACAGACAGACAGACAGACAGACAGACAGAAGGGAACCATTTCCAGATATACGGAGAGAGCAACATGGAGGAGGAGAGAGAGATCTCACCTGGTCTTTCTCACAGCTGTAGCCGTCCATCTTGTGCACGTTCGGAGGGCACTGCCAACAAACATCATGTTAGGAACATGGTGACAGGACTCCTCAGGTTGCCATGGGAGCCAGTGTGATGAGGCAGGTGGAAGAGAGAGAGTTCTCACCTGACTGGAATTCCCTGTGCAGTTCTCAGGGATGTCACAGCCATTCACTGCTTCCCGGCAAACCACGCCCATGTACTCCAGCTGCACACACACACACACACACACACACACACACACACACATACACACACACAAATACACATATATCATACACACACACACACGCAGACAGACACACACACACACACACACACACACACACATATATATCACACATATATCATACACACATATATCATACACACACACACACACACACATATATATCATACATACACACACACACACACATATCATACAAACATACACGCACACACACACATTACACACACACACACACATATTATACACACACATATCATACACACACACACACATATTATAGCATGATGTGTGTGTGATGTGTGTGTGTGTGTATGATATGTGTGTGTGTGTGTGTATGGTGTGTGTGTGTGTATGATGTGTGTGTGTGTGTGTGTATGGTGTATGTGTGTATGGTGTGTGTGTGATGTGTGTGTGTGTGTATGTGTGTATGGTGTGTGTGTGTGTGTGTGTGTATGATGTGTGTGTGTGTGTGTGTGTATGGTGTATGTGTGTATGGTGTGTGTGATGTGTGGGCTCTACTGTACCTGACAGTTGTTGCAGCATGCTCCTTCGCTGCACTTGGAGCCGTGAGTGAAGGCGCACTGTTTACAGCAGCTCTCTCCCTCTCTGCCACACTCCTGTCAGAGGGACACACAACAGGTGTCACAGGTGAGGTGGGCAGGTGAGGTGTGTGAGGCAGGTGAGGTGTGTGAGGCAGGTGAGGTGTGTGTGACCAGGTGAGGTGTGTGTGACCAGGTGAGGTGTGTGTGGCAGGTGAGGTGTGTGTGACCAGGTGAGGTGTGTGTGACCAGGTGAGGTGTGTGACCAGGTGAGGTGTGTGACCAGGTGAGGTGTGTGTGAGGCAGCTCACCGCAGGACTCCCACAGTCACACTCTTCTCCTGTCTCCACAAAGCCGTTCCCACATTCTGGAGGATCTAACAGCTAGAGAAACGAGAAGAAGGAGGATCTTTGTTAGGGTGTTGTTGAAAGACAGAGTTTTGTGTGTGTGTGTTCATGACCTGTGTGTGTGTGTGTGTGTGTGTGTGTATGTGTGAGTGTATGTGTATGTGTGAGTGTGTGTGTGTGTGTGTGTGTGTGTGTGTGTGTGTGTGAGCAGAGCACCAACCTTGTCAGGCTTGTTGAACAGACAGGCTCCGCCTCCACTGGTGAGGAAGTTATAATATTCCTCCACGTTGCATTCAGAAAACCTCTTGGGCAGGTAGAATCTGTTCAACACAAGCGCAGCATTACACAGGTACACTGGACACAGCCCACTGGACACAGCTCTGCTGCCAGGCTCATACATGACTACCTGCTCAGCTGCAGGAAGCTGTGCCCATGAACACACACACACACACACACACACAGACACACACACACACAGGTCATGAACACACACACACAGGTCATGAGCACACACACACACACACAGGTCATGAACACACACACACAGGTCACGAGCACACACACACACACACAGGTCATGAGCACACACACTTTTAGCTTGTGGCTACAGTCCGTATAACTGGTATAACACATAACTGACCATGCTACACATGACCTGAACCAGACATCCAAGGAGTTCCCATGACGATAAACACTTAAGACCGCACAATACGAGAAGTGCTGTGTAAACCAATCCAAAGGGAAGTACCCACTAGGTGTATTAATACACACAACATATCAAGACACAACACAATCAACTGCTTTTAAGGTAAGTCTATATGCATGACTAACGGGGGGTCTGTGGAAGCAGTCTCTGACATGAAGGCAACTTGATCCACTCAAGCTTAAAGGTGAATTTCTAGAGGGGCAATGAGCAGGGCAGAGGGAGAGAGGGCAGAGGGAGGAGGGAGAGAGAGCAGAGGGAGGAGGGATGGGAGGACAGACAGAGGATATAGAAAGGATGCAGGACAGAGGACAGAGGAGGACAGAGAGAGGACAGAGAAGGACAGAGAGAGGACAAAGAGAGGACGGAGGAGGACAGAGGAGGACAGAGAGAGGACAGAGGAGGACAGAGAGAGGACAGAGAGAGGACAGAGAAGGACAGAGAGAGGACAGAGAGAGGATATAGGAAGGATGCAGGACAGAGGACAGAGAGAGGATATAGGAAGGATGCAGGACAGAGGACAGAGAGAGGACAGAGGAGGACAGAGGAGGACCGAGGGAGGACAGAGGGAGGACAGAGAGAGGACAGACGAGGACAGAGGAGGACAGAGAGAGGACAGAGGAGGACAGAGAGAGGACAGAGGGAGGACAGAGGGAGGACAGAGAGAGGACAGAGGAGGACAGAGGGAGGACAGAGAGAGGACAGAGAGAGGACAGAGGAGGACAGAGAGAGGACAGAGAGAGGACAGAGAAGGACAGAGGAGGACAGAGAGAGGACAGAGGAGGACAGAGAGAGGACAGAGAGAGGACAGAGAGAGGACAGAGAAGGACAGAGGAGGACAGAGAAGGACAGAGGGAGGACAGAGAGAGGACAGAGGAGGACAGAGAGAGGACAGAGAGAGGACAGAGAGAGGACAGAGGAGGACAGAGGAGGACAGAGGAGGACAGAGGAGGACAGAGAGGACAGAGAGAGGACAGAGGAGGACAGAGGAGGACAGAGAGAGGACAGAGAGACGACAGAGGAGGACAGAGGAGGACAGAGAAGGACGGTGAGGTATAGATGAAATGACTCAATCAGACATCTTGTGTTTTCAGTATTTAAGTTATTTCCTGTGCTCATTGCCCCCATAAAAGCAGTTTCTGCAATCAGGACTAAACCTCTGAAAGGTCCTTTACTGCCTTGTTATCTCTAATGCTAATAACACACCTAAACATACACGTTTAAGTGGCTCTGTTGGCACATAGTTAATCAGCAGTAGCACTAGAAACACAATAGAGAATTATGCTGCAGCTTCCAAAGGCAACAGTTAGACCTGCAGGGTCCTTATCCCCACAACGGTGATGACAAACAATCAATGAATACAATACAAGAGAGTTTCCATTGTTTTGCAGGGACAAAGGTTCTGTGACAAAAAAACCAACATGAAATCAAACCCTTTTCTCTGTGATTCATTATTGACACTATTATTTAGCAGGGAATTACAATATTCAGTTAAAGAAAGAATTCAACCTTCGTCTGAATCAGAGTGAAACCCACAACATCTAACTGGCAGACCTGCAACCCACCCAACACACACACACACACACACACACACACACACACACACATGTACACACACGTGCATGCACGCACACACATGCACGCGCGCACACACACACGCACATGCACACGCACACGCACACACACACACACACCCACACACACACACACACACCCACCCACACACACACACACACACACACACACACTGCAGAAGGAATATATTCCAGCAGTGTTAGATTGTCTGATCAGACATGCATGCGCTGAGAGAAAACAAAACTCCATCGATGGTCGTGACAAAGATCGGCTCATTGAATACGAGGGTCTGAAATACCATTGACGTCTGGTGAGAGAAAGGGATTCTGGGTAAACGCTGAGGTCCAGCTCACTGCCCAATCACACCTACAGCTGAGCAGGTCTGGTAACTATGGCAACCCCAAATCTAGGACCCGGAGGTAGACTCTGGGTCTTTGGGTGTTGTGGTTCTAGGGACGTTCTAAGAGGTGTTGTGGTTCTGGAACATTCTAAGAGGTGTTGTGGTTCTAGGGATGTTCTAAGAGGTGTTGTGGTTCTAGGGACGTTCTAAGAGGTGTTGTGGTTCTAGGGACGTTCTAAGAGGTGTTGTGGTTCTAGGTACGTTCTAAGAGGTGTTGTGGTTCTAGGGACGTTCTAAGAGGTGTTGTGGTTCTAGGTACGTTCTAAGAGGTGTTGTGGTTCTCAGGACGTTCTAAGAGGTGTGAAGAACAGGCCTATCAGGGATGAGAATGACATTGCAGACTGTATCAATCGGTGCAGGATGGAAGATCATGATGTGACGAGCTTGTGTCAAAGCACACAGAGGATAACAGTCCTCTTGGAAAACACAACAATCTGCTGGTGGAAAAGTGTTCAGCCATTGACAACAGCTCAAAAGTTGAACACATATAAAAGTACACATGAAGGTTTTTTACAGAAGATCTGTTCCAAAAAAAATACAGCCAGACCTTCAGAATGCATCAGGCTGTATTTTTCCTTATTGTTTGAATAAGTGGAAGCTAAGGCGGGACTCTGTCTCAGACGCAGAGATGCTATTGGATGATAAGGGAAACGGTTGTGATGACTGACAACCCCTCCAGGCAGCTGATTGGTTCAAACCGCACGAGCACAGCTCCAGCCAAGATTGTGCTCACCTGCTGTCCCATTAGGGATGAGGGGAGATGCAAGAAGAGGGGTAAACACACACAAGAAAGAAACACACAAACACACAGGAAGGAAACACACAGGAAGGAAACACACACACACACAGGAAAGAAACACACAGGAAAGAAACACACAGGAAGGAAACACACACACACACAGGAAGGAAACACACAGGAAGGAAACACACACACACACAGGAAAGAAACACACAAACACACAGGAAAGAAACACACAGGAAGGAAACACACACACAGGAAAGAAACACACACACACACACACAGGAAAGAAACACACACACACAGGAAAGAAACACACACACACACACAGGAAAGAAACACACACAAACACAAAGGAAAGAAACACACACACACAAGAAGAAACACACACACACACACAGGAAAGAAACACACACACAAGAAGAAACACACACAAACACACAGGAAAGAAACACACACACAAGAAGAAACACACACACACACACACAGGAAAGAAACACACACACACACAGGAAAGAAACACACAGGAAAGAAACACACAGGAAGGAAACACACACACACACAGGAAAGAAACACACAGGAAAGAAACACGCAGGAAAGAAACACACACACACACAGGAAAGAAACACACAGGAAGGAAACACACACACACAGGAAAGAAACACACACACACAGGAAAGAAACACACACAAACACAAAGGAAAGAAACACACACACACAAGAAGAAACAGACAAACACACAGGAAGGAAACACACACACACACAAGAAGGAAACACACACACACACAAGAAGGAAACACACACACACACAAGAAGGAAACACACACAAACAGAGGAAGAAAACACACACCTTTACAAAGTCTAAACCATCTGCACACATACACACACACACGGGGCAAAGCAAGGCTGCACATAGATTTACAAACACACACGCAAATGTTACATGTAAAGAAAAATATCACAGAATACTGTGAATGCTGAACAACCAATAAGAAGGCAGAACAAGATACAGGGCCTTTTCCATCAGGTAACAGCAGAAAAACATAGCAAACATTGGGCTGATACCTACACTGGGGGGCAGGTCTTAAAGATGCAGCACTAGACTGGATGGGTACCACCCCCTTCTGGTTAGTAATGGTACAGTCCATTATAGATGCTGCCTGAGTGCTTCATCTGAATCACTGAGCTGTAGTGCTGGTAATAAACAAGCCTGCACTGCCATCTAGTGGTCATATCATTGACATACACTTGCAGGCAGGATCTCCCACTAGGTAGATTACGTTCGTGAGGGCTAAAATGAGGTTTGTTTTTCAAAGAAAGAGTCTTTCAGAAGACTCTTTTTCAAAAGACTCCAAGCTGGAGAGGACAAACGTATACAAAGTGTTTGTTAGGGGGGGTTATGAGGAGTTAGTTTGTGGTGCGAGAGAGTTAGTGTTAAGAGCTAGCAGGATGCATCTCCCTGCACTGCTGCAGGACTGTAACCCTGCCTGAGATAGTCACTGGGCTCTGACACACTTTGACACTTCCTCATGTCCCTGTGGTTACCAAGACAACCGGAGACACCACGCCATCAGCGGCAGACTGCCCACAGATCAGAAGACACGTGGGAGAGAGGGAGGGAGGGAGGCAGGAGGGAGGAGAGAGGGAGGGAGGGAGGAGAGAGGGAGGGAGGCAGGAGGGAGAGAGGGAGGGAGGCAGGAGGGAGGGAGGAGAGAGTGAGGGAGGCAGGAGGGAGGGAGAGAGTGAGGGAGGCAGGAGGGAGGTAGGAGAGAGTGAGGGTGGCAGGAGGGAGGGAGGCAGGAGGGAGGGAGGAGAGAGTGAGGGAGGAGAGAGTGAGGGAGGAGAGAGTGAGGGAGGCAGGAGGGAGGGAGGGAGAGAGAGGGAGGGAGGCTGTGTGTGTCTGCAGAGGACAGGAGAAACTTGTGCTTCAGTAGAGACTTACCCAACATCATCCATGATACAGCCAGACCATTGGTCATCACACTTGCACTCGCCTGTGGAAAATCACACACAATCACACACGGCAAAAAGTGTGCGTGTGCATGCGTGTGCATGTGTGTGTGTGAGGAGTAGGTACTATACCATATACTATACTATTCTATACTGTATTATATATATTAAGTACTGTACCACCAAGGATCCTTTTCTTGTCTGAGAAGATGCCAACGTTCTGCCCAAGCGACTGTGCAAGAGTGATTGCCATCTCGTCTGTCTTGCCGTACTGAGAGACAGAAGCGGAGATTAAACAGGCACTGGTGAAGGCTGCAGCTTCGCCAGGAACACGTATGGATGGAGTGAGATTTGGGGCCTTACCTCGTTGACTCCTCCCCCTTTGGTCAGGGAGCAGACTCCGCCCATATAGGAAGCCCCACCCCAGCTGCTATGGAAACGATTCCCGCTGATGAAAGGAGAAAAGAGATTGAAAGCGAACTGCAGATGAGTTCCTGAGGTCAGAAACACGTGGACACACACGTGGACGCCGCGTGGACGCACATGAAGGGTATGAAGGTAAAAAAGTGTTGATTTCAAAAAGAAATGGTGAACAAATACTTTGAGTGTATCTGTCATATGCACTGTGATATTTTCTTACTGTTGAAAATGAGAAAAGACAGTGATGAAGAGTATCTAAATTGATTGACATGCCATGAGGAGCATTAAATGCTTCTGTTGGCCAATCAGATTGATTACTTGATTCTTGGACACGTGGACAGACACGTGGACACAGACATGAGCGCAGCCTCACTCACGAGAACAGGTGCACGGAGTCGCACTTCTCCTTGATGAAATCTCTCCGGTACTTCATGAACTCCCTCAGCGTCACCATGGGATCGTCGTCGATGTTGAACCTGTTGTCGGCCGCCCACGTTTCCATGGCGACGAGCACGATGCGAGTGTTCAGCTGCTCCTTGAAGATCTGATGGGAGGAGGTCGTCCACATCGGTCAGAACGCCAGGTAACCGTCTGACATCAGTGACAAGTGGCTACACACATCGTTACAGAGGAACAGTTCATCTGATAGTCGGCTGACACAAGGAAAAAGAGGGCCAGATCAGGAGACAATCTGCAGGCCTGCAGTCTGCAGGCCTACTGCCTAGACACAGATCAGCATGGAGACTAGAGTGGAGGCAGGATACAGCCTGCAGGCCTGCAGGATACAGCCTGCAGGGCCTACTGCCTAGACACAGAGCAGCATGGAGACTAGAGAGGAGGCAGGATACAGCCTGCAGGCCTACTGCCTAGACACAGAGCAGCATGGGGACTAGAGTGGAGGCAGGAGACAGCCTGCAGGCCTGCAGCTTAGACACAGAGCAGCATGGAGACTAGAGAGGAGGCAGGATACAGCCTAGACACAGAGCAGCATGGAGACTAGAGAGGAGGCAGGAGACAGCCTGCAGGGCTGCAGCCTAGACACAGAGCAGCATGGAGACTAGAGTGGAGGCAGGATACAGCCTGCAGGCCTGCAGCTTAGACACAGAGCAGCATGGAGACTAGAGTGGAGGCAGATTGCTGCGTGGAGATCGATGTGTCCTCCTAAATAGCATCAGCTTCATATGATCACAAACTCTCAAGGGCACAAAAAAAGACGTGGCCCTCTTCCTGTTTCACTATCCTATCAGCTTACAGCAGTGACCCTCCTGCTCTCTAACGAGCCTATCGGATTTCAGCTGCAAAGCAGACAGTTGGCGGGCGACAGCGCTGGACTGCTTTATGCCCTTGCTCTGAGCACCACCTCTGAGGTGATCCCAGCACCCTGCCCCCTGCAGAGGTAGGGGGGCCGGGGGGGTTAGGGGAGCCCTGGAGGGTTAGGGGGGCCCTGGAGAGTAAGGGGGGCCCTTCAGAGGTAGGGGGACCCTGGAGAGGTAGGGGGGCCCTGCAGAGGTAGGGGGGCCCTGGGGGGTTAGGGGGGCCCTGGAGGGTTAGGGGGGCCCTGGAGGGTTAAGAGGGGCCCCTGCGGAGTAAAGGGGGACCCTGGAGAGGTAGGAGGGCCCTAGGGGGTTAGGGGGGCCCCTGCAGAGTAAAGGGGAGGGGTTCCTGCAGGGTTAGGGGGGCCTGGGGGGTTAGGGGGGCCCCTGCAGTGTTAGCAGGGCTCCTGCATGGTTAGGGGGCCCTGGGGGTTAATACTGGCCCCTGAAAGATTAGGGGGGCCCTGGGGGGTAAAGAGTGGCCCCTGCAGAGTAAGGGCGGGGGGCCTGCAGGGTAAGAGGGGTTCCACTGTCCAGGTCAGAGGCTGCTCATATTAAGTTCATGGTTTGATTTTGAGCAGCGTGAGTGAGAAAGGTCAAACATGAAATCAAACTGTCGACCCAGATCCCTAGTGATGGTCATAGCATGCATTCCCAGAAGAAGATCGATGCATGACTTACCATGTCAGCCATATTGACCACAGACTTAGCGTAGTTATTTGTCTGTCCGACGGAGAGACGATGCTTCTTATACTGAGGAGGAAAACACAACACTTATTAGCATGATGAGCGAAACACAAAACTAACTGGACACACAGAGGCAGGTTACACACACAGAGGCAGGTCACACACAGAGGCAGGTCACACACAGAGGCAGGTCACACACAGAGGCAGGTCACACACAGAGGCAGGTCACACACACAGAGGCAGGTCATAGAGAGGCAGGTCATAGAGGCAGGTCATAGAGGCAGGTCACACAGAGGCAGGTCACAGAGAGGCAGGACACAGAGAGGCAGGTCATAGAGGCAGGACACACAGAGAGGCAGGTCATAGAGGCAGGTCACACAGAGAGGCAGGTCATAGAGGCAGGACACACAGAGAAGCTGCTAGATCTGTACAGCTTCACTCACCATCAGATGGTCGTTGATCACCATCAGCTCAATGTATTTAGTCTCCTCTTTCACTCTGTGAGAGACGTGAGGGGCCTGAAACGCAACAACATAACAACAGCTACAGCACTGTACAGAAAGACGTGCTCTTGACCACACAGCTAACAACAGCTACAGCACTGTACAGAAAGACGTGCTCTTGACCACACAGCTAACAACAGCTACATCACTGT
This sequence comes from Plecoglossus altivelis, assembly GCA_036571765.1. NCBI lineage: Eukaryota > Metazoa > Chordata > Actinopteri > Osmeriformes > Plecoglossidae > Plecoglossus > Plecoglossus altivelis. The sequence goes on from BROE01000014.1 coordinate 19,169,126, forward strand.
ACAGAAAGACATGCTCTTGACCACACAGCTAACAACAGCTACATCACTGTACATTCACACCCCCTTCTTCACTAGACTGTATATTTATGCGTTTATGGATGAATCCATGGATGTCCTATGGAGCTCATGGATGAGCTACAGAAGGTCTTTCTGCAAACTACTGCGACAAAACGTTAGTGTGGTTCTTAGGGCCAGAAGCTTGTCAGCTAAACACAAACACATGAAACTGTCTGTCTGTCTGTCTGTCTGTCTGTCTGTCTGTCGGCTGAGGGGACAGCCTCAAAACAGCCTCTTCTCTCCTGGTCAATATTTGATGAAGGGGAGGAGAGAGGAGAGAGGAGAGCCGAGAGGGGGAGAGGAGAGAGGAGAGACGAGAGAGGAGAGAGGAATAAGCAGGGTGTGGGAGGAGAGAGGAGAGAGGAGAGGGGGAGAGGAGAGAGGAGAGGGGAGGAGGAGAGAGACGAGAGAGGAATAAGCAAGGTGTGGGAGGAGGAGAGGAGAGGGGGAGAGGAGAGAGGAGAGGGGAGGAGGAGAGAGACGAGAGAGGAATAAGCAGGGTGTAGGAGGAGGAGAGGAGAGGGGGAGAGGAGAGACGAGAGAGAAAGAAGCAGGGTGTGGGAGGAGGAGAGGGAGTGGAGCACAGCTCTTCTCCTCTGGTGAATAAAGACACAGCGAGAGGGCAAACAACCAAGCTAAGTCTGAGATAACTAAACACACTTCTGAGATCTGCTCTCGTCTTCCTTCTTTACAGCATGATCTGAGACACACACACACACACACACACAAACACACAGACACACACACAGATACAGACAGACAGACACACACACACTGAGAAACACACAAAGACACACACACAACACCTGAACTCCGCATGACTCATATTTCTGCGGCTGCATTTTCCATATGATGATGACTCACGTAACAGTTCATGATGGAGTTAGATGACTCACCTGTCTTTTCTTCCTTCTGTGGACGACCCTTGACCCTGGAAACGGGGGGCTGGGGAAGGGGGGTTCAGGACCTGCTCCTGGTGAACACAGACACACTCAGCACTTTATGTAGACTACATGGATTTGATTCAGAATGACCAGCTATTCCATTTTGTTAAATGCTATCAATTTTCTTTTTATTATTTAATTATTATTATTATTATTTAACTTACTTTCTACTCAATATCTTTATTTCCCATCTACCATACTTAGGGGATGGGAGCTGCTGGAAATATCTTACCGTATGGGAGGAAATCAGCTAAACCATCTTGTTCTGCAGATTTATATATCATGTGGATTTGGATGTCATCCTGCAATACACCAAACGGAAGGCGAAGATATGTTAGGAACATGTACTACAATGGTAATAGACGGTCAAAGTAGTCCAAACCAAATAAATAATCGAACAATTGAATGCATAAATGACTAATCTGAATGTCGGAGGTCATTGTGTTTGGTAGGGAAGTTATTGTGTTTCGTGAACGCGCGTCAGTCGGGCCTTTCCCATGCTACGGGAACGCGCCTAAAACAACAACGGGAAACAGACATGATCCGTTCCAGCGCTGAGCTAATCAACTACAACAGCCAAGAGATGGCAGTTACTTCGCTATTCTGATCACTATAGACTCGCTCAAACCAAAGGTAGGTGGTTCGATATGTATATAGAAAATAGGATGATTTAGTTTATAGACAGTTAATAAGCGTTTCCAAGGAAAACAGCTCGTATGGAAACCGATCCGCAACAGGTTGTAGTTCCAGACGTGTTAGCAAGCTTCTAACGTTAGCTTGTTAGCAACAAAGCCCTGATAGGAAAACTTTGTTAGACGAAGAAAAACACACGAAGTTAACTATCAAAGTACTTGGCTGGATTAGTTACTATCTATATTTTATAGGTTTCGTGGTTTGTCTTTGAGTGAGTCGTAGTGTAAGTTAAATAACGCTGATTGCTAACTATGTTTGCCAGTAGATTGTACAGTAGTGTTTCGGTACTGCTTCGGTACCGGGAGTAGCTGGTCTAGATTGACCCATCTCCGTTTAGTCACCTCTTGCTTGTGGTAATGACATACCTACCCACTAAATACAGATAACCACATTACTATCTGAGGGCTAAACATTAATTATCTTGAGAATTGCATCATATTGTCATTACATGAAATTATCCTGCATGCACATGAAATGTATTTGTGGAGTAATTAGTGAAGTTAGGAAAGTGACTTTTTTTAAAGCAGATTTAATCTTTTATTCAGTTCGGCTTCTTGCCTTTCTTCACAGACTGACAACGGGTCTGAGATCTGCCCCGGTGTTGACATATTTTGTTCCACTTTTTTTTTTACTGCTCAGATCTATGAGGCCAGAGCTTGATTAACTAGCTATAACTAGCTTAACTAGTTATTTTAGTTTGACGTGCGTTCCAGATAACCCTTGTTTGAATGGCAGGAACAGAGAAGCCAATGTACTTCGTTAATTGTCATTTTGGGAAGATCATCCATACTGTAAATGACGTCATTTTGTGTCAGATAAGTAATCGCTAGCCACCGGAAGTTGTTGACATGATTTAAGCAATATGCGGATTTGATGCCTGCATTGATTTGATTTGCAGTAGTTTGAAAGTTACAATTTGACCCTTTTTCCTCTTGTTTAAAATGTAAAAATAATATTCACGTTGTTTGTCATTTTGGGAAGATCACCCAAACTCCTCAGGGAAAAAACGCTATTTTCTGTGAGAGAAAGTAACGACTAGTTACCAGAAGTGGTTGATGTGACTTATTCAATATGCGGAAGTAACGCACCCTCAGTGAATACATCATAACACATCTGTTGCTCATTTTCTACTTTTTTATATTTTCGATCATTTTATATTTAAAACTACATGTTTATTGTACGCGCATTCCTACCATAGTAATTCCTTGTTTGTGCAAATTTAATTGGCGAATAAATCTGTTTCTGATTACATTGGAACAATGCCATTAAAAAGCACCAACAGGCCAGACCACTGCCTATTGTCTATTGTTTTCATGCCCTGTAGCTTCTATAGTGCAGGCTTAATGGGCTCTTCTGTCTATACAAAGCTCTATGAAATGAGAACATGTAGACGTGAGGACAAGTAAGCTACTGTAGAGAGCAGGAGAGAGAAGAACCCTCTTCTCCTGTAGCTGTAATGACTGCTGGTTCAACTGGTGCTTTAGATACACTTGCTTGTTCTCTACTTGTCTGACAGTCAAGACTGAAAACTCTAACTGTCTTACAACGTACTGTCTTTCGGTTCAAATACAGGTCCCAGATCTGGGTTGACCACGTGACGTCATTTCCTGTCGTGGCAGTCATGACCTGCAGGGACATCCATGCCACCAATGCCTTCTCCTTCATCGTTGCCATAGTTTCGGTGGGAGGCATTGCCGTGGCAACAGTGATACCCCAGTGGCGTGTGACGAGACTGGTCACGTTTAACAAAAATGCCAAGAACATCAGCGTGTACGACGGACTGTGGGCCAAGTGCGTCAAACAAGATGGCTACTCCGGATGTTACTTCTATGATTCAGAGGTATAAAGAAATATTCCATATCATCAATTTAGCGCTGTCCAAAAAAAGTGAATCTCGTTGTCATTTGAGGTAAGAAGACTTAAAGTTGTGTTCCTTGCGTCTCTCAGTGGTATTCCAAAGTGGACCAGCTGGACCTGAGGCTGCTGCAGTTCTGCCTGCCTACAGGGCTGCTGTTGGGCTCCGTGGCTCTGCTGCTAAGCCTGGCAGGGATGTTTAAGACCTGCTGCTGCTCAGACAAGCCAGAGCCAGACATTAAGACCAGCCGCTGCCTGGTCAACAGCGCAGGCTGCCACCTAGTGGCCGGAATGTTCCTGCTCCTGGGCGGAGCCATCTCTCTGGCGCCGTCCGTGTGGTTCCTGTTCCGCACCAAGGAGATGAACGTGAAGTACGACACCATATTCTCAGACGGCTTCGCCGTCTACGTGTCGATCGGCTGCTCAGGTGGACTCATGTTCGCCGCCCTGCTGATGTTCATGTGGTACTGCATGTGTAAGAAGCTGCCTTCTCCTTTCTGGTTGCCTTTACCCTCCATGCCCACCTCCCAGTCTGCCCAGCCCCTCACTGCCAATGGGTACCCCCCCTCCCCGGTTTACGGCCCCCAGATGCCCTTCCCTCCCCAGGGGTACGCCCCCACCGTCATCGACACCCAGCCCTACGGCCCTCTGCAATCCTACCCCCAGAACATGGCCCCTCCCGCCCAGCCTCAGGTCTACCTGTCCCAGATCTCCGCCCCTGACGGCTATGGGTCTGAGGTAGGGGGGAACCAGACGTACAGCTATGCTCCATCCCAGACGTACGCCCCCTCACAGGGCTACGCCTCCAGCTACACTGGACACCGCTTCTCCTCTCGCTCACGCATGTCTGGCATCGAGATAGACATCCCCCTGCTTACTCAGTGACAAAGGGGAGACTGCTCATTGCAAACACCTCAGAGCCCAGCTCTAGATATACATTACATCCAGCCCCTGTCCTTATCCTCTGGGTCTCTAATGCAGATGCTAGGAGCTGCCAGGGAAGGCTAGCCTCTCCCTGCAGGAGTTCAGCTGCTGTACTCCAGTCCTGTCAGGTCTGCAGACTGTGCTCAGCCCCGGAGCTTTCAGCTGTGCTCAGTTATGCAGACACATAGTGAAGTGCCACATGTTTGAAGCGCAGCTATAGGAAGGGTCAACACTAGCTTTTGTATGAGTGATGTCACAAGCCTTCACAACACTAACCTGGTGTAAAAATGCCACTGTGACACATTTTAATTTGTGTATTTTTTAGACAGTTTATCGTTAGAATACTAAAACATGTAAAGCCATCATTCTACTGAACGACACTTAGATCACCATTTAACCTCTACTCGCAAGACATTATATTTACTGATTGTTATTCACTGAATACACTTGATAGGTGACCTATAAAGGCCACATTCTAACTGCCTAACATGTTTGTGTCTCATGCCTTTGTGTCCAATTAAGCCTTGTTATCGTTCATTTGTTATCGTTCATTTGTTATTGTTCGTTTTCAATTCATTTGTACTTTTTTTTTTTAAATTCCAAACAGCCAGTGAACACATAACTCACCCTGTGTTTACTGCACTAAATTAATTTATGAGAATTAAAACTGTTTACATTTATAAAGATGTAGTCTACTCTGTCTGACTCTGGTTAGTGCTTTTGAAGTTTCGATCCCTGAAAAGATCTGAAACACTCATCACATGTCTTTTCTATTTTATATAAAATAATAAAACTTGGATTAAACTCTTCCTCCATGTCTCGGTTTCTCCAGATGGCCACAGATGACTAATGATAATCCCAGATTTATCCACTGCCGCTAAGTACTTAATTTGATTAACAGAGACAGAGATTGGCCACATAATGAATCAGCTGTATGTTCTGTGTTGAGAGATTGAAGGTATTAGTTTGAGATATCTGGCAAGCTCAGACGAAATACTATAATCTGTAATGGAGTAACGTGTCTTCTTCAGATTGAATTACAAACAGGGTTACGAGGTCATCAAGGGATTGCTGAGTCAGCACGTGAGTCAGTACATGCCTCCGCTGTTGCACTTAATTGATCGGTAAAATAAGCAATCGATGGCCGCCAGCAGTAACGAGTTTCCGGAGTGGAGTCTGAACGCAGACCAGCATTATCCTCTTCAGCATTATCCTCTTCAGCATAGTCCTCTTCAGCATTATTCTCTTTTGCTATATAATCTCCAGCATTATCCTCTCCAGCTATATAATCTCCAGCATTATCCTCTCCAGCATTATCCTCTCCAGCATTATCCTCTCCAGCATTATCCTCTCCAGCATTATCGTCCTCTGCATTATCCTCTCCAGCATTATCGTCCTCTGCATTATCCTCTCCTGCTGTATAATCTCCAGCATTATCCTCTCCTGATGTATAATCTCCAGCATTATCCTCTCCTGCTGAATAATCTCCAGCATTATCCTCTCCAGCTATATAATCTCCAGCATTATCCTCTCCAGCATTATCATCCCCTGCATTATCCTCTCCTGCTGAAGGATGAGCCCTCCACTAAGTCCTTCCCAGCAGCTTGGTGTGTCTCCATGGAGATGCAACCTCCAGACGGCTGGTCAGAAGGCTGATCTCTAGAATCAGGTGTGTAATTACCCAGCATCTTAAGGAAGATGGATACTGGTGCAGGAGCCTGCGTACAAGCAAACTGCTGATACAGCAAAGAAAATAAGAACAATTATGATCTTTCACATTCCCTGTGGAATTGACAGTGAAGAAAGGTTGAGACTGGATTTAACCAGGAGGAACTCAAGGAGCAAACAGGAAGTGTGTGGTTGTGACACCAAGCAAACACTTCCTGTTTGCAAGTGCTGCTCAGGGACTTAGGCTGCTGTGTTACAGTCATCTGGAGGTGATCTGGGCACAGGGATGTGGTACCACAAAGAGACCACCGTCAGCCTGTGGTCTCTCCAGGGGAGACAAAAACCAGCAGGAAGGAAGACGTCCTTATGTCGATTCATAACAAATGCTGAGCAAGTTGCTAATATATGAGGGCTCAGCTGTCTTCCAGCACCTTTGATGTGTCCTCGTCCCCTTCGATGTGTCCTCATTCGCTTTGATGTGTCAATGTCTGCTTTGATGTGTCCTTGTCCGCTTTGATGTGTCCACGTCCCCTTTGATGTGTCCTCGTCCCCTTTGATGTTTCCTCGTCCTCTTTGATGTGTCCTCGTCCTCTTTGATGTGTCCTCGTCCCCTTTGATGTGTCCTCATCCGCTTTGATGAGTCCTCTTGAGCCCGGAGCTCAGACGCCCACACGCAATCGACATCCTCTTTGATGTGACTCTCTGATCCGAAGTGAGAGTTAAGTGCTTCAGAGCTGATCCACATTTTGTCATTTCCTCAGAGTTAATGAAGGAATTTAGGAGTTTTTATTTTATTTTTATACCAGTGTTTATGGTTTCATGTGTCGTTTTTCATTCGTGATAATCAGAGATGGTTGGATCCTCCAGCTTTGGCTTGTTGGTGAACTGTGTTCTCTCTGGTTCTCTGGAACTGTGTTCTCTCTGGAAGTATGTTCTCTCTGGAACTGTGTTCTCTC
>BROE01000014.1:19181221-19189714 GCA_036571765.1 Plecoglossus altivelis
TGAAGAGAGGTGAGGAGGGGGTGCGGAGGGGGCGAGGAGGATGAGGAGAGGTGAGCAGGGGGTGCGGAGGGGGCGAGGAGGGTGAGGAGAGGGTGAGGAGAGGTGAGGAGAGGTGAGGAGTGTGTGTATATGACAAAGGCAGGATGTATGTTGTGGTCAAGACCTGATTCAGCATCAGAGAGATACTCTTCCTGAGATCCCGCCCACATTAGCTTTCTCTCTCCCTCCTGCATCTGCCTCCTCTTCTTCCTCCTCGTCTCTTCTCTCTCTCCCCCCCCCCTCTCTCCTCTCTCTTCCTCTCTCTTTCTTCCTCTCTCTCTTCCTCTCTCTCTCCCCCCCTCTCTCCCCCTCTCTCTCCCCCTCTCTCTCTCCCTACGTCAGCAGGCTCTGCTGGTCTTGTGGTTAGGAGAAAGCAGCACTGTTACATTACTCTTAGTATTGATCTCAGGAGAGGGAAACTTTCTATATATTTATGTGAGTAACACTTCTCACTTCCCCTCTCTCTGCCCCCCTCTCTCTCTCTCTCTCTCTCTCCCTCCCTTCCTCTCTATTTCCATCTCCCGCTCTCCCCCTCTCCGCCTCCCCCTCCTTCTCTTTCTCATCTCCTCTCTCCCCCTCTCCTCCCTTCCTCCTCTCTTTTCCATCTCCCGTTCTCCCCTCTCCCCTCCTTCACTCTCCTCTTCCACTGACTCACCAACTCTTCCCCTACCTCCTTCCCCTCTCCTCTCTTGCTCTCTTTCTCATACTCCATCTTCTCCTCTCTTCTCCCCTCTCCCTCCCTTCCTCTCTCTTTCCATCTCCCTCTCTCCCCCTCTCCCTTCCTCTCTCTTTCCATCTCCATCTCTCCTCCGCTCTCCCCCTCTCCCTCCTATCTCTCCTTTGTCATCATCTCTCTCTCTCACTCTCCTCCTCCCTCCTCCTCTTTCCATCTCCATGTCTCTCTCTCCTCTCTCTCTCTCTCTCCCCCTGCCCCCTCCCTTCCCTCTCCTCTTTCAGTCTCCATCTCCTCATCTCTCCCCCTCCCTTCCTCCATCTCATTAATCACATCCTCCTATCTCTCCTCTCTCTCCAGTTGGCAGGGCTTGGATCTGACCTGGCTCTTCCAGAGAAAGCTCTGCTTTAGAGCACAAACTAAAAATATAAACAGGAGAAACAGAGACGGCGTCCACCAGACAACCGCTGGCCCCGGCATGTTTGTGGGTTTGTGTGTGTGGTGTGTATATATGTGGTGTGTGCTGTTGTGCGTGCATCGTCTCCGTCTATACTGTGTGTGGCGTCATGCATGTGTGTATGTGTGTGTATGTGTGCATGTGTGTATATGTGTGCGCGTATGCATGTGTGTGTTCATGTTGTGTGCGTGTGTTAGTGTGAGTCCGTGCGTGTGTGTGTGTCTGTATGCATGTGTGTATGTGTGTGCGTATGCATGTGTGTATATGTGTGTGCGTATGCATGTGTGTGTGTGTGCGTAGAAGGGAGAGAGACAGAGAAGAGAGAGCAGAGAGAGAGAAGGAAGGGAGAGAGAAGAGAGAGGAGAGATGAGGAAAGGGACGGAGAGAGAGAGAGAGACAGAGACACGAGAGAGAGAGAGAGAGAGAGAGGAAGGAGAGTGAGAGAGAGAGAGAGGAAGGGAGAGAGAGAGAGAGAGAGAGAGGATAAGGGAGAGAGAGAGAGAGAGAGAGAGGAACGGGAGAGAGAGAGAGAGAGAGAGAAGCAGGGAGAGGAGGAGAGAGAGAGAGAAGAGAGAGAGAGAGAGAGAGAGAGAGAGAGAGAGAGAAGAGAGAGAGATAGAGAGAAGAGAGAGAGAGAGAGAGAGATAGAGAGAAGAGAGAGAGAGAGAGAGAGAGAAAGAAAGAAAGAAAGAAAGAGAAAAGAGAGAGAGAGAGAGAGAGAAAGGGAGAGAGAAGAGAGAGAGAGAAGAGAGAGAGAGAGAGAGGAGAGAGAATGATAATTTAATTAAGAAACAAGTAAAGACGAGTGAGAGAGTGCAAAGCAGGTATGTGAGCTGGATTGTGATTGGTGGTATGTGAGCTGGATTGTGATTGGTGGTATGTGAGCTGGATTGTGATTGGTGGGGAAGTTTGATTAAATCTGTCCTGCGTCCAGTCTTGTTAGCCGGTGGAAAATAGAAGACGTACGGTAATTCAACCATCCTAATGTGAAACCATCCTAATGTATAGGAACATTTTTATATTTATTTTAAATTGATTATCGTTTGCCTGTACTGTTGTATGTCTGTACTTCTGTAGCACCGTGGCTCTGTGAGGCACGACATTCCGTTCCACTGTATGCCCCCGCATGTAGCGGAATGACAATAAAGCACAACTTGAACTAATGATATAATGACAGGTTAGAAGTGCACGTCAGAACACAGACATACTGATGGAAGAGAACCCAAACCAGAACCCAAACCAGAACCCAGGATACTTACTGAAGCCCATGGCAGGTAGACAGAGCCACGAAAGATTCCGGAATGTCCCGCACCTTTCCGTGATAATAACAGTGTTCCGTTCCCTAAGAAACACACAGTAACATTCTGGTTAACACCCTCTCTCTCTCACACACACACACGCACGCACGCACGCACACACACACACACACACACACACAAACGTAAACACACAAATACACACACAAACACACAGTGAAAGGACTGGACAAACTAATCTACTAAGGTCCATTCAATAAGTAAAGGAGCCCAGAGTAATGATCAGTCACAGAGAAATCATGCAGCAATCTACAGACAGCAATAATCTATCCCAGAGACAGAGATGGCAAAAGTACACACATCCTTCACTCAGTAAAGTACAGATACTCATTCAAAACTTGTTTGGATTTGGTGGGGTTTTCAAAGCTTGTTATCAAAAAAAAAAAGTTTTGAAAAACAGATTTTAAAAAGGTTGAAAAAAAGCACAACGCAGGCCAAACATGCTTTTTTCTCCCTCCCTCCCTCTCTCCCTCCCTCCCCCTCTCTCCCTCCCTCCCTCCTTGCTCTCCCCCTCCCTCCCTCTCCCTCCCTCCTTTCTCTCCCTCCCTCCCTCCCGCTTTCTCTGCATGCAGTATGTGAGTGTGCACCAGCCCACATTAGTTTCTAGATGTTTGATGTGTCTGATGTCTAAGTGCTCGGCCCATCTCCTCACTGCCATTACACAGGAAGCAGGAAGTGTCCCAGCCACTTTTCATCAGAGGATCAATTACAGCGCTGCCCTCTCCTGTGGGAGAGGTACTGCGCCCTGTTCCAGCCCTACAGCGCCACCCTCTCCTGTGGGAGAGGTACTGCGCCCTGTTCCAGCCCTACAGCGCCACCCTCTCCTGTGGGAGAGGTACTGCGCCCTGTTCCAGCCCTACAGCGCCACCCTCTCCTGTGGGAGAGGTACTGCGCCCTGTTCCAGCCCTACAGCGCCACCCTATCCTGTGGGAGAGGTACTGCGCCATGTTCCAGCCCTACAGCGCCACCCTATACTGTGGGAGAGGTACTGTGCCCTGTTCCAGCCCTACAGCGCCACCCTATCCTGTGGGAGAGGTACTGCGCCCTGTTCCAGCCCTACAGCGCCACCCTCTCCTGTGGGAGAGGTACTGCGCCCTGTTCCAGCCCTACAGCGCCACCCTCTACTGTGGGAGAGGTACTGTGCCCTGTTCCAGCCCTACAGCGCCACCCTCTACTGTGGGAGAGGTACTGTGCCCTGTTCCAGCCCTACAGCGCCTCCCTCTCCTGTGGGAGAGGTACTGCGCCCTGTTCCAGCCCTACAGCGCCACCCTATCCTGTGGGAGAGGTACTGCGCCATGTTCCAGCCCTACATACTGTCACGCTCTGTCACGCTACTGTCTGTCTGTGAGGTCAGAGAGAGCAAGTAAGAGAGAGAGATGCAGAGGATGGGGGAGGAGGAAGGATATAGGAAGAGAGAGTATGAAATACACAGAGAGAGCAAGAGAAAATAGAGAGAGAGAGAGAAGGATAACTAAACCTGATCCACTCCATGTGCTTGTTCCGTCTCTCCTCTCTTTCTTTCTCTCCCCTCTCTCTCTTCTCTTGTCTTTTATCTTTGTGTCTCACAATATCTCAACTGCTAAGTGGCCATATTTTGTAGTATATTAGCTTTCAGAGAGGAGAGAGTGAAAGAGACAGAGCAATGCAAGAAGAGAGAAAGAGAGAGACGCAGAGTGATGGGGAGGAGGGAAGGATATAGGAAGAGAGAGTATGAAAATCACACAGAGAGAGAGTAGGAGAAGAGGAGAGGACCAGACAGAGAGGCAGAGAGAGACAGAGAGAGAGAGCACAGAGAGAGAGAAACACACAAACACACAAACAAAAACACAAACACACAAACACAAAAACACACAAACACACAGAGAGAGAGAGAGCAGACACAGAGAGGAGCGAGCGAGAGAGAGAGAGACAGAGGAGAGAAGAGACAGAGAGCTAGAGAGAGACAGAGACAGAGACAGAGAGACAGAGACAGAGAGACAGAGAGAGAGAGAGAGAGAGACAGAGACAGAGAGAGACAGAGAGAGGGAGACAGAGACTGAGACAGAGAGAGAGAGAGATATTAATAGGTGGGGCTGTGCTCTACTACCAGTCTCTCCTCCTCCTAGTCTCCCCTGAACCTTCTGTTCCAGTTCTCATCCAGAAGAGAAACACCCAACTTCCTTGTTCTGCGCATGTGCATGTGCATGTGCACGTGCATGTGCAGAGCTAAATCAGTCAGATCTGGATCTCCAGGCCTAGATAAGAGTCATTAATCACCCAACACCCTGGACGCTATAAGACCAACAGCAAGACAATGAGAGGGTCTGACACTCAGTAAACAAGTAGGACACATAAGAGAGAGAGGGGGAGAGACAGGGAGAGAGAGGGAGAGACAGGGGGAGAGAGACAGAGAGCATGAGGGAGGGGGAGAAAGTAGAGAGAGGGTTTGAAAACATAGAGGGAAGGAGAGAGGGAGAGAGACAGGGAGAGAGAGGGAGAGACAGGGGGAGAGAGACAGAGAGCATGAGGGAGGGGGAGAAAGAGAGAGAGGGTTTGAAACATAGAGAGAGAGAGAGAGAAAGAGAGGGAGAGAGAGGGACTGGAGAGAGAGAGAGAGAGAGAGAGAAAGTTTGTGAGAGTTAGCTATATGCATGTAATGATAGGGCGTCATACAGTGATGGTGTGTTTAACACTGTTAGATTCTGATGTGACTGCAACACCAGTGGATCACATCAAGTTACCAAGACAACCAGTTTGCTTGGTATGATGGCCTACATTTCAACTATTAATCCTCATTAGTGGGCAGACAGACAGACAGACAGGCAGACAGGCAGACAGGCAGACAGATGACTCTTACCTTGGAGACGACCGCCTTCCCGTTTTCTGATATGTGCCTCTCAAGGTACTGTGAAGACAGGAGGTCACTGAGGAGACAGAGAGGAGCAGAGGAGAGGAGAGGAGAGAGGAGAGGAGAGAGGAGGAGAGGACAGGAGAGAGGAGAGGAAAGGAGAGGAGAGAGGAGACGAGAGGAGAGGAGAGGAGAGAGGAGGAGAGGACAGGAGAGGAGACGAGACGAGACGAGAGAGGAGAGAGGAGAGAGGAGAGGAGAAGAGAGAGGATAGAGGAGAGAGGAGAGAGGAGAGGAGAAGAGAGGAGAGGAGAAGAGAGGAGAGGAGAAGAGAGGAGAGGAGAGAGAGGAGAGGAGAAGAGAGAGGAGAGAGGAGAGAGAGGAGAGAGGAGAGAGAGGAGAGGGTGTTTATTCATGCTTCCACCTCCAGCAGCCAGGCTCTGGCTGACACAAGCTTGCTGCCTGGCTACATCTTCAGGTGAGTCAAGCCTCAGAGAAACACACCACGCAACTGATGGCCCCCGCTCAGACCAACCTCGCTTCAGCAAGCAGCTCTCTCTCACACTTAGGACCATTTGAATTCAAAGAACATATTCAAAAGAATGCCAGTATATTTTGTGTGACATATGTGTGAGTATGTTTGTATTTTGGAGTGTGAAAGTAAAAGACAAAGAGAAAGAGGGAGAGATATAGAGAGAGACAGAAGGAATGAGAGAGAGAGAGAGAGAAAGAAGAGAGAGAGAAAGCTAGAGAGAGAGAGAGAGAGAGAGAGAGAGAAAGAGAGAGGAGAGAGAGAGAAAGCTAGAGAGAGAGAGAGAGAGAAGAGAGAGACTGCCAGTGAGAGGCTAATATATAAGGTCAGTCCATGTTGCTTTCTCAGCAAAGCTGGGTCTTCGCTCCCCCAGAGTTCTTTGCTGCAGCTCTTTCTGGGCCAAAGAAGTATGACACACACACACACGCACACACACGCACACACACACACACGCGCACGCACACACACACGCACGCACACACACACACGCACACTAAGTAGATTAAAAATATTTTCCATTCACTTCCACAGACCTCAAGGTGGATCGAACGAAGGCTTTTTCTGTGTACGATAGATACAAAGGATGAGAAACACACACACACACACACACACACACACACACACACACTGTGAGGAAGGTATTGTAGACATCTGATACATATGTCTACAGTACAGTATACATATTATATATTATGTCTACATACAAAATCAACTATCAAAACGTCAACTTCAACTGAGCAGGGAGGGAGATCTCCCTGACCTGTATACTGTGTCAAACACACAGTTCAACACAGAGAAACACAGTGTCTCTAAACACAGTCAGAGAACAGGAGTAGCAGCCTCTGTGTTTGTAGAGTCACAACAAGTGGATTTCTCTGCATCTGTACTAGGGTGCACAGTTAGACACAGGCAGAGAGGCATCTGTACTAGGGTGCACAGCTAGACACAGGACAGAGGCATCTGTACAAGGGCGCACAGTTAAACACAGGCAGAGAGGCATCTGTACTAGGATGCACATTTAGACACAGGACAGAGGCATCTGTACTAGGGTGCACAGTTAGACACAGGCAGAGAGGCATCTGTACAAGGGTGCACAGTTAGACAAAGGACAGAGGCATCTGTACTAGGGTGCACAGCTAAACACAGGCAGAGAGGCATCTGTACTAGGATGCAAAGCTAAACACAGGCAGAGAGGCATCTGTACTAGGGTGCACAGCTAAACACAGGCAGAGAGGCATCTGTACTAGGGTGCACAGTTAGACACAGGACAGAGGCATCTGTACTAGGGCGCACAGCTAAACACAGGACAGAGGCATCTGTACTAGGGTGCACAGCTAAACACAGACAGAGGCATCTGTACTAGGGTGCACAGCTAAACACAGGACAGAGGCATCTGTACTAGGATGCACAGCTAAACACAGGCAGAGAGGCATCTGTACTAGGGTGCACAGCTAAACACAGACAGAGGCATCTGTACTAGGATGCACAGCTAAACACAGGCAGAGGTATCTGTACTAGGATGCACAGCTAAACACAGGCAGAGAGGCATCTGTACTAGGGTGCACAGTTAGACACAGGACAGAGAGGCATCTGTACTAGGGTGCACAGTTAGACACAGGACAGAGGCATCTGTACTGGGATGCACAGCTAAACACAGGCAGAGAGGCATCTGTACTAGGATGCACAGCTAAACACAGGCAGAGAGGCATCTGTACTAGGGTGCACAGCTAAACACAGGCAGAGAGGCATCTGTACTAGGGTGCACAGTTAGACACAGGCAGAGAGGCATCTGTACTAGGGCACACAGTTAGACACAGGCAGAGAGGCATCTGTACTAGGATGCACAGTTAGACACAGGACAGAGGCATCTGTACTAGGGTGCACAGCTAAACACAGGCAGAGAGGCATCTGTACTAGGATGCACAGCTAAACACAGACAGAGAGGCATCTGTACTAGGGTGCACAGCTAAACACAGGCAGAGAGGCATCTGTAGGGGCCAGTCCCCTCCCTCTATGTGTCCCTGACAGAGACCTTGTCCCCGGACAGAGGGCTCTTCCAGGCCCAGGCAGTGAGCTTATTCCAGGGTAGTAACGCTGGCTGGAGCCCCTGGTATCCTGGATGTTTATTAGCCCCAGAATCACAAGTGACACGAAAATCTATAACCACAGTAGCATGCAGCACTTCAACAGCACACTCACCACATTGGCTCAAAGAGCTATCAATCACCTCCAACTGCCTGTCAGCACCCAATCACTGGCCTAGAGTGTGGAGGCGGGGTCAGGGGAGGGCAGCCAATCAGGAGGCGGCTGGTGTCTGGGAGTGGGTGAGGGAACAGCCCCACGCTCACTCATAAAGATGACAGTACGATTGTGTATGTGTGTGTGTGTGTGTGTGTGTGTGTGCGTATGTGTGTGTGATTGAGTGTGTGCTGTGTGCGTATGTGTGTGTGTGTGTATGTGTCTGTGTGTGTGTGTGTGTGTGTGCGTGTGTGCGTGTGCTGTGTGTGATTGAGTGTGTGCTGTGTGTGTGACTGTGTGCGTGTGCTTTGTGTGCTGTGTGTAACTGAGTGTGTGGTGTGTGTGTGACTGAGTGTGTGTGCTGGTTAGGAGGGAAGGGGGGGGGTTGTTGTGTTTCCAGCAGGCCTCATG
>BROE01000014.1:19194724-19226944 GCA_036571765.1 Plecoglossus altivelis
ACAGGAAGAGAACAGGACCCACACAGGAAGAGAACAAGACCCAAACAGGAAGAGAACAGGACCCACACAGGAAGAGAACACGACCCACACAGGAAGAGAACACGACCCAAACAGGAAGAGAACAGGACCCACACAGGAAGAGAACAGGACCCAAACAGGAAGAGAACAGGACCCAAACAGGAAGAGAACACGACCCAAACAGGAAGTGAACACGACCCACACAGGAAGAGAACACGACCCAAACAGGAAGTGAACACGACCCACACAGGAAGAGAACACGACCCAAACAGGAAGTGAACACGACCCAAACAGGAAGTGAACACGACCCAAACAGGAAGTGAACACGACCCAAACAGGAAGTGAACACGACCCAAACAGGAAGTGAACACGACCCAAACAGGAAGTGAACACGACCCAAACAGGAAGTGAACACGACCCAAACAGGAAGTGAACACGACCCAAACAGGAAGTGAACACGACCCAAACAGGAAGTGAACACGACCCAAACAGGAAGTGAACACGACCCAAACAGGAAGTGAACACGACCCAAACAGGAAGTGAACACGACCCAAACAGGAAGTGAACACGACCCAAACAGGAAGTGAACACGACCCAAACAGGAAGTGAACACGACCCAAACAGGAAGTGAACACGACCCAAACAGGAAGAGAACACGACCCAAACAGGAAGTGAACACGACCCACACAGGAAGAGAACACGACCCAAACAGGAAGTGAACACGACCCACACAGGAAGAGAACACGACCCACACAGGAAGAGAACAGGACCCAAACAGGAAGAGAACACGACCCACACAGGAAGAGAACAGGACCCAAACAGGAAGAGAACAGGACCCAAACAGGAAGAGAACAGGACCCAAACAGGAAGAGAACAGGACCCAAACAGGAAGAGAACAGGACCCAAACAGGAAGAGAACAGGACCCAAACAGGAAGAGAACACGACCCACACAGGAAGTGAACACGACCCACACAGGAAGAGAACAAGACCCAAACAGGAAGAGAACACGACCCACACAGGAAGAGAACACGACCCACACAGGAAGAGAACACGACCCAAACAGGAAGAAAACACGACCCAAACAGGAAGTGAACACGACCCACACAGGAAGAGAACATGACCCAAACAGGAAGAGAACACGACCCAAACAGGAAGAGAACACGACCCAAACAGGAAGAGAACACGACCCAAACAGGAAGAGAACACGACCCAAACAGGAAGAGAACACGACCCAAACAGGAAGAGAACACGACCCACACAGGAAGTGAACACAAGCGTCTGAGTCCTCTGTGACTCCTGACCACACGTTATCCCCTCGAACAGCGGGATAAAAAACTGTGTTCCTCACAGTAACTGTGTTTCCCTGGGTAACTGTGTTCCTCACAGTAACTGTGTTTCCCTGGGTAACTGTGTTTCCCTGGGTAACTGTGTTTCCCTGGGTAACTGTGTTTCCCTGGGTAACTGTGTTTCCCTGGGTAACTGTGTTTCCCTGGGTAACTGTGTTTCCCTGGGTAACTGTGTTTCCCTGGGTAACTGTGTTTCCCTGGGTAACTGTGTTTCCCTGGGTAACTGTGTTTCCCTGGGTAACTGTGTTTCCCTGGGTAACTGTGTTCCTCTCAGTAACTGTGTTTCCCTGGGTAACTGTGTTCCTCTCAGTAACTGTGTTCCTCTCAGTAACTGTGTTTCCCTGGGTAACTGTGTTCCTCACAGTAACTGTGTTTCCCTGGGTAACTGTGTTCCTCACAGTAACTGTGTTTCCCTGGGTAACTGTGTTCCTCTCAGTAACTGTGTTTCCCTGGGTAACTGTGTTCCTCACAGTAACTGTGTTTCCCTGGGTAACTGTGTTCCTCTCAGTAACTGTGCTTCTCTCTGTAACAGAGTTTCTCTCTGTAACTGTTTCCCTGGGTAACTGTGTTTCTCTCAGTAACTGTGTTTCCCTGGGTAACTGTGTTTCCCTGGGTAACTGTGTTTCCCTGGGTAACTGTGTTTCCCTGGGTAACTGTGTTTCCCTGGGTAACTGTGTTTCCCTGGGTAACTGTGTTTCCCTGGGTAACTGTGTTTCCCTGGGTAACTGTGTTTCCCTGGGTAACTGTGTTTCCCTGGGTAACTGTGTTTCCCTGGGTAACTGTGTTTCCCTGGGTAACTGTGTTTCCCTGGGTAACTGTGTTTCCCTGGGTAACTGTGTTTCCCTGGGTAACTGTGTTTCCCTGGGTAACTGTGTTTCCCTGGGTAACTGTGTTCCTCTCAGTAACTGTGCTTCTCTCTGTAACAGAGTTTCTCTCTGTAACTGTTTCCCTGGGTAACTGTGTTCCTCACAGTAACTGTGTTTCCCTGGGTAACTGTGTTCCTCTCAGTAACTGTGTTTCCCTGGGTAACTGTGTTCCTCTCAGTAACTGTGTTTCCCTGGGTAACTGTGTTCCTCACAGTAACTGTGTTTCCCTGGGTAACTGTGTTCCTCACAGTAACTGTGTTTCCCTGGGTAACTGTGTTCCTCTCAGTAACTGTGTTTCCCTGGGTAACTGTGTTCCGCTGGTACTGTGTTTTCTCTCTATGAACGTGTTAGTTCAATTACATGACGTGAAAATTCCTAGGTCTCAAGCTTTTTATAAGCTGCACTGGAGACGTCTTAAATTGCTACAGAACCAACCAAACTGCTATATGCGATCCATTCACATCAAACACGCTGTCACTGCCACAGAGCCAGCACACAGACCAGCGAACAGTCTGGCCCCCGTGGTTGTGTGTGTGTGTGTCTCTCAATATTTGTGAACAAGTGATGGAAGCTCTTACACAGCCACGCACATCCCATTGCTGCACCCCCTTTAATCTTACAGGGACATCAATTATTCAGAGAGAGCAGGTGGGGAGGGGTAGGGGTGTGATATGGGGGTAAGGGCCAAGATAAGGTAGGAGGGGAGGGGCTCGGGGGGGGGTATTGAAAGGAAGCAGATATCTCTCCCTCAACTCCCTCCTCCCATCCTACCCACCTCGAACCCTCCTCCCACCGCCTTCTTCACCAACCCCCTCAGACCATGAGAGGAAAAATGTGCAGTTCCACAAAGACAGGAGGAATGGAGGAAGTAGGAGAGAGGAAGAGCGAGGCAGGAGGAGAGAAAGGGGGAGGAGGATAGGACCGTAGGTAGTGGGATGGAGGGAAGAGTGGAGAGGGGTAAGAGTGAGAAGGAGGGGAGGAGGGTAGAGATGTAGTAGTGAGGAAGGGTAGGAGTGTAGTGGAGAGGGGAGAGATAGGGGACGGAGGAAGGAGGGGGAGAGTGGAAGAGGGGAGGAGGAATAGAGACTGGAGGAGGGAGGCAGGACGAGAGGAGGATAGGACTGGAGGAGGAGTGGAGGAGGGAGGAGAGAGAGGAGAGGAGGTATTAGTGACTGGAGGAGTGGAGTTGGAGTGTGAGGAGGAGAGGAGGATAGGACTGGAGGAGTGGAGGAAGGATGGAGGAAGGGGAGACTGGAGGAGTGGAAGGAGGGAGGAGAGGAGGATAGGACTTCAGGAGGGAGGGGAGGAGTTGGATGGGCAGGAGGGAAGAAAGAGAGAGGATAAGGCACTGGAATGAGTTGGAGGTAGGAGTGGAGGACAAAAGACAGGGATGCGGGTAGTGAAGATCAGTGACCTTGCTTATTACCTTCTTGGTACCTTAAATCTAACTCAAGGCAATTCAAGACTTCAGACGCAGGAAGTCCTGATCAGATTGAGGTAACGATCTCAAGACCAGGAAGTACCTGTTCAGACTGAAAAGTAACAGATCTCAGGGAAGCTGCTGTCATTCAGATCACAGGGAAACGTTTGGCACTGATTGAAATCAACTGCTACATCAACAGTCGCTCTGGCGCTCCAATTCTCTGGAGGATACGCAGAACTGCGTCCTAAAGAATCCACAAAAATTTGGGTTAGGATTGTCACAAATGTTTTTGTGTTGTCTTTTGTGGTTAATCATATAATAAAAATCTTTCCGCTACGGGCATTACATTCCCATGAAATTCACATCACTCCACATGCAAATAACTCACTGCCTACATCACACAACCACACACACACAGCACACACACACACACACACACACACACACACACACACACACACACACACACACACACACACACAGTAGACACGCATGCAGAGGAAGCAGCCTCAAAGTGTGCCTGCCAGGAGAAAGACACAGAAATCTGGATAACAGAGAGAGAGAGAGAGAGAGAGAGAGAGAGGGGCTAAGAGAGAGACTGAGAGAGAGAGAGAGAGAGACAGAGAGACAGAGAGAGAGACAGAGAGAGAGAATGAGAGAGAGAGACAGAGAGAGAGAGAGAGAGAGAGAGAGAGAGAGAGAGAGGCTAAGAGAGAGACTGAGAGAGAGAGAGAGACAGAGAGAGAGAATGAGAGAGAGGGGGGAGAGGGACAGAAGGACAGAGAGAGAGACACACAGAGAGAGACACGGGGAGAGAGGGGGAGAGGAGGAGAGGATTAGAGGGAGGGAGGGGGAGAGGGGGAGAGGAGGAGAGGGGGGAGAGACAGAGAAAGACAGGAGGAAGACAGAGTAAGGGGAGATGGAGAGGAGTGTGATCGATATCAATGTCTGACAAGGCAGTGCTTCAGACTTTACGGTAAATCACCTGCTATTATGATGAGATCGCTTAAATCAAACACACAATACGCACACCTAGTCAAACAACAATGCACAACACAACACAATAACTGCAACCCCAGTCAACAACCACACACGAAACACACAGATAACGCACCCAGTCCCACACTCAAACACACAACACACACACACAACACACACAATAGACCGCATCTTGTCACAATTGACACGCCAACTAACCCAACACAAGTCACCTCACGAAATCACACAACATCTAACATTAGTTGCTGTGTGTTTTGTCATCAATAACTGTCACACATGTTCACACTCACACACACAACACAATAACCGCACCTTGTCACACCCACACCGTTTGACACACACACACCACGAGAAATCACACACAGCATACACTGCACGCCAGTCACACTCACAAAAAAGCAGAACACACACACAACAGAACACACACACACATGAATACACACACACGCATGAAAATATGCACACACACGTATACAAACAAACACACACACTACACACATACATGAAAGTCACACACAGCAATGAAACTGCATCATGTACAACACTCACACACACACACAACACACAATTCACCGCACCTTGTCACCACATCTCACACACACACACACACACACACAATAACCGCACCTTGTCACACCCACACCCACACACACCCACGAAATCACACACACAATAACTGCATCCAGTCACACTCACACACACACACACCAAATCACACACACAATAACTGCATCCAGTCACACACACACACCAAATCACACATACACGAACCCACTCCAACACACAGGAACATATTATTTATGCCTCATAACAGTGTGTACCAAAAATGCCATCAATACAGACGGTGACAGAGAGCGAATAGGAGGACACTGCCTGTCTCTGTCCACACTGAAATACAGCACAACTGAGGGGACCTGAGCACAGGGGCCACAGAGGAGAGGGGGTCTGGACACATGGGACACAGAGGAGAGGGGGTCTGGACACAGGGGCCACAGAGGAGAGGGGGTCTGGACACAGGGGCCCTAGAGGAGAGGGGGTCTGGACACAGGGGCCACAGAGGAGAGGGAGTCTGGACACAGGGGCCACAGAGGAGAGGGGGTCTGGACACAGGGGCCCTAGAGGAGAGGGGGTCTGGACACAGGGGCCATAGAGGAGAGGGGGTCTGGACACAGGGGCCTTAGAGGAGAGGGGGTCTGGAATAACACGCTAAAACCACAACCACAGATCCATGTATTCTGCGACAGGGTTAGGGTTAGCTTGCATCGAACTAGTCAGCCGTGTTCATCGCAGATTCTCAAAGTTCACAAAAAGTGTCAAGCTTTTGTTTTCCACTATTCACACATCAAGGAGACTTTAGAGTCCAATAATAGCAACTAGAACAAGGCGAGTCACGGACAAACAAAAAACCACATGAACCAAGGAAAGTTGTTCGTCATTTTCCACCGTGTGGTTATGAAACCAGGGGAATAAGACGATTCAGTAACAGACAAGTCATACGACAGAATGAAAACAGGCTTGTAGCAGACAGACAGACAGACAGTTGGTTATATACTTACTGGTTTAGTTCCACATCCAAGATAAACTTATGACCAAAAGCATCCACTTGAAAGCTGGCTTGGGCCACATGGTTGACCTGAGGACGACAACATTAACAGCACTTAACAAACTATTTAAACGTAGTTCATATTAAAAACACATTAGTGACATCTAGGTGTCGTCCAGCGTGAGTCAGTAGCAGGAGGGAAACTCTGTTACGAAAGTTACTCATTCTGATTGGCAGATCTACAATGCAACAACGCTATCACCTATCTCCCAAGCAGACTGATGTAAACACACACACAAACCCTGTCACACATGCACAAACGCTGTCCTGCCTTCCCCCGATGGCTTGTGCGAGTGTGATTGATTCGGTTGGGGGGAGGTGTATAATTTATCGCCAACACCGGCCACATGTGGTGGCTGGTTTATTAGAGACCCCCTGGGACCATCAGCACTCCTCAATATTGTCCTTGTGCAACTCACAGGAAGTCCCTGAGCTAGACCAGCACAGGCAGCTAGACCAGCACAGAGACAGCTAGACCAGCACAGAGACAGCTAGACCAGCACAGAGACAGATATACCAGCACAGAGACAGCTAGACCAGCACAGAGACAGCTAGACCAGCACAGAGACAGCTAGACCAGCAAATAGACAGCTAGACCAGAACAGAGACAGCTAGACCAGCACAGAGACAGCTAGACCAGCACAGAGACAGCTAGACCAGCACAGAAACAGGTAGAGCAGACCCTCCCCCAGACCAGTATCAGGAGCAACTGGATGCAAATTCAAAGATGGGAAAGGGCTGTGTTTGTCCTCTGACAATACTGAAATGACCTAGAGATGACCTGAGACCCTGAGATCCCTAGTGACCAGTATGTGTGTGTGTGTGTGTGTGTGTGTGTGACCATGCAGAGTGATCCATTTCCACTGCACACTTCAGAATTCAATCTAATCAAGCAGATTGAATCCAGGAGAAGTGATGGCAGTAAGTGTGTTTCATCAGACCAGAGTTCCCAGTCTGATGTCCAGCACTGACTCCTGTTTCATTGATTCCAGGATCACAGCAGACCAAACTCATGGCTACGGAACCTGAGGATCAAGTGCCCTAGTGCTGCTCTACCTGCCTACTAGACACATAGTGCTGCTCTACCTGGATACTGGACACCTAGTGCTGCTCTACCTGCCTACTGGACACACAGTGCTGCTCTACCTTTATACTGGACACCTAGTGCTGCTCTACCTTTATACTGGACACCTAGTGCTGCTCTACCATCATACTGGACACCTAGTGCTGCTCTACCTTCCTACTGGACACCTAGTGCTGCTCTACCTTCATACTGGACACCTAGTGCTGCTCTACCTGCCTACTAGACACATAGTGCTGCTCTACCTGGATACTGGACACCTAGTGCTGCTCTACCTGCCTACTGGACACACAGTGCTGCTCTACCTTTATACTGGACACACAGTGCTGCTCTACCTTTATACTGGACACCTAGTGCTGCTCTACCTTTATACTGGACACACAGTGCTGCTCTACCTGCCTACTGGACACCTAGTGCTGCTCTACCTTCATACTGGAGACATAGTGCTGCTCTACCTGCCTACTAGACACCTAGTGCTGCTCTACCTTCATACTGGACACCTAGTGCTGCTCTACCTTCATACTGGAGACATAGTGCTGCTCTACCTGCCTACTGGACACATAGTGCTGCTCTACCTTCCTACTGGACACCTAGTGCTGCTCTACCTTTATACTGGACACCTAGTGCTGCTCTACCTGGATACTGGACACCTAGTGCTGCTCTACCTTCATACTGGACACCTAGTGCTGCTCTACCTGCCTACTGGACACCTAGTGCTGCTCTACCTTCATACTGGACACCTAGTGCTGCTCTACCTTCATACTGGAGACATAGTGCTGCTCTACCTGCCTACTGGACACATAGTGCTGCTCTACCTTCATACTGGACACCTAGTGCTGCTCTACCTTCATATTGGACACCTAGTGCTGCTCTACCTTCATACTGGAGACATAGTGCTGCTCTACCTGCCTACTAGACACCTAGTGTTGCTCTACCTTCCTACTGGACACCTAGTGCTGCTCTACCTGCCTACTAGACACATAGTGCTCCTCTACCTTCCTACTGGACACATAGTGCTGCTCTACCTGCCTACTGGACACCTAGTGCCGCTCTACCTGCCTACTGGACACCAGCCAGAGACTGAAAGCAGTCTGCAGCTGTTATCTTCCACATCACTTCAGGAGTTCTTTAGACTTCTGAGTCGCTAACATTCGAAGCCTGTGACTGAAAATAGGCAAAGCCACTGATGTCTGAAAATAGCTTTTTAGGTGTCGTGTGTTTAAGGAACATAAGACCGTTTCCTTTCAGAATCAGTGATGGTGAGCTAAAAACAGATCTATCTGACTGACACACTGGCCGGTCTCAGGTCAATCTACAGATCCCAGGAGAATCATCACGACTCAAACACTGATCAGGTCAGATTCTATCATCTCTTTCTCTCTCTCTCCCTGTCTCTCTCTCTCTCTCCCTGTCTCTCTCTCTCTCCCTGTCTCTCTCTCTCTCTCCCTGTCTCTCTCTCTCTCTCTCTCTCCCTGTCTCTCTCCCCGTCTCTCTCTCTCCCTGTCTCTCTCTCTCTCTCTGTCTCTCTCTCTCTCCCTCCCTGTCTCTCTCTCTCTCTCCGTCTCTCCTACTGAGCGGAACAGAACAGGTTCACCTCCAGACAGATGGAGATATGTGATACTGTGTATTAGTGCTTCTAATAGCTCTGTAAGCTACCATGCTCTCCCCTGGATCTCCTCTCTGGACTGGAGGTGATGTCTGCTCAGTAGCCTATCACTAAACAGGCCAACCCAGGCATCCTCAGGGTCCTAGAGTCTGCGTCGTCATGTGCAGACAGGTGGCTGAACAGGAACAGCAGTCTCAACATGAGGAGCTGAGCAACACAGGAGATGACTGATCACCCACAGTCTGAGTCACCAGAGGGGCTCCGTGTGTGCAACACACTCGTGCGCAACACACTCGTGAGCAACACACTCGTGTGCAACACACTCGTGTGCAACACACTCGTGTGCAACACACTCGTGTGCAACACACTCGTGAGCAACACACTCGTGTGCAACACACTCGTGTGCAACACACTCGTGTGCAACACACTCGTTAACAATCATGAGGCAGTTTGACACAGTCTTTGTCTGTCTCTCGGCCTAAGGTGTGTGACAAAAGGTTCAAACGTCCCCTTCCTGCCACCATCTGCTGCCCTCCCTCACCACAGGAGACGTTCAGGTTAGGGGGAGCCAGCCTGTTTGTGTTCAGGCTCCTTATATCTGCTCTATCTAACCCAGACGCACCACTAACATGACGTGAATAGCCAATGAACACTCAGGTCAGGTTTGTACTGGAGTGACATGGATAGAGGTGAAGGAAACATCTCATATAAACAGCAGAAAAGATCAGGTCAGGGTTAAAAACCCAGAGCCTTTAAGAGAGAATTGTTCAGTTGACTAATATATGTAAACATTTCTGTTTTTAACCACAACTATAGACTATGAACCTGTGTGTAGTTTGACTTCATATCTAAAAGCACATGACCTGCTTTAGAGCTTGGTGTTACCTGTGTAGGGGGGGTCCTCCTAACCCTAGCGTGCATTACTCTGCTTTGTTCCGTAAAGAGAGCTTGCTGGCGGGGCTTTGTTTAGATGTATACGGGCTACTGACTGACTGCCACCACAAGGGGATAGCCCACGTCTGCCACATGATTATGGAAAATATCAATTCCGTTTTTGTATGGGCCTAACCGTCAGCGAAAACAACAAAAAACCGCCTCGCTAATTCATAAATATGAGAACCGACGAGGATGAATCAACAAAAACATAAACACGATCAGTATAACGGGACGTCTCCCATGGCAACTGCTACGGGAGCGATCATTCGCAGCCCCCATCTGCACATTGCGGGGTATCGCCATCATCATGAATACAACAAAGCCGTTATGTACCTGTATGGAGCCGGAGCTCGAGCTGGCTGTCAGTGTGGTGCTGAAGCTATCGTGCATGACTTGGCTGTGGTTGTGCATGCTGTACAGCAGGCGCAGGGGTACCGTGTCCTCCTTCCCCGAGAACCTGCTCGCATCACGAAGACCCTTCGCTGTCGACAAGGCGTCTCCTGCACACAGAGGAAAACACCGATATTTATGACCGCGATATTTCCCTCCTCGAAGGAAATAGCGATTTAATTATTTTTTTTAAACAATGAAAACCTTGTAATTCTCAAATCTTATCATCGTCTTTATTTATTAATTTAGAAAATAAATAAAGCGAATGTAGGCTATCATATGAAACATAGCTTATTTCAAAGGCTGTTTACTTCGGTGCTCCAGGTTACGGCATGAACATAACACAGGCTGTCAGATATACCAAAACAGCTTGCCCATATCTCAATATAATGCGACAGATCAGTCTGTGTTACCGTTTCGATGAAGATTGGTGGAGACAACGACGTATATCAATCCTGAGGCGCAGAAAAGGCAAGTCCACCACCGCAGAACCATCATCACCTGCTCTGATGTTGAACTGACAGTAAAATAACAAGAACGCGCTATTCCAAGAGGTGATTCCGTGTCCGCTAAAGATTCACATTCGAACAGAAGCTGCGATGGGAGCGCGCGCTTGTCGTCTGGTTAGCGCAGTCCCTCGCGCTGGTGGCCATCAGGGTTTTCTAGTGTCTCTCGCGCTGAACGCTGAGCGCATCTGAGCGCGTTGAGCCCCTACGGTACACAGAGCGGAGTGGGAGGAGAGGAGAAAGGAAGGGAGGGAGGGAGGAGTGGGGACACCTCCTTAAAACACATAAATATCCAGCGGCTCACTGCAGAAGCGTTTCATGCATAAAAATAAGAGCGTGAGGGTGGGATGCCGGGAACTGTAGGATAATAAATGTTCTTCCTAAGACGAGTATAGAGATGGATCTACGTGGGCCTACATATTTATGCTTTGTTACTTGAGAAGGTATCTGGACCAACGCCACCTCGCCACTCCCTTCATAAACAAAGATCTAACTATTGGAACATCTTCCGGTAGAGATGCACTTGTCTGGCTTGCTCTTCACATCTTTACCTCCAGATATACTTACTATATACTTGTAACATCCAGATATACTTACTATATACTTGTAACATCCAGATATACTTACTATACACTTGTAACATCCAGATATACTTATAATACACACACACATATATATATATATATACAGTGACACATCCATCCCTATCTTAACTCTCACATCAGTTATGTAGTGAATGTAATCGTCTGATATCTACATAGACACAGAGGCAGTTGTGATGTGTCATTAGGGATCAGAGGACCACACCAACCAGTTCAGTGGGTCCAGTTCAGACTGCACAAGACGTGAGGCTGCTGTTTGTGTTCCACTATGCGTCTTCATCTTTGGACAGCTTCAGACGTCTCTGTCCAGCGTCCAGCAAGCCACACCCCTCAGGCCAGCCAGGCCAGCTAAGCCAGCCAGGCCTTGCACTAAAGCATTAACTGCAGACAAACATCAAGCTACAAACCCATCAAGCTAACGCTATGTTCCTTCAGCTACACTTTAGGGCTAATGCTATCACTTGAAGGCTAATGCTATCACTTTAAGGCTAATGCTATAATTTTAGGGCTAATGCTATCACTTTGGGGCTAATACTATCACTTTGGGGCTAATGCTATAATTTTAGGGCTAATGCTATCATTTTAGGCCTAATGCTATCACTTTAAGGCTAATGCTATCACTTTAAGGCTAATGCTATCACTTTAAGGCTAATGCTATCACTTTAAGGCTAATGCTATGTATACTAGACTGAGAAATGGTCAATTTGTCTTTAGATTGCGATCTTTAGCCACATTCAGCGCCTCCCCTGTGTTGTCTGTCACAGTCTCACACACAGCCCTGCAGATAGTCCAAATCATTTAATAAAGTTATTCATGGCATTCTATTCTTCAATCTGTATCATATACACTAAATACAATATTGTGTTTACTTCCTGCATGATGTCACATGACACCATACAGACCAATAGGCTTATGTCCTCATGCATGCAGCATTGTTGTCCTACCACCAACACAGGGTTAACAGCATCTTCAGTCCAGGTGAAGCTGTTCAGACTGACTCTCAACACTTGTGAATACACACCCCACTCCTTAAATTAAAAAAAACATTCACTTCATTTAATAAATACCAGGGCATTCTGGGTAGGATGCACAGCAGGACTAAGGTAGGCCACCACAACATGATATTGTCCCTAAAAACACTTCAGCAGCAGTTCTCAGATGGGACAGTGGAACAGGTCTGGTGAAGGTCATACTGTTCCACAGCTGCCTCCAGGACACAACAGCACCAGGCTGCTCTCTCTCCAGCCTGCTGCTCTCTCTCTCCTGCCTGCTGCTCTCTCTCTCCTGCCTGCTGCGCTCTCTCTCCTGCCTGCTGCGCTCTCTCTCCTGCCTGCTGCGCTCTCTCTCCAGCCTGCTGCTCTCTCTCCAGCCTGCTGCTCTCTCTCCAGCCTGCTGCTCTCTCTCTCCAGCCTGCTGCTCTCTCTCTCCAGCCTGCTGCTCTCTCTCTCCAGCCTGCTGCTCTCTCTCCTGCCTGCTGCTCTCTCCTCACCCTGGGAAGCCCTGGAAGTCCCAGTCCATGTCCTCGCTGCTCTGGAACAGCTGCCAGGTGTTCAGCAGGGTGGGTCTACTCTCCTCCCCTGGTTCCTCACTCCCCGGGGAGCAGGCCGGAGAGGAGGCCGGGGAAGAGGCCCGAACCTCCACTTTCCGTCTCTTCCGTTTGAAGTGTCGGACCTTCCTGTGCAGCTTCCTGCCTGGTGAGGGGCTGCTAGAGCACTGAGGAACCTCCTGCTCTGCCCCGCCCAGGTCAGCTGGATGTTCCTCCTCACACGCTGGGAGCACCTCCTCACACGCTGGGAGCACCTCCTCACACGCTGGGAGCACCTCTTCACCGGCTGGGAGCACCTCCTCACCGGCTGGGAGCACCTCCTCACCGGCTGGGAGCACCTCCTCACACGCTGGGAGCACCTCCTCACCGGCTGGGAGCACCTCCTCACACGCTGGGAGCACCTCCTCACACGCTGGGAGCACCTCCTCACACGCTGGGAGCACCTCCTCCTGTAGTCGTGACATGAGCACGTAGAGCTGTGAGGAAGGAACCACCATGTTTCCGAGGGGAACATCCAGCTTGAAATCCGCACCACAATGACAGCGAGGAAGTCTGATCTTGTCCATGCAGGCAGCGTTACTCTCCAGGCCAGCAGGGGTCAGTGTCTCTGGGTGACTGGAAGAAGGATGAGCATTAAGGATGGCTTCTTTTACTGGTCCAGCAGTGGAGGAGACTGCAGAGTGGGTCCTCTGCTGGAAGGCTCGTTTGGAGGGGAGGGATCTGGTCCGAGGCTGACGGTTTAAGCCCCTCCTCTCCTCAGCAGGGGGTCCGAGGGAAGATGACACACTGCAGTGTTTTGGTGGGTGTACCCTGGGTCCCACCTTGGCCAGGGGCTCCGACCTGCCCTGGGGCCCTGCCCCGTCCTGGGATTCCGACCTGCCCTGGGGCCCTGCCGCGTCCTTGGGCCCTGCTGTTGAAGGCCACATTGAAGCCTGGTCTGTCGGCCCTGCGGTGCCCACACACAGGGCAGGAACGCGCAGTGTTGAGCTGATGCTGGACTTGGGCCTGCAGGAAACCACAACACACATCAGTAAAGTGAAGCCAGCCAGCAGACTGGACAGAGGGGCTGGAGAACACGGACCGTGTGCTGCGGGGCTGGATGTGGAGGAAGCTGAAGGGGAGGGATGAGGTCAGCCTGTCCACCAGCAGGTACTCGTCACTCTGAGCAAACGTCCTGTGGAGCTCCCCCTGCAGGTGCTACAGCAACAACGCAGGTTCTACTGGGTCAACATGCACTTAGCAGCTTCTACAGGGCTACAACATTTCATCCTACGTGTGAAATGGGGATTAGACATGCTTGCAATAGCTGGTTTGGGACTCAACATAAAAAGTCACCTCTTGACATGAATAGTGAGTCTCAGCTACAGTAACAGGTGTTTCATCATCAGAGAGAATATTACAGAACTTACGGTTTTGATGTTGTTGTATTTAAGGGCGCAGCACTCGCAGTAACCCCCTCGTTTCCTGTTCTTCCTGGGTCTGACCCGCCCCCTCTGCTCATTGGTTGAGGTCCCTGACCTTTTGGCCCTGAGGAACACCATAGGTCAATGAAAGGTCAGAGTTCCCATGGCGCAGCAGAGCAGCAGTTGGAGAGCAGCAGTGATAGAGGAACATACCAGCGCTCTTTGGGAGTCCTGCTGTGGTCCTGCAGAAAGGGACAGCAGGACAAGGCTGGCAGGAGCTCTGGCATGGCTGGCACAGACAGGTAAATGGGCCGGTAGTGTCTGGGGAAAACCAACATGGGAATATAAAGTGTGAAATCATTCTGACTATCAAATATAAACAATTGTTGTTCTTTATTGGGATGATGTTGTTCTAGACTTGCCTGCTGGAGTCCTCGATCTTAAGAAAGGGCTTCTTAATTCTCCCTGCTGAGAACAGACTCGCGTTAGAAGCAGGCAGGTTTCCCAGAACTCTCACAATGGGGCACTCAAACAGGCTGGATCAATCAACTAAACAGGGACGTCTACCTCGGCTTCTAGTGCAACCACACCATCACCAGAACCAGTCTAGATGCACATCACCAGAACCACAACCACAATGCACCATTTGAGCTCCATATCCGTTGTCTAAAGGCAACGATCTGAGGAAGTAGATCATTTACCCTTGTTTTGAGGAAGGCCGGGTCTTGCTGTGTCTGGTTTGGTCTGTAAAGAAGTGCAGAGTGAGTAGATCCAGTGTAAGATTATGACCTTAGTTCTGTTCCATTATGAGGTCACAACTGACCTTAGTTCTGTCCCATTCTGAGATCAGAGTTCACCTTAGTTCTGTCCCATTCGAAGGTCAGAGTTCACCTTAGTTTTGTCCCATTATGAGGTCACAACTGACCTTAGTTCTGTCCCATTCTGAGGTCAGAGTTCACCTTAGTTCTGTCCCATTCTGAGGTCAGAGTTCACCTTAGTTCTGTCCCATTATGAGGTCACAACTGACCTTAGTTCTGTCCCATTCTGAGGTCAGAATGAGGAACTCACCGTTTCCTTGTTGACAGCAGCGGTTTGCAATGTGCTGACATTCTTTTTCTTCTTTTCAACATACGCTATTATATCTGAAATCAACATGGATTTAAGATAAATCAGCATTCATACCAGTTAGAAAAAAGTATATATATATATATATATATGTGTGTGTGTGTGTGTGTGTGTGTGTGTGTACCATCAACATAGATGATTTTCACTCCCCACTCTAACGCTTTACACAGGGTCCTGTTGACTTGAAGCCTTTCCTAAATACAAGCAGAACATCAACACAAATATGTCAGCCCTTAAGTGAATCCAAACTGCATACTTCACTGATTGGCTGTTAAAACACTGTCACTATAACATGTCTATGTGAAGTAGCTTAGCAAACTAATTAGCACAGAGATCCTGACCTGCTCTTTCACCACCCTCTCCACTAAAGCCTTTCCTCTGCTCTGGACCCCCTGCAACAGAGAGAGGGAGGGAGAGAGATAGAGGGAGGGAGGAGAGGGAGAGAGAAGGGAGAGAGAGAGAGGGAGGGGGGAGGGAGAGAGATAGAGGGAGGGAGGAGAGAGATAGAGGGAGGGAGGAGAGAGAGAGGAGAGAGAGAAAATCAGCCCAGAAACAAACTGTTCATACACACACACAACAGAACTTAAAACAGACAAGCTCAGACATTCGGCCCTTAAACTCACTGTATCGTTTGGGCCCTGGTAGCTGCCTCTGTTGCAGGGCCCTGGGGCAGGGTGGGGAGAGCTGTGCTTGCAGGGCCCTGGGGCAGGGTGGGGAGAGCTGTGCTTGCAGGGCCCTGAGGCAGGGTGGGGAGAGCTGTGCTTGCAGGGCCCTGGGGCAGGGTGGGGAGAGCTGTGTCCAGAGTCAGGGCTGGGGACAGGAGAGTCCTGGCTCAGGTACTGCACATATTTGGCCTCCTTCTTGTTGGAAACCAGGTACTTGATCTCCTTACTGAAGAACTTTTCAATAGTCTGAGATGGAACGCCAAGATAGCAAGAACACAGTTTAGGAATTTAAAATACAACTAACACAATTACATGTATATACAAATGTTGTGTATGTGTGAAGTGATGATGTTTGACGTACCCCTCCTAGCTTCGTGATGTCATGCTCTAGGGTCTCTGTCCGTTTGCTGGACGGTAAATCTAGATAAAACACTTTCCCTCTGAAAGGCTTACTGGCGACTGAGCGGATTCCATCTGGATGTTTGATCAGCCTTTTCGACGCTGATGTGTGCCCGCTATCAATTATCTTAGGATCTAGATTGATTTTAAAATGATTGAATAAACATCAGGAAAGAATAAGTATTACATAGCTTGGTATATTACTACTTTTACAGTACAACTTCAATATCATTAAAATATAATTCTACTTTCTACAAAAGACACATAGGTCTGATAACGATAAACACAGTTCAGACAGCTAATCTCGTATCTGACGAAGAGAAGAACAGCTTTATACCTTGTAAACTGGCCTTGGACGTCTTCTGATTATTCCGTCTGGACTTCATGTTATTCACCTTGTTAAGTGAACACGCTCCGTCTCTTAATGAATGCTGCGTGACGTCACGGGTACACAGAAAGCGCTTACGTTATTTAGCGGTTGTTTACAAACGTCACTGGGGGAAAAAACTAATAAAATGCAATATTTGAACTAATGTACAACACATCATTGATGAAACATGACCTACTATGACCAAATATATTTCATGAGTTCAGTGAATACAGCCTTCCTCGGAAGAAGGAAATATGTTTTTTAAATGTTTAAATTACCTGCCTGAACGGGAACTGCTGCTCGCTAGCTACTTGTTCTGTTCGTTGTTGCTGACTAACTCGTGCGAGCCAACCGCCTTCCACAAATATATCTTCATCATTTTATATGAGTTTCCACCAGTTATTTCCCATTATCGCTTTGGATTCGATGTTAGCTATCTAGCTAGGTAGAGTTTTAAACTTGGTCTCGGAGCTGGTTAACTTTTGTGTGGTTCTTGTTTCCCGCTTCAACAGTCAGTGGGCAAAGGGCAGGATTGCCAAGTAACCCCCATATAACCGGGTTATAATCGGTCAATGGTTTAGACATTTTCGTCAATGCTCACTAAATTACATTATTTATGTCCTTAAATTTATCACTTCCTAAATATTCATGAAAGAGGCGAGTAGCAATTTACTAAATTAATAACCCCACGTGTAAAAACTAAATATAAAAAAATGTAAGCTACCAGTGCGCGGTGTATTTCTAACAAACCTGGCAACCCAAGGAATTCTCTCGTCACTGTGAAAGCTAACTTTTATTTTGGACGTACAGTTTCGACTCATTCTTGATTTCTAAATCTGAAAAAATAAGGGGTTATACAAAACACAAGTTTTGAAATGCAATATATATACAGTTTACTGTTTAGTGAATTAAATTTTTAATTAATTTTCATTTGCCTTGACTTAAAATCTCATATAATGAAGAGCAGTCAAAATGTGCCTCTGTCAATGTGAAAACAAGGTGTATACAACTGTTACGTTGTGTAAGTTATTACATAGATCATCATCATGTGCCATGGACTTTAACGCACATGATTCCAAGCTCAACGTAAGATACGACTTACTGACTTAAAGAATTAGATAATTAATTATACAACGTTGATTTGTTACTGATTTAGGCGCTGTCAGTTTCCAAACAGTCAAGACGAACAACCAGAAGCGCCGATAACGCCATACTATCTAGCCTAGCTGGTTGAAGATGAAAGTCAACTATCCTGTTAGCATCCAATGCTGAAATCATTCCTGCTGCTGTTCTACGTTTTAAAGGTAAAATGTGACTAGATTACACACTTACACTTTGACCTTGATGCACTGTGCTTTACTGTGGTGTCTACTACCATCTTATTATTTTGTAAAAAATATTGTTATAAATAATTTGCACGGTTTTAAGCAGATATGAACGGGCAGAGCTCTTCGCCGGGGGGGAGCAGCGACATTACCCCAGTTCAGCAGATGATCGCGTCCTGTTCGGGGGCTATCCTGACATCCCTGATCGGTAAACACGAGCTCCGTCCCCGTCAGTCAAAGGTTACTTGTCCTCCTGTCTACGGGGTGCTGCCACGCGACAGCACAGTCTGAACTGTGCTCGGACACCAGCACAGTCTGAACATCTGAACTGTGCTCGAACACCAGCACAGTCTGAACATCTGAACTGTGCTTAGAGCTTCTTTGAAACACTCTCTGTTCTCTCTGGGGTCAAAACATAAGTATATATCCGTGTGTATATATGTATACTTAATAAATGGCTAATAATAAGCTTGGTTGTGTTGCAGTCACACCTTTGGATGTTGTGAAGATCAGACTGCAAGCTCAGAAAACCCCGTTTCCTAAAGGTATGAAGGTGAACACATGCATGAACCCGCATGCTGAGGCACACAAACTAACACGGAGCAGGTCATGAATTACCCCCAAATCTGCTCTCTTGCATCCCATCAGGAAAATGCTTTGTGTACTGCAATGGTCTTATGGACCACATCTGCGTGTGTGAGAATGGCAACTCCAGACCGTGGTACAAGGCTCCAGGACATTTCAACGGAACCCTGGTAAAGTTCCACAGCCGCCTCGTTCCGTGACGTAGACACACCTCAGACGTGTCCTGGATCTGAACGCTGCTTCTTCTTCTGCAGGACGCCTTGATTAAAATAGTGGGCAGGGAAGGGATCCGATCTCTGTGGAGTGGACTTCCTCCAACACTGTGAGTCTGGCTGTCTGGAGTTCACCCATCAACACTCCTTCATCTTTCCTTATCCTCTTAAAAACATTCTGTTTTGTTCGGCCTCAAGCGGTCGATCAGTCCTGTCGGCCATTATTGTTTCACGAGTTTATTTATCCACTTTGACTTTTTCCTCGTCTGCATCAACGTGACTTTCAGAGCTGTCGTCATTCATTTGCTCTCTTACTTGGGAATCAGAGTGTCTTATTGATGTGGTCATTTCAGCCAAGTCATGCTTTGTCGATGATGACATTTGATTTCTGTCCCTTTATTTCTCAGTGGTATGCAAATGAAGCCATTTAGAGGAG
Organism: Plecoglossus altivelis; assembly: GCA_036571765.1. NCBI lineage: Eukaryota > Metazoa > Chordata > Actinopteri > Osmeriformes > Plecoglossidae > Plecoglossus > Plecoglossus altivelis. The sequence continues at coordinate 19,214,168 of BROE01000014.1, forward strand.
TTAAGGTTATTGATATTTAATCTGTGTCTGTGTTATCATCATAACTGATTCTTGCAGAGTCATGGCGGTGCCGGCCACAGTAATCTACTTCACGTGTTACGATCAGCTGTGTACGACCCTGAGGGCCCGGATGGGTCCTTACAGTGATGAGGCCCCGCTGCTGGCAGGAGCCATTGCCAGAGGTGAGCTGAGGCCCCTGGCCTCTAAACACTGAGGCCCCTGGCCTCTAAACTCTGAGGCCACGGGCCTCTAAACACCGAGGCCCCTGGCCTCTAAACACTGAGGCCCCTGGCCTCTAAACACTTGGTCCCATCTTAAGAGAACAGACAGAACAGTGAAGTTGCCCATTAGGATAATATTAACACTGTTCATCACTGTTGCCCTCTACACTGACGTTATTGTCTTTACTTAAGAGAGCACTGCATAACATAGGTATAAACCTCCTTGTTTGACTGGCTATGCACCTTAACTGCCTCCCTTCTCTGTAAGACAGTGTGCTGTGACACTTTCTGCCTCCCCTCTCTGTAAGACAGTGTGCTGTGACACTTTCTGCCTCCCCTCTCTGTAAGACAGTGTGCTCTGACACTTTCTGCCTCCCCTCTCTGTAAGACAGTGTGCTCTGACACATTCTGCCTCCCCTGTCTGTAAGACAGTGTGCTCTGACACATTCTGCCTCCCCTCTCTGTGAGTCAGTGTGGTCTGACACATTCTGCCTCCCCTCTCTGCGAGACAGTGGGCTCTGCCACCGTGATCAGTCCTCTGGAGTTGGTCCGCACCAGGCTACAGTCCCAACAGCAGTCGTACAGGGAGCTGACGGAGGCTATCAGCAGTGCAGTGAAGGTGGAGGGCTGGAGGACTCTGTGGAGGGGCTGGGGACCCACACTCCTGAGGGACGTCCCTTTCTCTGGTACAGGACGCTGGAGCTGTCTCTCTGTCTCGTGTCTCTTGTGTCTCTGTCTCGTGTCTCTCTGCCTCTCTCTCGTGTCTCTCTGCCTCTCTCTCGTGTCTCTCTGCCTCTCTCTCGTGTCTCTCTGCCTCTCTCTCGTGTCTCTCTGTCTCTCTCTTGTGTCTCTGTCTCGCGTGTCTCTGTCTCTTGTTTCTCTTTCGCGTGTCTCTGTCTCGCGTGTCTTTGTCTCGCGTGTCTCTGTCTCGCGTGTCTCTCTCGTATGTCTCTCTCTCTCCTTCGGTCATGGTTTCCCTTGTGTTCTCCACAGCGATGTACTGGTACAACTATGAGAAGGGCAAGATGTGGCTGTGTCAACACTATCAGACAGAGCAGCCCACAGTTGCCATCACCTTCATCTCTGGAGCAGTGTCTGGATCTGTAAGTTACACTGGTCATTCACAAGTACCTGTTAGTTCACCCTTCACAGCCTGAGTGAAAGATTCTGGACATTGATGCAACAGTAACCAAAGAAGAAGCAATGGTTGAGGCGTGTGCGTGATTCAGACATGAATATTTGACCAGTTCTTACATCATCCATCATGTCCTTAGATTGCTTCCATAGCAACGCTTCCCTTTGATGTTGTGAAGACCAGGAGACAGGTGGAACTGGGAGAACTCCAAGCTATGAATTGTGGGTAAAGATTCGAGTGATGTGTGAAGAAGTGTGTGTTTGTGATGATGATGTGTGTAGCTGAGTGAAGTGTGCGTTTGTGATGATGATGTGTGTAGCTGAGTGAAAAAGTGTGCGTTTGTGATGATGATGTGTGTAGCTGAGTGAAAAAGTGTGTGTTTGTGATGATGATGTGTGTAGCTGAGTGAAAAAGTGTGTGTTTGTGATGATGATGATGTGTATAGCTGAGTGAAGAAGTGTGTGTTTGTGATGATGATGTGTGTGGCTGAGTGAAGTGTGTGTTTGTGATGATGATGTGTGTGGCTGAATGAAGAAGTGTGTGTTTGTGATGATGATGTGTGTAGCTGAGTGAAGTGTGTGTTTGTGATGATGATGTGTGTAGCTGAGTGAAAAAGTGTGTGTTTGTGATGATGATGATGTGTATAGCTGAGTGAAAAAGTTTGTGTTTGTGATGATGATGTGTGTGTTTGTGATGATGATGTGTATAGCTGAGTGAAAAAGTGTGTGTTTGTGATGATGATGTGTGTAGCTGAGTGAAGTGTGTGTTTGTGATGATGATGTGTGTAGCTGAGTGAAGTGTGTGTTTGTGATGATGATGTGTGTGTTTGTGATGATGATGTGTATAGCTGAGTGAAAAAGTGTGTGTTTGTGATGATGATGTGTGTAGCTGAGTGAAGTGTGTGTTTGTGATGATGATGTGTGTAGCTGAGTGAAGTGTGTGTTTGTGATGATGATGTGTGTAGCTGAGTGAAGTGTGTGTTTGTGATGATGATGTGTGTTCCTGCAGTGTCTGCTAGAACCTCTTCCTCCACTCTGAGTGTGATGAGAAAGATCGTAGCAGAAAACGGAGCAGCTGGCCTGTTTGCAGGTACGATCAGATCGCTCAGAAAGACACGGTTCACCTGCATTTCATATCCAGTTGTTTGGGTGTGTCAGTTTGGGGGTAATTAAAACAGTGCTGTGTTTGACTGTGTTAGATTTAAGGTGACTTACAGAGTGCTGTGTTTGACTGTGTTAGATTGGAGGTGACTTACAGAGTGCTGTGTTTGACTGTGTCAGATTGGAGGTGACTGACAGTGCTGTGTTTGATTGGAGGTGACTTACAGAGTGCTGTGTTTGACTGTGTTAGATTGGAGGTGACTGACAGTGCTGTGTTTGACTGTGTTAGATTGGAGGTGACTGACAGTGCTGTGTTTGATTGTGTCAGATTGGAGTGTGATGCTGTCTGTGTTAGATTGGGAGGTGACTGACAGTGCTGTGTTTGACTGTGTTAGATTGGAGGTGACTGACAGTGCTGTGTTTGATTGGAGGTGACTGACAGTGCTGTGTTTGATTGGAGGTGACTGACAGTGCTGTGTTTGACTGTGTTAGATTGGAGGTGACTGACAGTGCTGTGTTTGACTGTGTTAGATTGGAGGTGACTGACACTGCTGTGTTTGATTGGAGGTGACTGACAGTGCTGTGTTTGATTGGAGGTGACTGACAGTGCTGTGTTTGATTGGAGGTGACTGACAGTGCTGTGTTTGATTGGAGGTGACTGACACAGTGCTGTGTTTGATTGGAGGTGACTGACACAGTGCTGTGTTTGGCTGTGTTAGATTGGAGGTAATTTACAGAGTTTTGTGTTTGTCAGGGTTTCTTCCCAGGTTAATAAAGGTGGCCCCAGCGTGTGCCATCATGATCAGCACCTACGAGTTTGGGAAGACCTTCTTCCGCCAGCACAACCAGGACAGGCTACAGGCGGCCAGAGCTCTTTCACTGGAGACCCACCACACATGAACACACTGTAGACTGATCTGAGGCCGTGTTCAAGCCAGGCGCAGAGCTGCAGGGCTGCAGAGCTGCAGAGCTGCATGTAGCACCGCAGGCATGAGAGCCAGTGCAGCGAGGTGAAGACTGGAGCGGCATCAGGTGTTTCTACTGGAACACAAGGTGTTTCTACTGGAACACAAGGTGTTTCTACTGGAACACAAGGTGTTTCTAATGGAACACAAGGTGTTTCTAATGGAACACAAGGTGTTTCTAATGGAGAATCAGGTGTTTCTAATGGAACATAATGTGATTCTAATGGAACACAAGGTGTTTCTAATGGAACACAAGGTGTTTCTAATGGAACACAAGGTGATTCTAATGGAACACAAGGTGTTTCTAATGGAACACAAGGTGTTTCTATTGGAACACAAGGTGTTTCTAATGGAACACAAGGTGTTTCTATTGGAACACAAGGTGTTTCTACTGGAACCTGTGGACAGCCCTTTATGATTGCTGCCTTATTTAATTATATTGATTTTAAGACGTTTTCACTTCTCACTGTGACAACCGATGCACACAAGTATTTTCTTAACAGCGTTTGAATAATTTTAGACATACGGAAAATAACAAGCAGCAATAAAGAAGCTTTGGTGATTGTATTTAATACAAGGACCAGTAGGTGGCGTCGGAAACATGGGTTTAAGTAACTGGTCTCTAAATGTCCTGAGCAACATGGGTCTAAGTAACTGGTCTCTAAATGTCCTGAGCAACATGGGGTTTAAGTAACTGGTCTCTAAATGTCCTGAGCAACATGGAGTCTAAGTAACTGGTCTCTAAATGTCCTGAGCAACATGGGGTTTAAGTAACTGGTCTCTAAATGTCCTGAGCAACATGGGGTTTAAGTAACTGGTCTCTAAATGTCCTGAGCAACATGGGGTTTAAGTAACTGGTCTCTAAATGTCCTGAGAAACATCCCAGTTAAGAGTCCCACAGTCCAACCATCTCCTGCTTCCTTCAGAGTAACTATCAGGATGTGCATTTATAGATCAAGAAGTATGTCATCATATCTTACATTATTATTTGTTCAAATTGCCAAGAATAAAAGTATTGTTATGAATCGTGGATATTTTCCTGTATGCTTTGTTACAAAGTATGTGAATCTGAATTTATAAACTGATTTAACTTGTTCAAGGCTTCATAATCACTATAGGAGCTGTCGTATTCTGCCAAGTAATTAATTTATTCAAACTGACAGGATAAAAACATGAAATATGTTTAAATTACTGCAGGAAAAAGCCAAATGAAGATAGTCATGAGTTTACCATAAACACACAGCAAAATCACAGTGTTTCCATCCTGTCTGGCTACCCTGTGTGTCTGACAGATCAGACAGAGAGAAGCTGCTCTAACAGAGCAGACAGAGAAGCTGCTCTAACAGAGCAGACAGAGAAGCTGCTCTAACAGAGCAGACAGAGAAGCTGCTCTAACAGAGCAGACAGAGAAGCTGCTCTAACAGAGCAGACAGAGAAGCTGCTCTAACAGAGCAGACAGAGAAGCTGCTCTAACAGAGCAGACAGAGAAGCTGCTCTAACAGAGCAGACAGAGAAGCTGCTCTAACAGAGCAGACAGAGAAGCTGCTCTAACAGAGCAGACAGAGAGAAGCTGCTCTAACAGAGCAGGCAGAGAGGAGCTGATCTGACAGAGCAGAGAGGAGCTGCTCTAACAGATCAGACAGAGAGAAGCTGCTCTAACAGATCAGACAGAGAGAAGCTGCTCTAACAGAGCAGACAGGTGCTGCTCTAACAGAGCATCTCCTCTCTGTCTGCTCTAACAGAGCAGACAGAGAGGAGCTGCTCTAACAGAGCAGACAGAGAGAAGCTGCTCTAACAGAGCAGACAGAGAGAAGCTGCTCTAACAGAGCAGGCAGGTGATGCTCTAACAGAGCAGACAGAGAGAAGCTGCTCTGACAGAGCAGGCAGAGAGGAGCTGATCTGACAGAGCAGAGAGGAGCTGCTCTAACAGATCAGACAGAGAGAAGCTGCTCTAACAGATCAGACAGAGAGAAGCTGCTCTGTCAGAGCAGACAGAGAGGAGATGCTCTGTCAGAGCAGACAGAGAGGAGCTGCTCTAACAGAGCAGACAGAGAGAAGCTGCTCTAACAGAGCAGGCAGGTGATGCTCTAACAGAGCAGACAGGTGCTGCTCTAACAGAGCAGACAGAGAAGCTGCTCTAACAGAGCAGGCAGGGAGGAGCTGCTCTGACAGAGCAGGCAGGGAGGAGCTGCTTTGACAGAGCAGGCAGAGAGGAGCTGATCTGAAAGAGCAGAGCAGACAGGTGCTGCTCTAACAGAGCAGACAGAGAGGAGCTGCTTTGACAGAGCAGACAGAGAGGAGCTGCCCTGACAGAGCAGAGAGAGAGGAGCTGATCTGACAGAGCAGAGAGAGAGGAGCTGCTCTGACAGAGCAGAGAGAGAGGAGATGCTCTAACAGAGCAGACAGAGAGGAGGTTGTTTTAGCTGGGTGGGACCAGCCTCGGAGATACAGTGACAAAGTGATTCTAGAACCCTGTTGTGACCAGCATAGAACAGAACACAGACCGAGACTTCTAGAACCCTGTTGTGACCAGCGTCGAAAAGAACACGGACAGACACTTCTAGAACCCTGTTGTGATCAGTGTAGAACAGATCACAGACAAGACACCTCCATCTGTGTCCTCGTGCTTCCAAACTAGACCATCCCTACACCATCGCTAACATTTCCTGAGAATTAAATAAATAACGATAGCATTACACTTCATGATACATAAATACAACATTTAAATTCTGAACTTTTTCAACATACATTCAAAAGCAATCATTTTCAGTAAGGCAGCAAATCAGTAAGTAGAGACAGACTGCAGGCATCAGGACTGGGGTGTCAATACACGAACACATCCTTAGATTCTCTGCAACCAACGTCTGTCTGTCTGTCACACACTGCTGCTCACTATGGATTACACCTGGCAAACAAGTGCAGGAGAAAATACAAATATCTAACTGATAAGCTTAGCATTCCCATGATCTGCACTGGGTGAAGTCATCGGAACATTAATGACAATGAAATACATTAAATAAAGGTGAGGTGTAGAGTGGATATCAGATTACTGAGAGGAACTGTGGGCTTGGTCAGACCTGGTGGGTCTCACGCTTCCATCTGAGTCTGCAGTCTGCAGACTCCTAGCTGTGTCTGCAGTCTGCAGACTGCCAGCTGTGACTGCAGACTCCCTGGTTCCTACTCTCTAAAGGTCCAGTCTGTACTCACTGGAGGTGTTTTCAGGATTGTAAACTGCACAGTCATTCAAGTGATGAAGAACCATTCCTGGATCCTTTGAGCAGGGGGGGGGCAGGAGGGGCTGGAGTCCGTGGGGGCCAGGGGCAGGGGGACTGGGGGGGCAGGGACCCTAAGATGGGGGGGTGAGGCCAGGGCTGGTCATGTCCGTGGTGGGACTGGCTAGACACTCGCTGGACTTCAGGCTGGCTAGAGACTTGTAACTGGTGACTGAGGTGAGGGAACCACACAGTCCCCTGAGAGAAGGACTGTCCTCTTTACCTAGTGACAGAAGAGGTTAGTGCTGGGAACACACACACGCTGTCACACACACACACACACTGTCATACACGCACACACACGCTGTCACACACACGCTGTCATACACACACACACACACGCTGTCATACACACGCTGTGATACACACACACACACACGCACACACGCTGTCATACACACAGTCACACACAGTCACACGCTCTCATACACACACACACGCTGTCATACACACACACACACACGCTGTCACACACACGCTGTCACACACACGCTGTCACACACACACGCTGTCACATACACACACACGCTTTCACACACACTGTCACACACACACTGTCACACACGCTTTCACACACACTGTCACACAGAGTCACACACACAGTCACACACACTGTCACACACACTGTCACACACACAGTCACACACACAGTCACACACACAGTCACACACACTGTCACACAGAGTCACACACTGTCACACACACTGTCACACACACTGTCACACACACAGTCACACACACAGTCACACACACAGTCACACACACTGTCTCACACAGTCACACAAACACACCCTCCACCACACACCCTCCACCACACACCCTCTCCCCCTCACCATGATGGGGCCAGTTGATGTCTGCTTTGGCGTCCAGGCTGAGTGAGTGTGATGGTTCCAAGGAGGTCTGTGATAGGCTCATATCCGCCGACTGCTCCAGACTGTGGAGCCTCTTCCTGCAAAGCACAAACAGGCCTCAGGAACACACCTCTACCCCAGGCTGCGCAGGAGCATAATAAGGATATAGGAATCTATCCAGGTTTGCATACTCTTCCCACTGTCCAGCCCTCTTGCTGTACAAAAGTGTTCCCAAGGCAACAGTGTTGGTTTCTATGGCACCAGGGGAGGGCCACTGATTGGTCAGGTGGGCAGTCAGCTCCTGTCTTGACCGCAGGTCATGGTTCTTTAGAACGGTCCTGAGGAGAACACAGTGGAACTCCTCACTTTGCGTTCAGTGGAACCTGAGCGGGAGAAAGAACCTTTTGTCTTCCTCTCCATTATCCATCTGTCTGTCTGTCTGTCTGTCTACCTGTCTGTCTGTCTGTCTGCCTACCTGGCTGTCTGTCTGTGTCTGTCTGTGTCTGTCTGTGTGTCTGTGTGTCTGTCTGTCTGTCTGTGTCTGTGTGTCTGTGTGTGTGTCTGTCTGTCTCTCCTGTGTATAATTCTATGACATACTGCATGTGGACCAGAGCAAAGGGGATTGATAAGATCATTAATTAAGAGATGTAACTGATAATAGATTTACACCAACCTTGCCTCTGCATATGATCTGCTGCTCACAGATATTTACAACCACACACACACACACGCACACGCACACTTCCTGAACCTCCATGGTTCTTCCTGTGTCCTGAATGTCAAACTCACAGCTTGATCTGCTAGACTGTGTACTCCATCCTCTCACACACGCTGATATCCTTTCTCTCTCTCTCACACACACACACTGATACTCTCTCTCTCTCTCTCTCTCTCACACACACACACACTGATACTCTCTCTCCCTCACACACACACACACACACACACTGATACTCTCTGTCTCCCCTCACACACACACACACACACACACTGATACTCTCTCTCTCTCTCTCTCTCTCACACACACACTGATACTCTCTCTCCCCTCACAAACACATACTGATACTCTCTCTCTCTCTCCCTCACACACACACACACACACATATAGATACTCTCCCTCACACACATATAGATACTCTCTCTCCCTCTGCCTCACACACCATGTTGACTCACAGCTGGTGTTGCAGTTCCAGTACGATGTACTCCAGCTGCTCCTTCTCCAGGCTGTGAGCTAGCTGCATGTCCCCCAGCTCCTGCTGCAGCTGTTTGTTCTGGGACACCACCTCTGCCAGCTGGGCCTCTCTCAAAGATACTAGCTCCTGCAGGTAGCTCTGACACACACACACACACACACATGCATGACCGCACACACACACATGCCCGCACACACGCACACACACACACACACACATGCCCGCGCACACACACACATGCCCGCACACACGCATGCCCGCACACACGCATGCCCGCACACACATACACACATGCCCACACACAGACATGCATGCCCGCACACACACACACACACACACACACACACAGTTTTTGCCTAGTATTCTATCTGTGATTGTTTCCAAAGGGCAAAGCTGAATACAAATGATTTGAAGCCAGAGACTGAATGCAGTAGAAGGAGAAAGGTTCTGTGTCTGAGTCAGAAATAAAGGACCGAAAGAGAATTTGGATCCAGTTACATAAAGAAATGGCATTGAAAAATGACAATCAATTCAGGATATTTGCGGGTTATCAATGCTATCACATAGAGCATATGATGTTTTGACAGAGACAGACAAAACCTCACAAATAATCCTGACACTCATGTCTGACGTTTGGGAGTCCTTAACAGAGTACTCTCTGAATTGAACATGTGGCGACAACTTACCACCCCAACATCACAACACCACACCTTACCCCCGCCCACACACATGACACACTCCTCTATCCCCCACTACGATACACCACACACAGTCACAACCCTTCCAAAGTCACCCCCCACAATACACACACACATACACAATCAGCCAGTAACTCCCTTCACCCCCCGCAGTCACATGAGCACAACACACATCAACACACCTCACCCCCGACATAACACACAGCACAGTACCACACCGATCCCGTCACCCCCCCGCACATACACAGAACACATACACACCCCCTTCACACCACCACACGTACAGCACACACATACACACCCCTTCACCCCCAACACACACACACACACAGTACACGACCCCCGTCAACCCCCCACATACACATAGCACACTACGTCCTCACGCCCCCACATATGCACACACATATACACACCCCTCACCCCCCACATACACACACATACACCCCCTCACCTCACCCTCGAACATCTCCCGTCAGCACCACATACACCCGCCACCCTTCACACGACGAGCGACACGCCGCGTACCCCTCCCCCACATACAGACGACAAAGAAGTCATACACACACACCCACCCCCTCCACCCCCTCCTCCCCCCTCACCCCCTTGTTACCTTCTGTTCCAGCGCTGCGCTGTATTTCTGCTCCAGTCTTTTACACTTGCTGACCCAGCTGCTCTGCTCAGTAAAGATGGCTGCTGCCGTGGCAACCATGTGGTCTGGCGTGCTGCTCTCACTGGCACTGCTGCCTAAAGTCCTCATCTCCTCCTCGTCGCTGCTGATGCTGTCTGAGCTGTGCAGGGCAGAGGAGGAGCACAGCTCAGCACAGTGCAGGAGCATCAGAGGCACAGGCTGCTAACATGCACATGCGCTACCTACCTCTGGGTGAACTTCAGGTAGGGTGTGTAGTCAATCACTGCAGGACAGGTGCCGTCTAGACCCTCCCCCTTCAGACAGAAGCTAGGAGACAGACAGAGACACACAGAGACACACAGAGACAGACAGAGACACACAGAGACACACAGAGACACACAGAGACAGACAGAGACACACAGAGACAGACAGAGACACAGAGAGAGAGAGAGAGAGAGAGAGAGAGAGAGAGAGACAGAGAGTCAGAGACAGTGGCAGAGAGACACAGAGAGAGAGAGTTAGGAACAGAGACATAGAGAGAGAGAGAGAGAGAGAGAGAGAGAGAGAGTCAGAAGGAGAGAGACAGACAGAGAGGGACAGACAGAGAGAGACAGAGAGAGTAAGAGACTGAGTACAGTTACATCTAGGTTGTAATAGGGCAGATTCATTTGCATACTGTAATATATATATTTGCATACTGTAATATATATATACACACTGTACCTGAAATCAATGGTGTTGAGTCCGATCAGCGTATCTGCCAATAGACTAGCCTCTTCTCCTAGCATGATCGCCCCATCCTCATAGAACCTTCTGCAGCCAGCCAGACACACACAACACAGTCATACACACAACACAGTCACACACACAACACAGTCACACACACAACACAGTCATACACACAACACAGTCACACACACAACACAGTCATACACACAACACAGTCACACACACAACACAGTCACAGACAACACAGTCATACACACAACACAGTCACACACACAACACAGTCACACACACAACACAGTCACACACAACACAGTCACACACACAACACAGTCACAGACAATACAGTCACAGACAGCACAGTCATACACACAACACAGTCACACACACAACACAGTCACACACAACACAGTCACACACACAACACAGTCACACACACAACACAGTCACACACAACACAGTCATACACACAACACAGTCACAGACAATACAGTCACAGACAACACAGTCACACTCACACAGTCACACACAACACAGACACACAAAACACAGTCGCACACACAACACAGTCACACACACAACACAGTCACAGACAACACAGTCACACACACAACACAGTCACACACACAACACAGTCACAGACAACACAGTCACAGACAGCACAGTCACACTCACACAGTCACACACAACACAGTCGCACACACAACACAGTCACACACACAACACAGTCACAGACAACACAGTCACACACACAACACAGTCGCACAAAACACAGTCAGACACAACCTCCAGACCCTGCACCCAGCACAGCTGGCCGCAGGGTCCTGATGTGGCCTAGCCTTCGTGGGGTCTCTGCTCTGAGAAGGACTGACCGGATGGTAGAAACTGACTGGCTAAAGTGGCAACAAGCCACATACTTGGCCATTAGTTGAGAATTTCTTTTCAATAAAAATAAAATTCTTATGTTCAACTACAGGGTCAACACAGTTGGGGATCAAATATAATTAGAGAGCATGTGAGTGTGTGTGTGTGTGTGTGTGTGTGTGTGTGAGTGTGTGAGTGTGTGTGTGTGTGTGTGTGTGTGTGTGTGTGTGAGTGTGTGTGTGTGTCACCTTTTGGTGTTGTCTGTGGAAAACAGTTTTGAAAGGTTGAAAAAGTATTTTTTACACTTAAACTTTGTTGTGTGTGAAAAGTTTTTCGGGGAAAAAATGTCTAAATGGGGAAAAAAGAGAGAGAGGAATACCTAGTAGTTTTAAAGTCCCTCAGAGCAGATGAGATGTATTCAGAAAGTCTCTTCTCCATCAGAACCACCCTGATCCACGCCCTACCCTGTACACGCACACACACATATACACCACACACACACACACACACACACACACACACTAGTTATTCATGTATAAGAGCAGTTCTAAACAGGCGTCAGAATGAAGTTTTGTTGTGTTCTTTCAATCAAGAGACTGGGAGTGTGTGCGTGCTTGTGTGCAAGCGTGTCTGTGTGCGAGCGTGTCTGTGTGCGAGCGTGTCTGTGTGCGAGCGTGTCTGTGTGCGAGCGTGTGTGTGTGCGAGCGTGTCTGTGTGCGAGCGCGTGTGTGTGGGCGCGTGCTTGTGTGCGAGCGTGCTTGTGTGCGAGCGTGTCTGTATGCGAGCGTGTCTGTATGCGAGCGTGTGTGTGTGTGCGAGCGTGTGTGTGTGCGAGCGTGTCTGTGTGCGAGCGTGTGCGTGTGCGAGCGTGTCTGTGTGCGAGCGTGTCTGTGTGCGAGCGTGTGTTTGTGCGAGCGTGTGTGTGTGCGAGTCTCTCGAACACCTTAGCTCTGGAGGATCGGATGTTCTCCATGCTCTCGATGCTGTGGATGCAGCTGTGAGGAACACCACAGCAGGCAGCTCTCACATAGTCCCAGAAACTACGAGGACTCTCATAGCCAAACCAGCTGGTCTGACCTGGGGGAGACAGGGGGGAGACAGGGGGAGACAGGGGGGAGACAGGG
>BROE01000014.1:19227222-19245788 GCA_036571765.1 Plecoglossus altivelis
AGAGGAGAGAGAGACAGACGAGAGAGTAGTTAGACGGAGTAGCAGCATGGAGGAGAGTAGGTAGCAATGTGAGTGAGCTAGTGGAATGAAGATGAGAGGAGGGAGGAGGCTGGTACATTGTAAGCCGTCGGTCTGTGGTGTTGTGCGTGTGGGTGTAAGACGAGAGAGAGGTAGAGAAGAGCAGACACGAGAGAAGTGATGCATGTGAGAGAGAGTAGAGCAGAGAGAGAGAGGAGAGAGAGGAGAGAGCGAGAGGATGACCCTGGTAGAGAAGAGAGAGAGAGAGGTAGACACAGAGACATGTGCTGAGATGAAGAGAGACAGAGAAGCGACAGAGGGAGGAGAGAGAGAGAGCAGAGAGACGAGAGAGATGAGAGAGAGAGACAGAGAGAAGAGAGAGGAGAGAGAGAGAGAGAGGGAGAGAGAATGACAGGAGAGAGACAGAGAGAGAGGTAGACAGTAAAAGGTAGACAGAGAGAGCGAGGTGATGAGTAGAGACCAGAGGGATGGGGTTATGGTGGCAGAAGGAGATGGAGTGGTGGCAGGATCGCTAAGGTAGGATGTGGTGGAGCTAGAGCAGCAGAGAGCGTGGAGTGTGACCAGTGTGAAAGAGAGTGAGTGTAAGTGAGAGAGAGACATTAGGAGATGATAGAGGATGTCACGCAGCGCATGCGGAGAGACAGATGATGAGAGATCAGTGAGATGGTAGGAGGGTGTGAGAGAGAGACACACACAAAAAAAGACACAGACAGAGAGAAACAGAGAGAGAGGGAGAGCAGAGAGAGAGTAGAGAGAGAGAGACAGAGAGAGAGGAGACAGAAAAAGAGAGACATCGGAGAAGCCGAGAGAGACAGAGAGAGACAGCGAGAGAGAGAGAGACAGAGAGAGCAGAGAGAGACAGAGAAGAGAGAGAGGACCAGAGAGAGACAGAGAGAGAGAGAGAGCAGAGACAGAGAGAGAGAGAGAGAGAGACAGAGAGACAGAGAACAGAGAGAGAGAGACGGTAGAACCAGATGAGGAGTGAGAAGGGATATTGCGCATGGACTGATAAACAGCCTGCGCTAAGTTGCTTTCTAGACAGCTCAGCTGCCGTGTAGGCTTGACTTCCTCTCGAGAGCCTTCACTGCTATGTGTTTCTGCCCTAACTGTTGTTCTTCCTTGTACTCAAATAATGATCCGTCTCGCGTTTCTATGGCTGAACTATTCTTGCTCCTCTGTCTCTCCTGTCCTCTGTGTCTCGCTTCTGTCTCTCTGTGTGCCTCTCTGTCATCTCTCTGTGTCTCTGTCCTCTCTGTCGTTCTCTCTCTCGATCCTATGTCTCTCGTGGAGACAAGGGGATGCCAGGTTCTGTGAGGGGAAAGTCGGATTTGCGACAAGACATAGGAGTTGCACTGGTGCTGTCGCTAGAGCTACCACAAGCTTTCACTGCTGACAGCTGTACGCACGATCAGTGCTCGTGTACACATCGTGTGTGTGTGAGCGTGCTTGTGATCGTGTGTAATCGCGAGTACAAGCACGACCCGCGCTACAGTGTCGTGTGAGGTGTGGCGTGTTGTGTGGACTAGTTGTCAGTGTGTGGGTGTGCAGCAGATGAACGACCAGGCTTCACGCACACTGCTCTCGAAACAACGGCCTGTCATTACACCATCGAACGAAGCCGCAGCAGACAGGACACCACAACGATGAGGCGTCTCAACACGCAACAGAGAACATCAACACCCCCTCCACCACCAGCGTGGGTGTGTGTGTGTGTCCTGTGTGTGTTGTATGTGTAAGTGAGTGAGTGAGTGAGTGTGTGAAGTATGTGTGCTAGAGTGGTGGTTGTGGTGGGGGTGTGTGGGTGGTGTGTGTATGTGCGCACGCTGAGGATGTATGGTGTGTATGTGTATCGTGTGTGTGTATAATATCTGTGTTGTGTAACGTGTTTGTATAATATCTGTGTTGTGTAACGTGTTTGTATAATATCTGTGTTGTGTAACGTGTGTGTGTGCGTGTTTGTGTGTGTGTGTGGAGAGAAAGAGAGAGAGACGTTGCGTGATAGAGAAAGAGATTGCGCGCGAGAGAGAGAGGGACAGAAAGAGTGTGTGTGTGTTTGTTTGTGTGTGTGTGTGTGGTAGAGAGTGTGCGTCGCTCGTGTTTATTATGTGTTGAGTGATGTTGAGGTGAAGTGATCTGGTGTGGTTGTGTGTTGTGCGATCAGTGGCTGTTGTGTGTGTTAGTGACTTGAGTTGAGTGAGTGAACACATGAGTGGAATGTGTGTGTTTTGTCTGTTGTGTGTGTGTGTGGTGTGTGGTGTGGGGCGTGTGTGTGTCGCTTCAAGTGAGTGAGTGAGTGGAGTGAATGTGGTGTGTTTTCTGTTGGTGTGGTGTCGTCGTCGTGTGTTGCGGAGGGTCCCCGAACCAGTCAGCTTTGTGGGGTGCGTTCTTCTTTCACGCAACTCCTGAAGCCTCAGGGGATAATAAGCTTTATCCCTGCCCCTCATTGTGCGTGTACCACACAAACCACGGTACACTCATCAGCCTAACTCAGCACCACGTACACAGGAGGAACTCAGCTGGGCCACTCTATGAATGTCAGTGGATTAGTGTGCGCATGCCTACTCGGAATACTGAAGTCCATACACTGGCCCTGAAATGGACCGCAAGCAGTTTTAAAGGAACCATGCAGCCAACAAGACGAGTGTGCTTGCGTGGAAACTCCATCAAACACACACACGTACACACAAACCCACGTACACAACTATGAAATGTCAGTGGATAGGTGGATGCTACTCTGCCTGATGACGCAGCAGTTTAGGCCTGCACACACAAACACACACACGTACGCACGCACGCACACACACACGCACACACACAAACACACACACGCACGCACACACACACACACACACACACGCACACACACACACACACACAGCGAGGGCAAGAAGCCCCAGGCCTGTTCAGCATAGGGCAGAAGACATGGAAACACAACATGAGCTTGTTCATGGCCCATCCTATTCTAGATGGGGTTTCTAGTCTCTAGATGTACAATGAGCTGTACTGGTTAACTAGTGACCACAGTGTGTTTTCACCTCAGCCTCTCAAACAGCAGTATGACATCACCAGTATGACATCAGCAGTATGACATCACCAGTATGACATCACCAGTATGACATCAGCAGTATGACATCACCAGTATGACATCACCAGTATGACATCACCAGTATGACATCAGCGGCTTCTGAAGCTCCTCCCACTAGCTTCCTGCATGTTGTCAATCCCAGCTCCCTCTGCTGCAGTCTGCTCTCTTTTGTCTCAGTGCTTCTTGTTCCTACATGTTCCCAATCATCTTTTAGCTCCTTTATTCCCTTGCTCTGTCCTCCCTCCCACTCCTCCCTCCTCTCCCTTCCTCCCTCCTCTCTCTCCCTTCCTTCCTGCTCTCTCCCTTCTTCCCTCCGCTCTCCCTTCCTCTCTCTCAATCTCTCCCCACTCTCCCTCTAGACTCTCTCTCCCTTCTCGCACGTCACCTGTCTCTGCTCCCTTCTCCCCTTCCTTCCTCCCTCCGTCTCCCTTCTTGCCTCCCTCTCTTCCTCCTTTCCTCTTCTCCCTCTCTCCCACTCCTCCTTCCTCTCTCTCCCTTCTTCTCTCTTTTTCTCTCTTTCTTCTCTCTCCTTCCTTCCTACCTTTTCTCCTTGTCTCTCTCTCTGCCTATCTTCCCCCCGCGTCTCTCTCTCTCTCCTTACCCCCCCCTCCCTCCTCTCTCTCCTTCCTCGCCGTCCTCTGCTCCCTTCAGCTCCACCCTCCACAGCCTCCTCTTCCCGTCTCCTCCCTGCTAACCCCCATGCCCAGAGCGAACCCATCCAGCCAATCCCACAGAGAATTCCCCAGAAAAGCCAGACGATGGATGGAGAGTGGTAGGACTGCCCAAAACATCCCAATGCCTGAGAATCCATTCAGACTCATCTGACGACAACGGTCAAGGGTCCGGACAATGGAGGCGGTTGTGATGATCTGTGTGTGTGTGTATATGTCGGTGCGGTGCTCTTTCCTCCAGGTGTGTGTGTGTGTTTGTTGTGGTTGTGTGTTGTGGTGGTGTGTGTTTGACTGTGTGTGGTTGTGTGTGTGTGGTCGTGCAAGTATGTGTGTGTTTGTGGGGATGTGGTGATGTGTGTGTGTGTGTGGTGATGGTGTGTGTGTGGTGTGTGCGTCTCACACACTTCTTCACCACACCACACACACACAACAACACACCACCACACAACAGTCGACTACACACGACACACACACACACACACACACACACACATACTAACCCCTTACGTGATTTTAGCCCAAAACGCTACCCAAACTAAACATGTCCCCTTCGATACTATTTTCCAGTCGGGTATTCCAAACAACTACGGGATAGCTGAAGGCGCCTATGTTCCTTGTCGTGTGATACCGTATTTTGTGTGTGTGTGTGTGTACGCAAGAAAGATCAACAAAGAGTTGATCTTAGTTAATATCCAAGTATAAAAAGCATATCCGTACGTCATTAAAATAAAGGACTTAGATCCATGTTAAATCCATGCTATGCAGGTTTAGCACGAAGCGTTTCAGCCTCCGGGGTTAAACGGTATGACGTCACAGAAGCAGGGCTATCCAACACATTCCGAGGGATGCCGAAGCACGATGACGTCACCCTGATAACGACATCACCATTCACCAGCTACTTCAAGCCCACGCGATTTGTAACAAATAAAAATGAAATGAAAAAAAATATATATATATAAAAAGGAGCCAGATAAATAAAACCGTCTGCAGATAAACATCAGTCCGACCCCTTGATATTGTGATTTGTGTTCCTCCGCCGGCTGACGACCAATCCGATAAATAATGCACAACCCACACAGGCACCCAAAGGAGGTGTGCCTGTAATTGCAGTACGGAGGCTGAGACTGTATAAATGTTTGATTCATTCTTATAAGGGTGATGGTGTATGTATCACAAATAGTGAATCTACATGAGTACGTGCGCGTGTCCAGGCGCAAGGGAAGATGCAGAAGGTTACAGCTAACCAATTAGTACCTCTCGTGCGAGTGCATCCACGAGCTCTACACTACGTAGGAGCAATTTCATCAACTGTTGGCAAAATGCTAAATTATACAAATATACGAACTAATCGCTTCAGGGCGACGGCAGGGTTTCTCCTGTATCGCTTTAGTTAGTCGAAAGCAGATAGTTTCCTTCTTAAAAATTGCTACCGATTCTAGAAATGACTCTAGGTTCTGCAACGATCCAGTTTAATTTAATCAATGGCTGGTTGTCAAAATCAAACTGTCTCATTTACCTGCAAACGGTCAGCAGATTCCTTCTCTCCACAGTTCCGCTCCTTGAAGCTCCACGCTTGCGGGCCAGATTAAGCCCCAAACTCAGCGACGCCATCCCCGCTGATGATGCCGACGGCAGGACTCGGTGTTTGCGGTTCTCCAGTCCTGCCACGACCCTTGCAGCGGAGCAGGGATCTCACGTGCGCGCCGCCTACTTGCTCCCTGAAATGCGTCACTTTGGCGCGCTCACTTATCCTCTGCTCTCAAAATCTGCAGAGAAGTCGCCGATCAGTCCGGGTTGCTGACAGAGAGTGATGCGCTCCAGCGCATGTCTGGTCCCCATCCTGAGGCTGTTTAAAAGAGGAGTGCACGGGTATTGGGTAAGACACTGGGATTTAGCTAAACAACACAAGATCAAGACTGGGAATACACGTTGCCATCTGCTGTAGTCTTCATTTTCTAAGATTAAATAATTACTTTGAGAAATATGTATGAAATGTATGAAAATAGGCTCATCGTTAATGAAGCGCAGGGCCATTAAGCATGTTGCTATGAGAATGGGCTTCAACATCTTTTTGTATGACTAATGGATTCTGCCAGAGGGTCCATTGGTGAGTACAGACACAAGGCGATGGAAGTCTGGCCCCTGTTATAGAGACCGTTTTCTAATGAAAGATTGTCCTCCCCGTGGCTGGAGACGGAATTGCATCTAAACTGTGATGACCGGTTTGTTTAATCCATGCCCTGAGACTACACGCGATGACAGTGATTCCTATTCCGGTATAAGTTCATAGTAAAGTGTCATTTTGGTACGATTCGCCAACTCATTTAGAAAACATAATTTTCTTGTGAGAAAACCAGCTGACGTAACTGCTAGAAACCGGAAGTGGTTGACCACTGGGGTGTAATATACGGAAGTGATGCGTACAGTGAACTGTTGATGAAGCTCGGAAAGTACCTTTTGAACTCACCCCCCCCCCCCCCCACACACACACACACACACACACACACACACCCTCTGTTTGAATGGCGGCAACATAAAATTCTACGTGAAATCTGTATTGTAATTTTGTGAAGATTACCAAAACTCCTCTGAAAAATGTTGACTACTAGCACCAAATTGTTGCTGATCTTCTCTTAGTAATATTGAAATTAAAATAGAGAACAGCAGAGCAGAGAGACAGCAGAGCAGAGAGACAGCAGGGCAGAGAGACAGCAGAGCAGAGAGACAGCAGGGCAGAGAGACAGCAGGGCAGAGAGACAGCAGAGCATAGAGACAGCAGAGCAGAGAGACAGGAGAGCAGAGAGACAGCAGACCTGAGCCAGAGAGACAGCAGTCAGAGCAGAGAGACAGCAGAGCAGAGAGACAGGAGAGCAGAGAGACAGGAGAGTCAGAACAGAGAGACACCAGAGCATAGAGACAGCAGAGCAGAGAGACAGCAGAGCAGAGAGACAGCAGAGTCAGAGCAGAGAGACACCAGAGCAGAGAGACAGCAGAGTCAGAGCAGAGAGACACCAGAGCAGAGAGACAGCAGAGTCAGAGCAGAGAGACAGCAGAGTCAGAGCAGAGAGACAGCAGAGTCAGAGCAGAGTCAGAGCAGAGAGACAGCAGTCAGAGCAGAGAGACAGCAGAGCAGAGAGACAGCAGAGTCAGAGCAGAGAGACAGAGCAGAGAGTCAGAGCAGAGAGACACCAGAGCAGACAGACAGCAGAGCAGAGAGACAGCAGAGTCAGAGCAGAGAGTCAGAGCAGAGAGACAGCAGAGTCAGAGCAGAGAGACAGCAGAGTCAGAGCAGAGAGACAGCAGTCAGAGCAGAGAGACAGCAGAGTCAGAGCAGAGAGACAGCAGTCAGAGCAGAGAGACAGCAGAGTCAGAGTAGAGAGACAGCGCAGAGAGACAGCAGTCAGAGCAGAGAGACAGCAGAGTCAGAGCAGAGAGACAGCAGAGTCAGAGCAGAGAGACAGCAGAGTGAGAGAGACAGGAGAGCAGAGTCAAAACCACATTTTCGGTTCTCAGGAACCATGGCAACCTCAAACTGAGGAACAAACACATCATAGAGGTGTAGTCAGCGTGTGCTGAGCTTGTGCTTTAGTGTGCTTGGGATAAAGACGCATCACAAGCCTGAATAAAGATATCTGTCTGTGTCCTGCTTTCCTACCGCCACGAAATGCCTTCAGCGTAGGCCATGGGCCAGTGTTAACCATAGCTCTGTATCAGAATCAGAATCGGTTTTATTCGCAATGCAGGATACACAAGCACAGATTTGACTGTGGCAGGGAAGTGCAAACATAGAACATATACAGTATGTATAAACAGCAAAGCAAGATAAACAATAAACAATGTCCAAATGATTTCAGTAAATGGACAACCATCCCAGAACATCCCCTGTCCTTAGTCCCTCCTTCTTAAGTATAACCATAGCCCTTTATGGATATATACTTGGTCTAGGCTAATATACTATGATGACCTATTCTCTCGATGTAATCTAGTCATATTCGTGACATGGAGTACATTTAGCGTCTTGTGATTGGTTGACATCATGTTAAGGCAGCACACTGACCCAACCCTGATAGGTAAACAGCATATGATGTCACAGACGAATCATCAAAAGCATATTTATTATCAGATTGTCAATCTGTTACACTTTATACAGGCAAACACTATAAACTCGGTTTAGTTTAGAAACTAACATTGATCGCCATAAACTCGGTTTAGTTTAGAAACTAACATTGATTCCCAAGAGAAAACAAAAAGAGTGGTCAGTTTTAAAGGTAAATTGAGAACAAACGGACAACATGCCAAACAGGCCTAAAGACACGTGTAGATGTTAGCCTTGAGTATTTTCGTGTGTTGTTGAGAGAGCGCGTGACTGTTTGGATCTTACCTTTGGCCCGCATAATAATGTTTTATGAGTCGCTTAGTTTTATTACTGATATGTTTGAACGAGTCTTTGTCATCCCAGGCACAGCAGACACACAAGAACACTAATAATATAACCTACAAGTAAGTGTATTTGGTGTTTTCATATTTCAGTTTTCTTGAATGACTGACTAAAACACGGCACAAAATACTGGCGCAGCCTCTGACCTATTTCAACGGATCTATCAATGAAACGTGATCCTTTCTGTGTTCCTCCGTTACCGTTACAGGGCTGACAGGCCAGAGAAGGGGCGGCGCGATGAGGCGTCTGTTAATGATGCAGTCTTGTAAAGCAATAAACGCGATATGAGTAAAGACGAGCCAGAGATACGACTGAGAGCAAACGAAAGGGAGAGAGAGAAGGCGAAGAGGAGAGCTGCCGAGCGCTGCTCAGCGATTAAAACCGAACATCAGAGGAGAGACCGGCTTTCACGGTAGCGCGTGCGGGGGAAAGGGTGAGGTGACACCGTTTAACGGACCGCTTGTATGTATATTTAATACTAACGACAGTGTCATTATTATACTGTAGCATACTACATAGCAAATACAGCTGCTCTGCTGTTTGAGCACGCTGTTTGACACGCTGTAGCCGAACTGTCAGCGCTCAGCATGCGCTACATATGATCAGCACATGACATAAAACAGATAGGAAAGTTAACTGGTACTAAACGTGGTTAGTTTGTGCTTTTGTTTTTTAACTAAAGGCCGAGTAACTTCTCACCCCGACTCGGAGAGTAGCCTGGAATCGGAACGTCTTTCTTCACACACGACCAGGACCTAGTCATGGACACGAATGATAAGAAAAGTGTTTCAATGACTAAATATACCCAAAACGGAAACTTGAGGTAGGGTATTTTAAATATAATTAATTGATTTTTAAAATTCAATTCACTGAACTGATAGAACGAGGGGAAATTTTAAAAAAATCTTTCCGTCAGTCCAGTTCTAGAAAACGTTTTTTTTTTCTCTTGAAGATGACATATTTATAGGCTTAATACAAAATAAATGTGTATTGTGTGTGTCTGTAATAGTGACAAGGATGATGATGATGATGAGCAAGATAAGACCAAAGGTAAAAAGGAGAAAGAGCCGAAGCTGCCGATGGTCGGTCCTATCGCTCTGGTGAGTAAGCTTCCGGACCTACACACTTAAACTTCGTTTCTCCTTCATTAACTTAGGGGAATGAACCGAACAGAATAGTTTAGAGAATTTCGTAAAAATCCGGTCGTTACTTTAATAAGTGGTTAACTATTTGCAGTGGTTATTGTTTTTTCTGTAACACTTGCTTAACATCTCCATGTCCGCTATTTTTAGCCTTGACTTTCTCTCGCATCGCTAAATCCGATGGATGTTGAGAAGTGTGTGTGTGTGTGTTAGAAGATGTGTACTTTACCGTTATAATCTTTATGAGACGCAAATGGGAGGTGTGTGTGTGCGCGTGGGGGGGGGGGGCNGGGGGGGCGCAGGGGGGGCAGAGAGGGGGGCAGAGAGGGGGGCTCTTCCCCCTTCTGGGAGAACATGATAGCAGCCAGGACTTTGAAGCCTTTCTGAATGAGAATGTTAGTCAACAACAAAGTTGTTGCTGTATTCACACAATGGCCTCTGTCCACATCTGTGTCTTACTGTACGTCCTCACTCTGTGTGTCCTCACCCTGTGTGTCCTCACCCTGTGTGTCCTCACCCTGTGTGTCCTCACCCTGTGTGTCCTCACCCTGTGTTGTGTCCTCACCCTGTGTGTCCTCACCCTGTGAGTCCTCACCCTGTGTTGTGTCCTCACCCTGTGCGTCCTCACTCTGTGTGTCCTCACCCTGTGTGTCCTCACCCTGTGTGTCCTCACCCTGTGTGTCCTCACCCTGTGTGTGTCCTCACCCTGTGTGTCCTCCTCACCCTGTGTGTCCTCACCCTGTGTGTCCTCACCCTGTGTGTCCTCACTCTGTGTGTCCTCACCCTGTGAGTCCTCACCCTGTGTGTCCTCACCCTGTGTGTCCTCACCCTGTGTGTCCTCACCTTGTGTGCGTCCTCCTCACCCTGTGTGTCCTCACCCTGTGTGTCCTCACCCTGTGTGTCCTCACCCTGTGTGTCCTCACCCTGTGTCCTCACCCTGTGAGTCCTCACCCTGTGTTGTGTCCTCTTCACCTTATGTCGTGTCCTCTGGTGCTGCAGTTCCGCTTCGCAGATGGCTGGGACAGGTTACTGATCCTGCTTGGGACGGTCATGGCCATGGCCAACGGGACAGTGCTGCCTCTCATGTGTATCGTGTTTGGGGACATGACTGACAGCTTTGTCACGGACTCTGTGCAGTCGCAGAACGCCACCAGTGAGTGTCCACACACACACACACACACACACACACACACACATGTCCTCACACACACACACACACACGCACACGTCCTCACACACACACTTACACACACAGACACACACACTCACACACACAGACACACACACACATGCACACACACACACACTCACACCTCACACCCACACACAGACACGTCCTCACACACACACACACACACACACACGCACACACACACACACCTACACGCCCACATCCATGAAGAGCTCCAGTTTGACTTGCCTCCTGTTGTCTAGATATCTCCTTCCCAGCCTCCAATCGGACCCTGGGCGACGACATGACAACGTAAGGCTGCACTTCAATAACCTCCACTGTCCTCTAAAGAGATTCTGTTTCTAAGTAACACTCTGTGTATTACTGTGTGTGTGTGTGTGTCTGTCTGTGTGTGTCTGTGTGCGTGTGTGTGTGTCTGTGTGTGTGTGTAGCCACGAGGTGTGATGAATGTTATGGTGGATTCGAACAAGTTCTATTAAGGTGTGTAATGTGTGTGTGTGTTTACCTATACCTCTCCACACCCCTTCCAGCTATGCCATCTACTACTCCATCATGGGGGCGGTGGTGCTGGTGGCTGCCTACATGCAGGTGGCCTTCTGGACGCTGGCTGCAGGTCGCCAGGTGAAGCGTCTTCGGAAGCTGTTTTTCCACCGCATCATGCAGCAGGAAATCGGCTGGTTCGACGTCAACGAGACCACGGAGCTCAACACCCGTCTCACAGAGTGGGTGACGTCTCCTCGCTCTGCTCGCCAACGCACAGGATCTCCCCTCGCCTGTTGCATCTGCCTGATGTGTGTGTGTGTGTGTGTGATCCAGTGACATCTATAAGATCAACGAGGGGATTGGAGACAAGGTGGGCATGCTGCTACAGTCCTTCACCAGCTTCTTCACTGCCTTCATCATCGGCTTCGCTAAAGGCTGGAAGCTAACGCTGGTCATCCTGGCTGTCAGCCCCGCGCTGGGAATATCTGCTGGTCTCTTCAGCAAGGTGGCTCACACACACCTGTACACACACCTGCACACCACACCTGCACACCACACCTATACACGCACCTGCACACACACCTGTACACACACCTGTACACACACCTGTACACACACCTGCACACACATCTTTACACAGCCTTACAGGATAATACACACTCACAGAACATCTTCTGTCAGACACCTTTACCTGGTGTGTGTTTGTGTTTGTGTGTGTGTTTGTGTGTGTAGGTGTTGACAACCTTCACGTCGAAGGAGCAGTCTGCCTATGCCAAGGCTGGTGCTGTGGCTGAGGAAGTTCTGTCGGCTATAAGGACGGTCTTCGCTTTCAATGGACAACAAAAAGAGATCAAGAGGTGTGTGTCCATTTTAAGGGATTTTGCTGTGTGTGGGTTCTGCTGTGTGTGGGTTCTGCTGTGTGTGGGTTCTGCTGTGTTTAGCTGTGTGTGGGTTCTGCTGTGTGTGGGTTCTGCTGTGTATAGCTGTTTGTGGGTTCTGCTGTGTGTAGCTGTGTGTGTGGGTTCTGCTGTGTGTGGCTGTGTGTGTGGGTTCTGCTGTGTGTGGCTGTGTGTGGGTTCTGCTGTATGTAGCTGTGTGTGTGGGTTCTGCTGTGTGTGGCTGTGTGTGTGGGTTCTGTGTCCATTCTGTCCTCTAAGCTCCTTACAGCTGGAGACATGTTTACATTAGACACACAGATGGTTCAGACCCGCAATCTGTAGGAAACAGGAAATACAATAGTTCAACATAAATCGATTTCCTTCAGGAAAATACATCAAATCATCAGTATAACTTTAGATTACAGCATTAGCTGGAGGGAGAATTCAATCAGTGTAATGTGATTTGGGGCTTCTGTCACTCAGGTATCATAAGAACTTAGAGGATGCTAAGAACATGGGTATCAAGAAGGCCATCTCAGCCAACATCGCCATGGGCTTCACCTTCTTGATGATCTACCTGTCGTACGCTCTGGCCTTCTGGTACGGAAGCACCTTGATCCTCAAAGGAGAGTACAGCATCGGCTCTGTCCTCACGGTTAGTCTACAGCACATCACCCTGCTCTGTAGCTACGATCAATCTCCTCTGTCTCTATGTCTCTCTCTCACACAGTCTCTCTCTCTGTGTATCTCTCACACACAGTCTCTCTCTGTCTCTCTCTCTCTCTCTCTCTCTCTCTCTGTGTCTTTCTCACACAGTCTCTCTCTGTGTCTCTGTCTCTTAAACACACATTCTCTCTCTGTGTCTCTCTCACACATAGTCTCTCTCTGTGTCTCTCTCACACACAGTCTCTCTCTGTGTCTCTCTCACACACAGTCTCTGTGTCTCTCTCTCACAGTCTGTCTCTGTCTCTTACACACACAGTCTGTCTCTCTCACACACAGTCTCTCTCTATGTCTCTCACACACAGTCTCTCTCTCTCACACACAGTCTGTCTCTCTGTGTCTCTCACACACAGTCTCTCTCTCTCACACACAGTCTGTCTCTCTGTGTCTCTCACACACAGTCTCTCTCTGTGTCTCTCACACACAGTCTGTCTCTTTGTGTCTCTCACACACAGTCTCTCTCTCACACACACAGTCTCTCTCGCTGTGTCTCTCACACACAGTCTCTCTCTCTCACACACAGTCTCTCTCGCTGTGTCTCTCTCACACAGCAGTGCAGTTAAGCAGCGCAGAATGACTTGTCTCCATGTTGGGAAGTTATTCACAGTCTCTGCTGTATCTTTAGGTCTTCTTCTCTGTGTTGATTGGAGCGTTTGCACTGGGACAGACGTCTCCTAACATCCAGTCCTTCGCCAGTGCCAGAGGAGCTGCCCATAAGGTCTACAACATCATAGACAACGTGAGAGACACGCCCGTGGCCTTCACACACGCACACACACTCTCGCACACACACACACGCACACACTATCACACACGCACACACACTCTCGCACACGCGCACACGCACACACTATTACACACACACACTATCGCGCGCACACACACACACACACGCACACACACTCTCACACACACACATGCACACACACTCTCTCTTACACACACATGCACGCAGGCACGCACACACACACACACACACACACACACACACACACACACACACACACACACACACACACTGAACAGATGTAGTTGAACCTTGAGTCTTCACATGTCTAGAATGACTTGAAGTGGTAACATATCATAAATTCTGTGCCTGTGTTGATCACAGAAAGCCTAGTGTTTAACTTGGTAGACTGTTGTTAATGTTTCACCCTTAGGTTATGTCACATTGTCAAGTAGAGGGACCTCTCAGTTGATAACACAGGCAAACATTCATGGCTGTACACACTCACACAGACAAAAACTAATTCACAGATACACCAGTACTCTCTAATGTGTTAGGGTTCATTAGAAGTTCAGTAACTGTAGATGTAGATGACACCACAAATAGCTAACACAGGTTTGTATCTTGTGAAGTGATCAATACAGCTGCACAACTAAACCTGGAGGCATCTATGCTCACACACACACACACACACTCACACACACACACACACACAGTACCCTCACGCACACACACACACACACACAGTACCCTCACACACACACACACACACAGTACCCTCACGCACACACGCACACACAGCGCCCTCACACATCATCCCAGAGACCTTCGACTAACTGGAAGGAAACAGTGGAAGGGAGAGGTATCCCAGAGGGAACACACACACACACTCCCTAAACATCACACAGTCTGTCAGAACACACACACACACTCCCTGAACATCACACAGTCTGTCAGAACACACACACACACTCCCTGAACATCACACAGTCTGTCAGAACACACACACACATTCCTTAAACATCACACAGTCTGTCAGAACACACACACAGTCACAACCACACAAACACTCACACACACTCACAACATACACAGTTTGAACAGGGTACAGCAGGGAGCCCGTCTGAAACACAAAGACTACAGTAAATAAACAAGAGCTGATGTAAGATCAACCTGGTCAGGCAGATAGTCTTCCTCTCTTTGTCTCTCTGAGGGGTGAGGGAGGGGGAGGGAGGGGGAGGGAGGGGGAGGAGGGGGGGACAGACCCGGGAGATCAGAAAAAGAGAATGTAGACTTAAGGCAAAGCAATTCACTATGTTTTGAAACTTGATTTTCTCCTCACCTCGCCAGTAACCTAAACTTGAAAAATAAAATTGAAAACAGTCTGTTTCCTTTCACACGGTGTGTTGATGTCACTTCCTGTTGTTGTAGTTCTTCATCTGTTCCGTGTGTTCTCTCTTCAGAATCCTAATATCGACAGTTACTCAAATGAAGGTTTCAAACCTGACACCATCAAGGGAAACATCGAGTTCAAGGACATCCACTTTACCTATCCCTCCCGCCCAGACGCCAAGGTACGTCCTACCTGGGGATGGTCAGACACCTCAGGGGTCATTTGTGTTTTAACACACCTGTCCCCCCCTCCTGGCTGAGAGAGGCTCCTCAGTCTGTGGCCTGCTTCCAGTCCAGCTCTTCCTGTTTCCTGACTGTCTCCTGGTGTGTGTCCTGAGTGTGTGTCCTGGCGTGTCTCCTGGTGTGTGTCTCCTGGTGTGTGTCCTGACTGTCTCCTGGTGTGTCTCCTGGTGTGTCTCCTGGTGTGTGTCCTGGTGTGTCTCCTGGTGTGTGTCCTGACTGTCTCCTGGTGTGTGTGTCCTGAGTGTGTGTGTCCTGAGTGTGTGTCCTGAGTGTGTCTCCTGGTGTGTGTCCTGAGTGTGTGTCTCCTGGTGTGTGTCCTGAGTGTGTGTCTCCTGGTGTGTCTCCTGGTGTGTGTCCTGACTGTCTCCTGGTGTGTGTCCTGGTGTGTCTCCTGGTGTGTGTCCTGACTGTCTCCTGGTGTGTCTCCTGGTGTGTCTCCTGGTGTGTCTCCTGGTGTGTGTCCTGGTGTGTGTCCTGAGTGTGTGTCCTGAGTGTGCGTCCTGGTGTGTCTCCTGGTGTGTGTCCTGACTGTCTCCTGGTGTGTGTCCTGGTGTGTCTCCTGGTGTGTGTCTCCTGGTGTGTGTCTCCTGGTGTGTGTCTCCTGGTGTGTCTCCTGGTGTGTGTCCTGACTGTCTCCTGGTGTGTCTCCTGGTGTGTGTCTGGTGTGTCTCCTGGTCTGTCTCCTGGTGTGTGTCCTGGTGTGTGTCCTGACTGTCTCCTGGTGTGTGTCCTGGTATGCAGGTTCTGAATGGGTTGTCCCTGAGTGTGCAGAGCGGTCAGACCATCGCCCTGGTGGGCAGCAGCGGCTGTGGGAAAAGCACCACAGTCCAGCTGCTGCAAAGGTTCTACGACCCTCTAGAAGGAACGGTGAGGAACACACACACAGTAACAGCACCTTAACACACACACACAGTAACAGCACCTTAACACACACACACACAGTAACAGTATCCTAACACACACACTCAGTAACAGCACCTTAACACACTCAGTAACAGCACCTTAACACACTTGGTAACAGCACCTTAACACACTTGGTAACAGCACCTTAACACACACACACAGTAACAGCACCTTAACACACACACTCAGTAACAGCACCTTAACACACACACTCAGTAACAGCATCTTAACACACACACAGTAACAGCACCTCAACGTACACACAGTAACAGCACCTTAACACACACACAGTAACAGCATCTTCACACACTCAGTAACAGCACTCAGTACAGTGCTGTCCCACCTCACTTGAATGCGTGTGCTGGTTGTCTCACGAGCGCTGTTGCTCTCTGTGCAGGTGACCATCGATGGGCATGACATCCGCTCCCTGAACGTGCGCTACCTGAGGGAGATGATAGGCGTGGTGAGTCAGGAGCCTATCCTGTTTGCCACCACCATCGCTGAGAACATCCGCTACGGGCGGCCAGACATCACCCAGAAGGAGATGGAGCAGGCCAGCAGGGAGGCCAACGCATACGACTTCATCATGCAGCTTCCTGACGTACGTAGGAGCGTGTGTGTGTGTGTGTGTGTGTGTGTGTGTGTGTGTGTGTGTGTGCTGTCACACAGTCTTTATTGCTGTGCAGTTACACAGTCTGTATTGCTGTGCTGTCACAGTCTGTTTTGCTGTGCAGTCACACAGTCTGCATTGCTGTGCAGTCACACA
The DNA here is from genome assembly GCA_036571765.1 of Plecoglossus altivelis. Lineage (NCBI taxonomy): Eukaryota > Metazoa > Chordata > Actinopteri > Osmeriformes > Plecoglossidae > Plecoglossus > Plecoglossus altivelis. The sequence continues at coordinate 19,243,905 of BROE01000014.1, forward strand.
GTCTTTATTGCTGTGCAGTTACACAGTCTGTATTGCTGTGCAGTCACACAGTCTGTATTGCTGTGCTGTCACACAGTCTGTATTGCTGTGCAGTCACACAGTCTGTATTGCTGTGCAGTCACACAGTCTGTATTGCTGTGCTGTCACAGTCTGTATTGCTGTGCAGTTACACAGTCTGTATTGCTGTGCTGTCTTGCTGCTGAGCAGAAGTTTGAGACTCTCGTGGGCGATCGAGGCACGCAGATGAGCGGGGGACAGAAACAGAGGATTGCGATCGCTCGTGCTCTGGTCAGGAACCCCAAGATCTTGCTTCTGGATGAGGCCACCTCAGCCCTGGACGCAGAGAGTGAGACTGTAGTACAGGCTGCCCTGGACAAGGTGGAGTCTCTCCTGCTTTCATATCCTTCTGTTTCAATGAGAATGAAGGAAATGGATGATTTTATAAACTGCGTTTCATCTGTCTGTCTCTTTCTGTCTCGCTGTCTCTCCTTTTCTCTGTCTGTGTCTCACTCTCTCTGTCTTGGTCTCTTTTTGTCTCTGTCTCACTCTCTCTGTCTCTGTCTCTCTTTCTCTGTCTCTGTCTCACTCTCTCTGTCTCTGTCTCTCTCTTTCTCTGTCTCTGTCTCACTCTCTCTGTCTCTTTCTGTCTCTGTCTCTCTCCATCTGTCTCTCTGTCTCTCTCTCTCTCTCTCTGTCTCTGTCTGCCACTCTCTGTCTCTCTCTCTCCCTGTCTCTCTCTCTCTGTCTCTCTCTCCCTGTCTCTCTCTCTCAGGTCAGACAAGGTCGCACCACCATAATAGTTGCTCACCGGCTCTCCACCATCCGTAACGCTGATGTCATAGCTGGCTTCCAGGACGGACAAATCGTGGAGCAAGGCACCCACAAGGAACTGATGAAGATGCAAGGAGTCTACCACACGCTGGTCACCATGCAGGTAACACACACACGCTGGTCACCATGCAGGTAACACACACACATGCTGGTCACCATGCAGGTAACACACACACACACGCTGGTCACTATGCAGGTAACACACACACACACACGCTGGTCACTATGCAGGTAACACACACACACACACACGCTGGTCACTATGCAGGTAACACACACACGCTGGTCACTATGCAGGTAACACACACACACACACGCTGGTCACCATGCAGGTAACACACACACACACACTGGTCACTACGCAGGTAACACACACACGTGCTGGTCACTATGCAGGTAACACACACACACACGCTGGTCACTATGCAGATAACACACACACACACACACACACACACACACTGGTCACCATGCAGGTAACACACACACTCGTTGGGGTCAGTGTGACTGGTGTGTTCTGAGCAGAGCCCTATGTCTATGCTAGACCTTCCGGAATGCAGAGGAGAGAATTGACGATGATGTTGAGCCTGTCCTGGATCAGAAGAGTCCATCAGCCTCGTCGCTAACAGAGACCACCCTGTACCGGAGGAAGTCCACCAAGGGCTCATCCTTTGTTGGCTCAGAGAAGGAGAAGGAGAAGGAGAAGGAGAAGGAGGGGGATGCCAAAGCTGAGGAGGAGGTTAGATGTTGATTCTCTTTCAAATGATAAAAGATGAAATGAGCAGACATACTATGGATATCACCATCTCTCTCTCTCTGTCTCTCTCTGTCTCTCTCTCTGTCTCTCTCTCTCACAGGAGGAGAAGGTTCCTCCTGTGTCGTTCTTCAAAGTGCTGCGTCTCAACCTTCCGGAATGGCCGTACATCGTGGTGGGCATTATCTGTGCCACCATCAACGGAGCCATGCAGCCCCTGTTTGCAATCATCTTCTCTAAGATCATAGCTGTAAGTTCTCTAAGATCATAGCTGTAAGTTCTCTAAGATCATAGCTGTA